>CP025656.1:18528074-18635500 GCA_003576665.1 Ipomoea trifida | reverse complement strand
TATATATATACACACACACACACACACAAACACACACATATTGCTAAAAAGATTAAAAAAAATATTTATGATACAGATATACATATATTGGATCATTATTGCATGTCAAAAGTTCATCCAAAAAAAATTGTTGTATGTCGATCAATTTATTTACTTTATCTAACTTTTAAAAATAACTAGAATATTATTATTACTATATATAAAATTGTTCCTACATAAATGATGTTGGTTTTCAAAGTTTAAAAATGTGAAAAGTAAAATATATCATTATTATGATTTTAGCATTCTACTAATAACAAATATAAGTATTATTGCATTAATTTAAAATGTTTTTTTAGTATAAATGTTGCAAACAAATTTTATAATAGGAATTATTTAAATATTATGAGCCCAAAACAAATAAATTTTTGTTAATAACAAAAATGAAGAAAAATTAACATAAAAGTGAACTAATTAAACTAATTTACATTTGCGGAGTTTGAAAAAAATATAATGTTATTGGATAAATGTCTCACATTTAAATATATGTTATTTTTTTTTTTTTTGAATACAACTGACCCTATTACATTGTAGTATCTGTTCATCTATACTTTCTCAACCTGTTGAAGCACAAAGAGTCAATTTCGAGATCTCCACCACTGAGACTCGAACTCATGACCTCCCATCTGAGGGTGGCCACTACATGTCAATTGAGCACAAGGTGCTTGGCAAATATATGTTATTAAATTAATTGAAATTCACATATTTAAGAATGATACATGATATCGAGATCTATCAATTTAAAATGAAGAAGAATAAGAGATAATAGAACTAAAACAAATAAACTTTCAATAAATTAGTTAAAAACATATAATAGATCTACAAGTATTGAACTACAAAGTCTATTGTGGACCTATTATTTAATTATAATATATCAATATAAATTATAATTACAGAAATTATATTATAGAATTTACATATATACATATTAATAAATATTATTTGTATATACACTGTATTACACAATCATATAAGAAATGTGTTTGATTAGAGTTTAAAATCACATATACAAAATTTTAATTTTGTATGCTATTATAATATATACTTGACCCCTTTCAAAAAAAAAAAAAATACTTGACCAAATATATGAAAATTCAACTATATCATTATATTATACATTTTAATATATTTGTATTTTTAATTTTTTTTTATTAAAATTCATAATAACAAAATTTTATCCGTGCACCGCACGGGTAAAACACTAGTACCTATAACAAAACAAGTTGTGTAACCTAAGTATAAATATAAAATAGGAAAAAAGTGTAAAGTTGGCTCTCAAAGTCTAATGAATAGTATAATTGAGTCACTTAATTTTTTTTAATTTATTTAAATGTTAACAAGATCTCCTAAACTGGTAAAATAGTATAATTAATTAAGTCAAAATTTTGCCTATCCAGCAGGTTACTATTGATGTGGTGTTGTCGTGTTGATTAGACTAGACTAACGCATGCCGTTCGACTAGACTAACGCATGCCGTTCTAAGCTTAGGTGGATGTTGAGTATACTATTTTTAAAAAAATATTAAGTAATTAATTTATTTTAAATAATTACCGTTTATAATTTATTAGTTTTATTTTTGATTTTTTTAAGACAACAATTGACCTTCTTTCGTTGACGGACAATTAGTGGTGTTGTCTGTCAACAAATCCGGGATGAAGGACCTTCTTAATGAATGCAACCGCAACAATGGTAACTTGTAGATTAGGTAAAAATTAGGGCATAATTGCATTATTTTATCGATTTTGGGGGTCTTGTTTGAACCTTTTTTTTTTTTGAGGTAGGTAAGTCAATTATACTATATATTGGACTTATGGTACCAATTTAACACTTGTTCCTATAGAACAATGTAATTTTTAAAAAATAACATAAAAGTTCTTGTAATAATGAAAGAGATAAATATTGAATCTCTTTAAACCATATGATTTGAGTTGTAAAGTCATAAACTTATATCTAAATCATCGGTGATGACGATTTTTTAATCATTTGCACTAATATCTATATCTCGTGATGAGACTAATCCAGTTGAATCTCGGTTGAACTCCATTCACGGACAACTCTTCGTATGACATTGTTACATATATATAAGTCCAAAACCTAACATCATACCTACATTTTATGATTCTATAAGAGTATAATATCTCTAAAATTTCATTCTCAACGAATAATACACAAACATTTCTTGTAAAACATTTGTTTTCTTTCAATTAAAATATGATGTTTAATACAAATATACAATAGGGTACAGCTCATACATTGCCGCAATCAGAGGTAGAAAGATTTCAACATCACAAGAAAAATCTCAACACAATTTAATATTTTATACAACATGATATTTTCCTAATGCCAAACATTATTGGTGGGGTTCTTTTCACAAAAATAAATAAATAACAATTTATAAAAAAAAAAAAAAAAAACTTTATTGGTGGGGACAATTATATTGTACAAGCCTTAGGAATTGGAATCACAGCTTAAACAAGACTTGATTTTGAGGTAACAACAACAAATGTAGACTTTTGGTTGAATAAGGTTGGTGGGCAGAATGATTAGCAGCACACACTTAACCTTATCACTACTACTCTTTTGCAGGTTTTTACCAATAAAAATTTACTTTTATCAAGAATCTTAAATTACTATTTTAATTTTTATTTTAAAGGACAGGGAAAACAGACAAAAGTTTAATACAAATTGTTGCTTTTTTCTGGTTCACCCTAAAGTTTTGTTTTTATTTTTTTTATTTTTTTAAAACAAAAGTACTCCTGCCTTACTTGATTTAAATAATTTTTTAAAAAATAGTATTTGTACATGGTAATGTTATATGGATTAATTTATCTTCAATTTTGTACCATGTGACAGTGACTTTTATGATTAATTGACAATACAGTCAATTAATTCATAAATATTTTAATAAATATGAAAAATTATAATGTTGTGAATTATTGGCACAGAAGTTTGGTTCAAATAATTTTTTAGATAAGGTTCTAATAAGTCCTTACATTATTTAAGAAATTGCAATTAAGACATTAAACAGGAAAAAGAACTCTAATTAAATAAATGAACTTATAAAAAAAATGTAATTAACCCATTTTGACTTGTTATTGTAGGTGAACTTCACGTTGAAAGTGACTGAAATGCTATATCGTTATATTTTGCTAACTTGCATTTTTTTTTAAAGTTCATCTATCTAATTTGAGGTTTTTTTTTTAAAGAATATAATTGAACTTTTCTGAATAGCTCAAAAGCTTATTTAACATTTATTCCTATTTTTTTTTCTATTTATATCAACTTATATGAATTTAAAATGCCTCTACCCTTTACCCGTCGTATTAGGTTACTGTAACTTAACGGATGGCCAATTACAAATTAATTTAATGAAGACACATCATTTGGAGCAAGTAACCTTAACCTACTTAATAAAATTCAGATTCTTTTCTTAATTTAAGATATCTCTTTCATGAAGATAACTACTTTGGAGGTGAAACTTACAACTGCAATATTTATTTCCTATACTTAATTGGAAAAATTCAGATTTGGTTTTTGTTTACAGTAAAATATACACTTAATATTAATTATCCCTTTCATCAATGAAGCTTCATCTTTCCTTTAGTATTGTGTAGTGATTTATACTTTAATTTATGAAAAAGCCCACGATCGTTATGCAATTAGGTGAGAAAAAATTGTCATTACTTCTCTACCAAACATGCTAGAAGTAACAAAAGACAACAAAATTGTAAAGCAACCTAAGTTACATACCCATAGAATGGCTCAAACCAAAAATCCATATATTGATAGGCTATAAACCGAGTATATTATGAGTCGTACTGAGTACTATCTAAGTACTGTATAACAGATTATATCAAATATTATGAGTGAAAAATGCTTATGTTCAAATCATGGTTGCGGTAGGTGGTAGTTGGACGGTAGACTAGCGTCTAAGCGGTCTAGGCGGCAACCTATAAAAACAAAACAATAATGCATGTGTATGAGTTTATGTCATATATTATATATATCTCTTGCTAATATAAATAAATAAATTTAAATACATATAGATATAATAAAAAAAAAATTAACAAGACCGACTCAGTCGAGTTAATTCGACTAACTCTACCAAGTTGGGCGAGTTAACTCGGCCAAATTCGACCGAGTCAGCCACTAACTCGACCCAATCGATCGAGTTAGGCGCTAGGCGGACGCCTAGTGAGCAATTCGCCTCAATCTAGGGGCACCTAACACATAGACTGGAAATTTTTGCAACAGTGATTCAAATAGGAGTGCAGACATCATCATCAAAGAATGAACTGAAAAACAAAAAGCTGGAAAACAGGAATGGTGTTGTTAAGGAAGCATTAATTAAGCATCAATCATGCACAAAAAGCAAGAAGAACAACATAAGCTGTACACAAGAGTTTCCCAGAAACAAAAAAGTAGTATGAACTAAAATATCAAAAGTTCTGTCCACATTAACACAACCCTGTATACACTGTCACTGATGTTCTCCTTTTCACCCAGGCATTCTCCTTGCTTTTTCCCATTATATCAAAGACCACACAAACAGTCAAAACACCAACAATTGTTCACAAAAAAATCCCAACAAATATTAAATAAATATCCCAGACTCTTAACACTAAATTTAATATGAAACAGGGGGGTAGAAAAAATCTATAAATGAACAAATTCCAGTTTTACTGAAGAGCCACAAGAAATTGTCCCAAGCATAGTTCTTCAATCAGAGGGCTTGGTCTTGGACCTATAGAGAAGCTTCTTCCTCTTGGAAGTTTGGTTGTCAAATGTGAGAACCACCTTCCCAGCACAATCAGTTTTGTAAGTGTTGCTGATTATCGTCTCATCAGCCGGTCCAATTTTCCGCGATTTCTCCACGATGATGGTGTACGCGCCTTCAGCAGCAGGCACAAACTCGGACCCATAGGCCACATCCCAACCTATCACTCTCGCCTCCCAAACCAACGTGCACTTCTGGAAAAAAAAAAACCCAACGACTCGCATTAAAATCACACATGTGCAGGCAAATCAGAGCGTCGAAATCGACTGACAGTCTTGCTTACCTCAGTAACGGGGAACTCAATAGTGTGCTTGGAAGTTGGCTTGATAGTGTCCTCAGTTGCAGGGTCACCAGTGGTGAACTCGTAATCGCCCTCCCTGCTAAGCCCGCCATACTGAACAGGCACTTGCTCCGGGGCAATATACCTGATTTTTCACCATTATTGTTAAGAAACAATATAACCGAAACAATCATATCAACAAACGAAAGAGTGCACTAACTTGAAGAGTGTCTCGGCGCATTTGGAAGGGCCGGCAAAGACAAACTTGCTCTTTGTCCTTGTGGTGAAAAGTGCATTGATCATCTTATAGTAGGCCGGATACCACCAAGGAACATTGATGAATACCTTAACAGTTAATACCAACAACCAACCTCAATTAACATTTAAACCATACAATAAAAACATTGCAATCACTGGCTAGTATCCAAAACTGGTAGGCAGGATAATAAAGCACAATCTAGGAATCAACTAATCTTAATACTACCAAAAAAGTAAATCTATGAATTAAATACAGTTATACAGACAACTCTATTTCCAGTAAAATTAAACCAATCAAATGTTAAGTTGCAATTAAGACCAAAATCTAGCACAAAAGGACAAGATTAGGAACAAGACAACTGTAAATTCAAGATTCAAATTTCCGGAAAAACTGAAGATGGGTAATTGGGAAACAACAAAAGATTGAAACTTTAGAGGGACAACTGTAAATTCCAGATTCAAATTTCCAGAAAAACTGAAGATGGGTAATTGGGAAACAACAAAAGATTGAAACTTTAGAGGGTGAATCATGCGAATATACCTGTTTGGCAACAAATTCAGGGTAATTGTCTTGGAGCAGCTGGAGGGCCCGGTTGGTGGCCTGTCGGAACTCTTTCTTGAAGAAGAAAAGTCCGGGGGAGTTTTTGAGATCAATGACCTGAACAAAGGTGTTGATTCCTTCAGGGGTGAAATCGAGATTCCTGATGGATTTCTCCATGAATTGGATCCTCCATCGCAGGAAATTGTTGAGCTTTTCCTTGTCAGCGAAGGTGCTTTGGTACAATTCTTTGTCCTGAAACTCTGCGAAGGCATTGTAGCAGATTGGGTGGCCTTCTTTGTCCACTCCGTGCATGTAGACGACCTTGTCTAGGCCCTGACCTAGCTCCGGTTCTTCTAGGAGGGAGTCGGATTTGAACTGCTTGCGCCATGCGACGACGTTTTTGAGCATGGAGAAGGCGTCTTTTACCTTGAAATCGCGGGCGCGGAGGAATTTGAGGAGGATTACGTCGCTGCGCTCGTCGGCGAGGAGAGGGATTCCCCAGATAGAGACCTCTTCGGGGACCGCCGGCGGCGGGGGGATTTCTTCGGTCTTTGGTTCCTCCGTTGCGGCGACCTCGACGATGGTTTCCTTGATTACCTCCGCCGGAGCTGCGGCGGCGGGTTTTTCTTCGAGTTTCTCGACAACCTCCGATGGCTCGGCGGCCGGCGCCGCCGTAGGCGGCGGCGGAGTCTCTGTCTCTTTCACTTCCTCCTTTTTCTCCTCCGCCGCCTTCGGCGGCGCTTCGGGTTCTGGGGCGGGTGGGGTGGTTTCTTTCTTCTCTTCCACCACGGGCTCTTCCTTGGCCGGCTCGGGCTCCGGGGCAGCAGCCTCGGATTCTTTCGTATCCTCAGGCTTGGGCTGCTCTTCCGCTTCGGCTTCTTTCTTCTCCTCAGCCTTGGGTTGCTCTTCTGGTTCGGGTTTTTTCTCCTCCTCCTTAGCCGGAGGGGGAGTAGGCTTAGCGGTGAAGTCGTGGTTGTTCAAAGCCTCCTGAACCAAAGCCTTAAACTCATCCAACGCCTTCTTCTCCGGGTTGGGAAGCTCCTCCACCTTATTACTCTCCTCCTTAAACGAAGCCGACTCCGTAACCGCAGCCTTCTCCGTCTCCTTCTCCTCCGAAGCCGTCTTCTCAGGCTCAGGCTCGGGAGTCGCCTCCTTCTCCACAACCTCAGCTGCGGCGGCTTCCGGCGCCGCCGCCGCCACTTCTTGTGAAGCCGGCGTTTCCTGAGCGGGTGCCTTAGTTTCTTCCGCCATATATACCGATTCTCGAATACCCAACAGAAAAAAAAACGATAAATTCGAAGAGAAATGAAAACTATGCGAAGAAGAAGAAGAAGAAGAGTTGGGTTTGTATGAGAGTAGAGAGGGGGGAGAGAGGGGTTTTAGAGGCGTGGAGGGAGGGGGTGGAAACAGTCTGTCTATAGTTGCCAGCTCGTTACCGCATTCACTGTGGGGTCCATCTCCACCTCTTTTCCGGATTTTCCATTTTTCAAAGCTGTATCTTCCTCATTCTTCCCTGTATTAACATAATTGGCCTCCCACGACAATATTACATGAATCACAATATTTGGTTAGATTCATAATTACAAAATTCTAAGTTTCGATAATTGTTTTTTATTTGAATTATCAACAACGGGTAGTTAAGTTGTACATTTATATTTATATATTATATATGCTCAACAAATTTAATTTCTTATATTTCTTTGTTGATTAAGGTTATAATTTTATTAACTGTTCACTTACTAACTATCTCAAACTATTAGGTTGATATAAATTAATTTTTAAAATTATAGAGTGGTAAATTATTTTGACAAATTTTAGGAATTTAGATTTAGATGAATCTCTTCTAAAAAATTAGTAAGGTTGCATTTACTTAAATTCTTCCGTTCTTTAGTAAGTTTTCCCTGTTTATCAAATTTCTATTTTTCATTATTTATTTTTAAAATTAGAGAAATGTATAAATAAATATATATTCAATTAACTAGAGTTGATCCAAGACTTAGATAATTAAATTACCCTAAAACGCATAAACAAAATTAGTATAGTTTATATTTTTTCTTTCTTCAATTTTGCCATTTTAATTAGTCTAAACAATTTTTTTAAAAAAATAAATGCACCCTAAACTGGAATGAAAGATGCTTTTTGTCATGTCTTCAAAATATTACGTCAAACAAATTAATGAAGGATACAAATAAACAAATTAATTAATAAGGGTGGCCAAGCAAATGGAGGATTATTATTATATTTGAAGATCACGAATTTGATTATTGTCAATATCTTTTTGATTGAGTTTGCACACATATTATTAATATTGTTTATCTCTTTTGTGTGACCGTGATCATAGTCGTAGATTTCATCTTAAATAATAATAATAATAATAATAAATATTCCTTTCAAAAATAATAATAAATATTAATAATGTTTAATGAAGTTAGGGGTTAATATGGAAAATTTTGAACCCAAGCAACGACTGAGACATCAATTTCAATAAATATATGTCCTCTATCACTCGTACACAACGACGTGGTAGTCGTGTATCTATGTAATGTATTCTTTATTCCATATTTTACATATATTTATTATTTGATTATAGCATTAATGTTTTTTATTTAAAATTTTTAAAACAAACAATTTCTCCTAAATTTTTAATTTGTTTTTAAGGAAAATTTTAAGCTTTTGATCTTTCAACTATTCTTCATATTGAAATATAGCTATTCAATTTGCAAGTAAAGAAATGAATCCCTTAACTTTTATAAATGGGAGGTCACAGTTCATAGATTCGAACTTCAATGGAGACATTGATTCGAACCGATATTACATTGGAACAGAGTTAATAATCCTTAAAAAATATATATATATATATATAGTCAGCAGCTGTTGGGTAGTTACATTCGATGGGAGAATAAATTGACAACTTAAATAAAACTTAGTGGATTACATTTGTTGACTTAGGAATTGAGGAAACCAATTTTCAAAATAAAAAAATAATTAAATGACAAAAAATGCATCGTTTTGCTACTTTGCTATAAAACTCACAATTACTAGAGTTCTTAGTTTGGGAATAGCATTTCAAACCATTGAAAACTTTAATAAAAGATTTCTTACTACTATCGATCACTCATTTAAAAACTTGATTAATTTAATGTTAAATGTGTTTCCTTAATTTTTGAACACTTATGTTCAGAAATCAATTTTTAAAAAAATATATTTGTCGAAAGATTTTATGCCAATCATGGCAAATTTGTTTATGTTAAAAACCAAAAACTCAGATGGCAAGAAACCCTCAGTCCCTCATACAAACTAGAAGGGTTTCTACTTTCTACTGTCCGGCAAATTAAGAACTAAAAAAAAATAGAATAAAATACAAACATAAATGTGCAATCTAACTAATTTTTGTTAATTAGTAATAATGAGTTATATATATAGATATAATTTTAAAATTGAACCGGAAATTAAGGTGTCATGTGCCTTTGGACTCTTCTTATTCATGGAGGTTGAGAATCTAATCACGAAGGTCATGCGTTGTGCATGGTAATTTTAACTTTTTGGATCATCTTTAATTAATCAGTAGTTAAAATTAAAATTATGATCACCTCATACAAGTGTCGAAAAAAGTTCAAGAATTCGCTAATAATATCGAACAATTTTTTGTTGACTAGTGATCATGAGTTTTTTCGGTTGTAGATTTTATTGTCCTTTTTATATTGAATTGAAAATTACTTCTAATATAATTTTAAAATACGTAAATCGTATTTAATAATATTAATTAAAAAATTATTAATGGTTTTTAAAGTATCTTTATTGAACCGATAATTAAGGTGTCACGTCCTTTTGCATTAGACTCTTCATGGTCATGAAGGTTGAGAATCTAGTCACGAAGGTCATGCGCGGTGTATGCATGGTAAATGTCATATTTTTTGTCACATTTTCAATCACCGCATCACTTACATTTGTATAAACATCAACTTGTACGCAATCTAAATATTCAATACATAATGTATTCTTTAAAAAAATCCTATAGATTATACAAATCTATATTCACGAATAAAACTAAATTATACATCGTAATTAATATGATTTCATTTGATTAACTCAAACAAATTAAAATTAATTAAATTACGACTATCCAAATAAAAATCTTATTTCTTTAAATCTTAAAAAAAAAAAAAAATTACATGCAATTACCTGATAATATTTTTGTAATAAAAATAATCTGTCACTAGTCAATTCCATTATTATCATCGCAACATATATCTCAATGTCACAATCGCATATTAAATTATGAATAAATTACATGGAAAGCCACTTAAAATCCCAAAGAAATTTCAACTTAAACCTTGGGATATCACAGGATAAGATTAGGTGAATAATTTGCAAGTCTATTTCCTGAATCATCATCCAATATTTTTAAACTATGGGCGTTTCACGTTTGTCAATTTCATTGACATAAAACCAACCAACGAAAGTGAAATTATATAAGTATCAGACTCAACCCTAACTTATATTAGCCTTCTCGATTTAAAACGATCAACTATAAGTAACTTAGGTTAGTTTATATTTTTGTGGTCATTTTATCTGTTAAGATAACAAAACGTCTTTTACTGAAAGTGCACACTCAATAATTATAGATTTTTTTTTATAAATTAAATGTCCAGTCTTAATTAATAATTGTGGACATTTTTATAAATTAAATGTCCAGTTTAATTCAATTTGAATCCTTATGATATAAAATGAACTTTATGAAACTCACCCACAGAGATTTGAGTATCACGGGAAATCATTTGGATAAGGTATAAATTAAATTTATTTTGTAAAATTAATTAGTTTTTATTTAGACAAATTTAAGTGATCATGTATTTTTTATCAAGAGAGAGAGACAACATAAAAATAAAAAAGAAGAAAAATCGGATTTCATCAAGCTTCTGACAAGTGTAACTAAGAACATCCTTGTCATTGGATCCAGATAACAGGCTGTCAAATGATCAAAGAGGAGATTGTTCCTCAAATTCCTTGACAACTTCTTCATCACTTCTTTAATTTGTCATCTTTAAGTCGGCTCTTTATTCTATTATTATCAAATCCAACAATTAATCCAAAAAATAATAGTATAGTGTATTGTCTAATAAGATAAGTATTGTTTGACAAAAAATGGTTATTTTTATTATCTGTATATTTTTCCTATTCAAATAAATTTTTTCAAACAGATTGTATATAATTTAAATTATTTTTTTTTGGTTAGTCAATCTTGTCATCTTTAACAAGATGTAATATTGACAACAGTTTTGTGGTAGGGCTGATATATGTGGCACGAGTACAATATGTTAAAATTAAGTTACAGTAATATACTCCATATTAGTGTTTTTAGTCTTCGACTTTACGGTTATTTATTTATTTATTTGTTGTGGAGAGGAGGAGGGGTGAGGGCAAAGACAAAGCTAGTGTGGGGACAGCTGACCACCTCACCTCTTTATACATATATGTGTGTGTGTATAACACATATATAGCATTAAAGTATATATAAAACTTATTTGTATATATAGTAATCTATCAAAAATATTCTATTATAATTTATAATGAATTTTATATTTTAATTTTATTATGACTGTTTGATATTTTGTCATTAACATTTCTAACGTAATTTAAATTTCGCTATCAAAAATAGTCTAGCTCCGTCCCTGGGTGAGGGCTAACGTATGAGACATTAAACCTTATTGGTGTACATGTCATTGCTCAATCACAAATAGCAACACTTCTATTGATATAATTTATTTGTCACAACTATTAACACAATTTGCAATCAACTAATTTGGTGACAAAGTCAATATTTTGGACATAACATGATTTTCATTCGTGAGTACATCTCACTTGATGGGGCTCACCTATAAAATATACTCACATGATTAATCATTAAACTAGACATTAAGCTTGTTAACAAAAAAAATTAAATACCAAACATTAATTTTCTTATAAGAACAGTTTTATTTCCGCTTTTTATTCTGTAATTAATTATTAAGTTAAAGAAGTTTGTTTGCAAAGAGATACCCTCTTTTTATTTATTTTTTTAAAAAAGAAGAAAATATAATTTTGATCAACGTTTTAAAATACATTTACCCAAAATTTTAATCTGTGGGGGCTAATGGGACCCACAGCGTCCGTTTTTCAAGCGAGAAAGCAATCGAAAGCTGGTGGCTTGATTTTCTTTGTTGTCTTGTCATTTATTTAATTAATTAATTTATTTACAAATTTTTATTTTTATTCTTATTTTTTAAAGTTGCGTGCGTGAAAGTGAAACAGTGAAAGAGGAGGGGATTGTCGGGACCCGTTGCGGCGACATGCGTGCCTCCTGGGTATTACCGTTGTAACGGTTAGTTTCAGTTTTTTTTTGTTTTTTTTTTTAATAAATTAATTACAAAATGAATTTTGGAAAATCATGACATTCACCCCGTGCATTTTCACTGAATTAACACTTTTCGTCCCCATCAACTCATCATTGAATTGAACCACCCTACATATTATTTATTTTAATTTAAATGGTTGGTTCGATTAACATATTTGATATAGATTATATACAATTTAATTTGTGAGAAAATAACTTTTTTAGATTGTCAATTATAATTATTGTGTAGATTTAATCCATTAGTTATTTGTTTTTTTTTTTTTAATAAGAGAGCTGGAGGAGGGAGTAAACTCGAGGAGAAAAAACTAGGGAAAAGCTATCCCCTAATACGGGAAATCCTTCGCTGAAATCGAGCCCCAAGTTGATCCTCATGAAGCATATGACACATGTCACTTGGAACCTCAGCAAGCATGTAGAAACCATTTGATCGACAAAGAGCCTTCTTGACAAGAGCATCAACTTACCTATTTTGCTCCCGGTACACATGATCAACCCGCACTTCCTCAACAGCTTTAATAGAAGCAAGGCAACGCTGAAGTAGATTACCCAAATTAGTTATTTGTGATTTAAATTTAATCTTTTACGGAGTAGTTATTATCAAAGTAACATATTTGGATTGGGTATACTCATGATACCTCGTGAATTTTGTGTAAGTGTGTTATGAGCATACATGTGTCTTCCATAGTTAATTATGCCATAGTTAGTATAACAGAAAAAATAAAAACATATTTGGTCGCTTAAGAACCAAATCAATCATTTTATTAAGTAGCATATTGGTGGTTAATTTGGTCTCTCAATAACCAAATTTTTCACCTTTTTTTTTTATGATGAGTTTAACAACTATTATCTGATTGGTGTACATCAGGCTCGTAAATCAAATTTGCGCCTTTGATAGTAACAAGGATACTAAATCTATAATTTGGCCAAGACTAAGTGACTAAACGTTCTATTTTCTCTTAAATTTAGTAATATTTAGTTTAGTAGTAGTGTATAAATTGTGCTAATGGCGAATGGTTTATATCTGAACTTGTTCATCCATTCACCTTTCAATATCTCGAAATTGTTCACTTTTATATCATGGTTAAATTGGGCGGATTGGATTTTAATTAATTTTTAAATTATATAATTGTTTGTGAGTGAAGTGAAAAAAATTTGAAATTCACTCAATATGAAATTTTTATTCAAAAATACTATGTTGTTGTATTTGTTTTAGAATAATCGAATCTTCTAAATAATTACGTTGTAACGTAAATTATTGATGTTAAATTTTTATAATTGAATATGATTGCTTGTCCAAATAAGCTAGTTTGGCGCAAATTATATCATGGACCGTGGTCCACAATGCATGGTGGACCGCGGTCCCAAAACGACGTTGTTTTGATTAATGAAATAGACGGATGAATTCGCGCAACTCACTTTCTTTTCATATATACTGCAGTTTCTTTTCAAATATACTGCAGTTTCTTTTCATATAAAACTACAGTTGAAAAGAAACTGCAGTATATATGAAAAGAAACTGCAGTATATTTGAAAAGAAACTGCAGTATATTTGAAAAGAAAGTGAGTGGTATATATAGAAAAGAATGCAGTATTATAAAGAAACTGCAGTATATGAACGGGCGGATTCATCTGTATGTTTCATTAATCAAAACGACGTCGTTGGGGATCCCGCGGTCCACAATGCATTGTGGACCGCGGTCCACGATATAAGAACCGACTTATGACATATATTTTTGACCAGCTAAATATAACTTATACACGTTATAGGTAATTCAAATCAATTTTTTTTGAAAGGGTAATTCAAATCAATTTTAAGAAGTGTAATTTGTTGCTTTAATCTGTTTCGGTCAACCTAAAAATTTTCTTTAAAAATTCATTTTGCATGTACTACATAATTAAGGGAACACATTCAATATAATATTCAATAAGAACGTAAACCAAAATAAATTATAGACATATTTTAAGTTAGTATTGTATACTTTAATAGTATGTTTGGTTCAGAAATTGAATTTTTATTACATTCATAGCCTATTCCATTCTCGATGGAATAAGAATATTGTTCCATCAAAATTCATTATATGAATCAAACGTGTTGTAAGCGTCTTGGCTAAACCTTTAGTGACAATTATGGTGAGGATGTAGTGCCAAAAGTACAACTATGACAATGAACAAATAATGAATTAGTAATGATTAAATAAGACATGAATACTTAGATTGCATTTAGTCTTAGTTTTTGGGCAGTTTCAAAAATTGACGCTAAATGTGTTTTTATGCTACCCTAAGTTATAACGGACATTAGATGCCTAAAAAATTGACTATAAACATTGAATTTTAATTTGGTTTTTTCTTTTTGTCATTCCCATTGTTTGATATGTAGATGGATATAACTAAAGATTCCAAGGCATAAAAATGTAACGCTCAAAGCAAGTTGTAGCAGCACAAAACACCTGAATAATCACAATTATATATCAGGAATTATTAAAATAATCAAATTAATGAGAAATTAAGTCTAGGCCAGCCACATGATTTGCAGGCTTGCAGAGTGACATTCTTGGAATTTAGCTATCATAATGACATTTTGTTCACAAACCTTAATTAATTTATACCTGGTGATCCATATATCAATTTTGACATTTTGGAATCTGCAGTATTTGCCGGCTGTAGGTGTATTATATTATTTCTCCCTTCCCAAATCCCCAACCCCAAGGGTCTCCACGCCCCTGGCCTGCCCGACAAAGTATCTGGGAGAATGTAAATCATGATAACTCAGTTGAACACAGAGGCTATAGGCTAGACTTCTGTTTACTGCGCACAAAAAAACCCCTCTCACTAATCTTTCAAAACGAGCCCAATCCGCCGGATTGAGCCCGTTTAACCTGCATTTTAGATGGACTAGGCTAGAGAAATTCTAGCCCGGCACATTTTCGGATCAACCCGAGACATGCCAGCTCGTATGGGCCAGGCTAGTCCGTTTTGACAACTCTACCTCTCACTTTGAGAGGTTGCTTCCATACTGTCACCAGTGAGACTCGATCCTGATTTTTTTTCAAACTTCACCTATGTGATCAATTGAACTGTCCGACCATATTGGCAGGTGTATTATATATTTATATTATTGGACACACACACATATTAGCATAAATGTTGTCTCTCTAATGACAGCAAAACAAGGTTCTAATGTTGCTGGCTTTGCTTAATTAACTAGCAACTCAGGTTGGTTTGTCATAGCGGCCATAGTATCCATAGAACATATGCTGCATTGTTTATTTGTTTGCTTTCATTATTATAATCTAAAAAATAGTGAAAGAAATACCATAAAAAAAAAAAAATTCACGGGCAGGAGGAGACTAATTGAGTAAATAAAAAAATTTCAATGAACAACTTGTTAGAGAATTTTATTATATAAACATATTGGATGCAAAGTGATTAGAGTATAATAGTAAGGGTATTTTTATTTTTAATTTTTTAATATAGGTGACAAATTGATAGTTTGGGCGATTTTTGGACGAGTTGAAACAAGTTAAAGAAAAAAAAAAAAGTAGTTTTCAACCCGCTCATATTAATTACACTAGCTAGCATTTTGTACACAAGGTGCATAAAATAATTCAAGTCCAAGATTAAAATATTTATAAATAAAAATAATTTAAAAAATTTAGTTTAAATTATATTTTGTAATTTAATGTGGTAATTTTTAATAATTGTATTTGAAATGGTTAAAATATATAATTTTTAAATTATTACCTTTATTATTACGGAGTATTATTTTTTAAAATGTCATCATGATTAAAAAGGGAAGTTTTATATATACCTTAAGATATCATAGATCTCTTGATTTTTTTTTGAAAAAGTGAGAATTTTAACTATATTTATGCATTTTTTATTAAGAAATTAAATCTATATAATACAACTCTCTAAGTCAATAATGGACTATAAATGTGTCATTTAAAGATTGCTCCACCCATAACTTCATGTTATATATAGAATATAATTAATTAATTAATTAATGTAGTTGGAACATCAATTTGCACATATATAAAAAATAGGGAAAATTGCATCTTTGGTCCCTGAGCTTTAACGAAGTTTCGACTCAGTCCCTGAGTTATGGTCGTATCCGAGTTTAGTCCCTCAGTTATGAGCGAAGTGGCGCATTTGGTCTCTGGCCGTTAAAACTAACGGAAAAATTAAAAAATAATTAAAATTTGAGGGGTAAAATAGAAAATTCACATTTTATTCTTCTTCTTATATCAAAATCACTTTTATAACATTATTTTTCACTTCTTAGCCTCTTATTTTCAATATTTTTCAATTCTAAAAGCATTTCAATAACTTTTGTATGACTTGTTAGGAGCCTGACTCTCGTATAACAAACTTAAAACCTAGTACAAACAAAGCATATGAAAACACTATCATAATAATTTTCGATTTCTTTACTAAGCAACAAAGGTAATCAAACTATAACTTTTGAGATACAAAACTCTGTTTTCTTAAAACCAGAGTAATGAAAGATGATCCTAAGAATCAATTATGAAAATTTTAATAACTTTTGTAACTTCAAAAAACGACAATTGACTAAACTATTGCATACAAAATATTTTTTACATACTATAAATCTCAAGTTATTATTTTGGTGAAATTCTCATAAAAGCAACATGAGAAATTTGAAATTATTTTGTATCTCAAAAAAGTTATAGTTTGATACCTTTGTTGCTTAATAAAGGAAACAAAAAATTATTAGGATAGTGTTTTTAGATGCCTAAACACAATGATAAGTGTTTTTTTGTTTGTACTAGGTTTTAAGTTTGTTATACGGGAGTCAGGCTCCTAACAAGTCATACAAAAGTTATTGAAATGCTTTTAAAATTGAAAAATATTGAAAATAAGATGCTAAGAAGTGAAAAATAATGTTATAAAAGTGATTTTGATATAAGAAGAAGAATAAAATGTGAATTTCCTATTTTACCCCTCAAATTTTAATTATTTTTAAATTTTTCCGTTAGTTTTAACGGCCAGGGACCAAATGCGCCACTTCGCTCATAACTGAGGGACTAAACTCGGATACGGCCATAACTCAGGGACTGAGTCGGAACTTCGTTAAAGCTCAGGGACCAAAGATGCAATTTTCCCTAAAAAAATATGTTCATAGATTAATTGTTAGAGTAAACAAGTACAATAATGATTGGATGAGATGTGTGAGCCCAGTGGCATAACACTGTTATGATCATCATATATGCATATATATTAGGGACCATCTTTGACAACGATCATATCACATGCTATTAATTAATTAGCTTAGATGAAAAAGAAAAACTTAAAAATCATTTGTTTGTTTAAAAAAAAAAAAAAAAAAAAAAGATGAAAATCAAAACAATTGTGTAACCAAGTAATGTCTAGGGACCAGCATCGTATAAAACATGTATTGTTTTTACATGATTTAAATGTTGGGATCGGAGCAGGTATGCAGTATTAGTCTATTAGAATGTCACAAACAATAAATGTTTGAAAATAATTGTTTTTATGTGAGATTTTGATAATAGTTATAAGACAATTCTATGTGCTTTTATGAAAAGAAAATTGGAAAAATAAGAGAATAAAAACGAATTAGTTTGAAGATGGTAATTCTGGTATAGTAAATTAGCCCTGATGACCAGATGGAACTGATGAGTACCCTTTTGAGTCGTGATTCGAGAATATGCATTAGATAAATCCTATATTGTGATTTTAGTTGGCAAAGAACCGCAATGAGGTAAATCAGCTTAAGTTACGCATAGCTGACCAACTCAAATTAAAAAGGTCAATAGACCGCTCCCACTTAGAGTTGAATTAGTAACATTGCAGTTACAAAACCAACGACGATCTCGCCATTTATTGAAACCTATTCTTAAAAAATGACAAATTATTTGAATTTTAAATACCATCCGGAAAAAAGAAAAAGAAACTATCCATCTACAATCATAGGCCCTGTGAGGTCAATCCCTTTTGGCTATTGGCACCTAAAAAAAAACAAAAATCTGCTTGCAAAAGTGGTAGAAAAACACAAAAACATAGCCTAGTATTTTCTTTACTAAAAGATGTTACTTTAACTTCATCTTTAGCATGGATGATGGATCATTCTCTTCTTCTTGGGATCTTCTTGATTCAAAGATACCATTGCACTTAGTTTTCAAAATCACATGTATACAACATATGTACTCATCAAAGTAATCATAGTTTCATGTTTGCTTGTCTTTGTTTTTTCCTTTGGAAATACTGCATATTGGTGGAGCTAGTCCTTCAAAATATAGTGATGATATATAGATGAAGATTGGGTTTGGTCTGTGAGGGTATAGTACACATAATAATGTTTGGGTTGACATTAAAACACACTTTGTCTAGTACGTGCAACCAATGCAAAGGGCTTGTGTTTGGGATAAGCCCTACTTGTAATGCCAATGGGGAGCAATATTATACTTTTGAATTGACAATTTACCCTCCTTCCAAACAAGCCCTGATCCACCACCTACTTACTACTGCTCACAAACATGCATTTTAAATTTGATTTTGGGATTGGAGTTGCATTAGGGTGGGGCGGATACACAAGTGTTAAGTTGTATCTAGATTATATATACTTGCATTCGTCCACAAAAGGCAAAATTTCCCCACTTTCAAACTCGACGTTCTGGCTCGATTATTGGATAATAGAGAAGTAAATCACAATGATTCGGCAGTCTATTAGGTGGGAGGACTAGTGATTGGTGAAACTCCCACACTCTTCAAAGCTAGGCTCAATTCTGTGTGTGTTCTTTTGCACAACCTACCACCCAAGAACTAACTGAGCTGCCCGTGTAGACAGAGATTATATATAGTTGGACTTATAGAATATATTCATATCATGTATAGTCCTATAAAGGATTGCACCCTAACCCTAGACCTCCCCCCACCCACCCCCACCTTCGCCCTAGCTCCCCCTCCCCCTCCCCCCACTACTCGTGGATACTTGAAAAATGAGATAAATTGTAGTATTTACTTCAATTGAGATGTGACCAAAACAGGAGATAAATAGTTTACAATGCAAACTCGTAGATACTTATATATTAGTGTTCACAACAAAGTTAATTTCATACATCTCTTTTTGATTTTCAGTAGAAATTGGACTTTGCACCATATAACTACTAGCAAAGGAAAACTATCAATTTATTTAGAATTGATAGATATATTCCTATAAGACTCTACTACAGTACTACATACACCATATTGAGCTTTTCCAAATAAACTTGAAGCAACTCATAAACAAATATAGCCTGAGAACAATATTTGCCAGTAATTAACGAATATAAAACATTAAAAATAAATAAATATTAAACATTATAACAATTATAGAAAAACAAAAATTTTGTCAAACTAGAAAAAATAAAATGTGGCCAGTTTCAAATAATAAAAAGAATGAATATTCTAAAACAAAAAAGTATGATTAGATTCTTAAGAAATAGTGCTGGAAAAAAAAAAAAAGTAGAAAAGTAGTGGAAATAAAATGCGATGATTAAGGAGATTCATGAGTAATAGGGTCTGAATGCCAGTTGTATTGATTGGATGATTGCTAGCTTTCCACCCAATACTAATACTGTATATTATTCTTTTCTTACCTGTATATATAATTGTATTTACTAATTGAAAATGTCACATTTATATTCCTATATTACAAGAAAGAGCAAGTTTTTTGCTCGTGTCGGGCAAAATTTTAATGTGAAAAAGTATTCCATCATTTTTAGTTTTTTTTTTTTTTTGAAAATCCATCATTTTTAGTTAAATTAGAAGAGTTGTGTCATTTCTTTTACGCCTCATGAATAAGGATAGCACAAGTTTAATTCATTATTATAATGAGTTACAAATGTGGCTTTTAATTAATTATTAATCACAAAAGTAACTATTTTTACACAGAAAATATTTTTGTGAAAAAAATAACAACTATTGAAACTCCAATATGGGGTTTGGCCATTTAAGAAAGTCATACTTATGTTGCTTAATCATAATGCCTTTGACATTTCCCTTACTAATTATACATTGTTATTTCACATCAATACTTTGATTAAATTTAGTGACAAAAATTAAAATAATGTTATCCTATTAATTTTTACCTTTTTATTTCACAACAATACTTTGATTTACAGGAAAGTCTATAATTGCTATTCGAAGACATGGTTTGGAAGAAATTTGCCTTGTGACCCTAGCTAATAGATAAACCAGCTAAGGTTATCATAGCTAACTAGCTCAAACTAAGAAAGTCAATAAGCAACTCTTACTTAGTTAAACTTGAAACCTTGTGTTTAGCGAGCCAACTACCTAACTAACTCCATTAAGTTGCCCCGTTTCACATCAATACTTGCCAACATGAGGTCATTGAGTTAATTCGGGCAAATATATAGTCATATTGATATAATAAGGTGGTTATATTGTAGATTTGATTTCTCTTTTGAGTGGTTTCTCCCTTCTTTTTTGACCCATAAAAAGGGTATTAGGTTCACATTATATGTTTAAAATTTTCGTTTTATTTAAAGGAATATTATGTGTCCTTATTGGATTATTGGAGATGTGAGATTCTCGGTAATAATATTTTTTATAATAATTTTGTAATTCATTTTTTTATTACGTTTTCCAAATTCTTAGATAATGTAAAATTTTAAGATATGTGATATTAAAGAATGCGATAACATGATACTTAATTATACATACATAGGCATATCCACATATGGTAGACATTCAACTGCCAACATTGGTAGGGACATAATGAACTAACTCAAAATTTATAATAAATGCAGTTGATTTGACACTAATCAAAAATATAAAAGAAATGAAGAAAGTAAGAGTTGATATATGCTTCTTTCATTGGTAATACACGTTTAGGTGTCTCTGTGTATCACTAAATATGTCGTACTCTTAACCTACTAACTATATAAACGTACATAATGATATATCATGAGAAATCTTAAAAAAAAAAAAAAAAAAAAAAAATCATACATAGTAAGAAAATTGTGTATATTAACAATAGGGGTGGAAATGAGCCAAGTTGGGTCGGGCTTTGGTTAAATAGGTCTAGGCCTGATATGTGATATTCGGGCTTAAGCATATAAGTGAGATTTGGCTTGTCTTACTGGCTGCAGTCGGTTCAAGGATCTAAGAATAATAAAATTAATTTGTTTTAAAAAATTTAACTACACAAATTCATTACAACACATTAATACAAGTAGATAATCAAGTTCACAAATCATAAACCACAATGTCCAGAATTAGAAGAAAAATAATACTACGTACCATAAGTTCATAACAATGCCTCAGTGAAGGCAACTGTTGACTAATGAAAAAGTAGTTATGAACAGATACTACATTGTA
The DNA here is from genome assembly GCA_003576665.1 of Ipomoea trifida. Taxonomy (NCBI): domain Eukaryota; kingdom Viridiplantae; phylum Streptophyta; class Magnoliopsida; order Solanales; family Convolvulaceae; genus Ipomoea; species Ipomoea trifida. Next base: position 18,613,848 of record CP025656.1, on the reverse strand, counting down.
ACAGAGTCCGTAGTACTAAAAAAATAAAAAAAATTAGGGTAGAGAATAGAATTAAAACTGAATGAGAGAAATTATAATCTTGACTAGTATATTATATATACATGGGCTATTAAAATTGAGTTTCAAAAATTGTGTTATACTAAATGAGTCTTAATACTAAAGTCTGACATCGAGTCAAAACTAGGTCGAATTGTAAATTCCTATTTAGGATCCCTACCCATTCTCACCCTAATTAACAATAATATTACACGTATCGCGTGAAATGATTTTACACAAGTTTGTGACAAATTAACAGGCAAATTAACATCCATGAAAGAAGCAAAATTACAAATTTCTACCACACCCTACGAGATAAGACTAATCCAACACACACACACATATACACACACACACACACACACATAACTTCTGCTTTTACATTTATATATCACAGTGTCACATAAAATGGGAAACAATTCACCAACATTACATTTCCACAATGTCCAAGATAGTACAAAGATTTCACCCAGCACCTGTTCTGGAATCTGGAGAGTAGTTTGCCCAAGCATTTTATATCACAATGGCTTTGTTGTAGACATAAGATCTTGAAAAATACAGGTATGCAAGCAATGAAAGTGCAGAAAGTCCGGCGAGGAGCCAGTAGAAGTAGTCGAGATGCGCCCTGTTCAAGTTGTCGGAAAACCAGCTGTCTCCGCCATCTTTACTGGTGGCTTGCTCGATGATAGAGATGAGAAAGCTGCTTAAGAAGCTCCCGATGCCAAATATACTGAGGTACAAAGCGAGACCTATGCTTTTCAGCTCCTTGGGCACCTGATCGTAGAAAAACTCTTGTAGGCCGACCATGGTGAATACGTCTGAAATGCCAAACAATGCGTACTGAGGTATTAGCCACCACACGCTCATGGGAACGGTTGCATCTGGATTGTCAATTAACCCGTAGTCTGAAGCAATTTGAAGACGTTGCACTTCTACTATAGCTGCAATCACCATAGAGATGACAGATAAAAATATTCCCGTTCCAATTCTTTGAAGCATTGTTATTCCCGAGGGCTTTCCAGTTAAAGCTCGTGCAACGGGAACCAAAATGCAGTCATATATAGGGATAAAGATGACAACAAAAAGGCTAATGAAAGTTTGTAGTGTAGAAGGGGGCACTTGAAGATTCGAACTGATAGATCTATTCATCGTAGCTCCTTGCTTTGTGAATAAAGTAGATGACTGTGCAAACACGATGGCATACACTAAACATGTCACCCATATTGGAGCCAATCTGAGAATGACCTTAGCTTCTTCAACCTCGCTGATGCTACAAACTTCTCCATCCTCCTTTGAACCATCGGGAGCAAGCAGTGCCTTATTAAGGAACCTTTGATTAACAAAAATTTAATTAGAGATAGAAAAATATGGTCTCTTGAATATGAAAGTGCTATAACCAAGCATCACATTCCTACAAATGCAGTAAAACGCCTTTTGAATGTCCCAGCTCTACCCAAGTAGGTATGCTAGCCCACAGTCACTTGTGGTGCAACTGAGTCAAGCCAGTTGGTCAAAGCTCGACTCGAGATTGATCAAATTCGAGTTCAAGCCGAGCTCAAGCTTAAATATTTTTGGCCTGTGGTTCATTGAGCATAAAATATAAAATATATGTTATATAATGAATTCTAAAAGAAAAAACTTAAGCCCAATTCGAGCCAAGCGAACTGAGCTTGAGACTACATTTTAAAGCTTGATCAAATTCGAGCTTGAGTCAGAGTCACCATAAATTTTTCAAACTCGAACTTGAGCCAACCTAGGTTCAAGCTCGGCTCGTTTGCACCCCTAGTCAGTTGTTAGTTGTCATATACTTGCAGAGTTTAGAGAATGCATAGGGGTAAAAAGACCTTGTACTCTTCATTTCTTCCACCTATACAGTCAAACTAGTGTTTACTTACTTGAACTGCTGAGAACCTTCATTAGGTAGAATTCCCTGAGTCTCTTGCTCCAAGGCTATCGCTGCAGAGCTAGTCTTGTGGTTCCTAGCTGCGTAGATAAATACACGGCCAATTCTCACAAACGGATTCTTCTCATCTCTGTCTTGGCGAAAACGATAAGTATAAGTCCCAAGCAAGAAGATAACAAGAGCAAGAGCCATTACAACACAAGGGATACCAAACCCAAGACCCCAACTGAGGTTGTCCTGAACATAGTTCAAAATCCATAGCGTAACCATAACACCGAAGCACATCCCAAAATACCACCAGTTGAAGAATGAGCTTTTGGCTTTGCATTCTTGAGGATCTTGAGTATCGAACTGATCAGCCCCAAAAGCTTGAACACAAGGCTTGTGCCCACCTTGGGCTAGTGCCACAAGGTATAGAGCAAAGAAGAAGAAGATAACTTGGAATTGAGAGTCAGAAGACTCGAAAGGAATCACAGTAGAGATGGTCAGGAAGCCCAGAGCCTGCAGTTTAACAGACTCATATTAAACATATGTGGTTAACAAAGGCAAGAATATAAACCATTTAAAATTTTACATGAATGTACAATGAACAACTTTATTAACTTCACTTATGGCAGGAGAAATTTCCAATAACTAAGAGGATGATCATTCTTTCCTTTTTTTCCTTTATTATTACTAATTTACTATACCTCACTGATGATGAGAAAAGAGACCTAAAACCCTATACTAAGCTATAAAAAAAAATTTTAAATTAAAATTGAATTATAATTTTAGATTTCGGTTGCTTCGTCATGGACGGAGTGGATTGCATATTGCGGTTTTTAGAATTCACATATCCAATTCACTAGTGGCGAATTTATACAAAATGAATCCACATCCCATCCATCCACTTTAAGTAGATACGGATTGGTTGGGACCAGATTTTGCAAATTTGGCAGACTAGAGCGGATTTAGCAAATACTTGCTCACCCCTAATACAGATAGTAAGGAAAGTTTAGTAACAATGAGCGCTGGTAAACTATGAGATAAACACAAAGTGAAGAAGAAGGCGAAATCATGGTGGTTAAGTGGAACTAACCAGGGTATAGAGCAGGGAGGAGATGACAATTGTCCGGTACCGACCGAGAAATGAGTCGGCCAGGAAGGCTCCCAAAAGCGGCAAAAGCGACGCAGCTCCGGACCAGGCGTTCACATTGGCGGCCGCCGCAGCCGTCGATTGGCCGAGAGGGCCAGTGAGATAGCTTATCAGATTCGAACTTATTCCATAATAGGAAAACCTCTCTGCCACTTCCACACCTAAAACATAGCAAACAATAGCGCTTATTTAAGAAATAACAAACAAATATGACATTTGTCAACTGGAAATTGAAGGTGATTTTACCTATGATGAAGGATGCGGATCGCCAGCGCCCCGTCCTGGATCGGACAGCGGGGCGGCCTTTGAAATCGACAGAGCCATCCACGACGTCGTCTTGGAGAAATGGAGTTTCGGCGTCGGAAAGGATGGTTCCTCCGGTGGCGGCCATAGAGAGGAGACGTCAACCACGACGTCTCTGCACCCAAAGTCAAGGGAACACTGTGACTTCATCACTCAAATAATTGCAGCCATTTTTGTCAGTTTGTGGGGCTTGCTTCTGTCCTATTAACTTTTTGGGAAAAGATAATTTCCTTTTTAGGGTGGGGAGGGTTAAAATTGATGCTAGCTTGGTTTACGGAATTTTAGATTATTCCAGCTAATAAAATTGCTTTTGTTATATTACATTATTACTTTATGTGTTTTATTAAAGTTGTAGAACATAATATTAGCTTATTTGGTTGGAAGTTATTGTCAATATTACCTCCACTGAAACTCGAACTCACCCCCTCCCATATGAAGTGCAACCGGGTGCCACTAGACCATAAGATCTTTGGCTCAAAGGTGTATTGCAATATTAGTGAAATTATAAGACTAAATACAGTTAATTAAAAGTTAATGACTAAGGTTTTCAAAAAAAAATAATGACTATTAAATGTGACCTACAATAGATTAATAGTGAAATTTTCTCTAATCAAATTACTTTTTGAAAAGTAATTAAGTTAAAAACACTGTCTGACTGTCATAATGCACATTTAAATGTGTAATTAACTCTATTACTTATAAATATAATTATAAATTATATTGTTACATATACTTCATGAATCATAATAAACACTATCTCAACATGTTTCAGCCATTTCTTCTGACGTATCACAATAACAATATCAACTAAACCGGGAATCCACCCTTGCTTGTGTCCTTTGCACACAAAGAGTCTTCATCACCTCTAATCGGTCAAGGTCTCCAAATGACCCTTCAGGTTCCCAATAGGACTGGCGTCCCCACACTACAACTGGAGCAAAGCTTTAGAGTGGTCAATCAAACCAACTGAGTTAACCCTGCCGGACATCAACACACTTTTGACTATACATGTATGATCTCGAGAAGTACAGGTAGACTGCGAATGCAACTGTGCTAAGCAAGGCCAGCAGCCAATAGAAGTAATCAAGATGTCCCTTATTCAAGTTGTCGGAGATCCACCCTTCACTACCTTCCCCATTAATGGTTGCTTTCTGAATGACAGAAATGAGAAGACTGCTTAGGAAGCTCCCTACCCCAAACACACTGAGGAAAAGAGCAAGCCCAATGCTTTTCAGGTCGTTTGGCACTTGATCATAGAAAAATTCCTGCATACCAATTGAGGCGAATAGTTCAAAAATTCCATATAATACATACTGAGGTATTAACCAGCACACGCTCATTGGAACCGTTGCCTCGGGCAAATCGACCAACTGATATGCTTGAGCAACTCTGAGGCGCCTGCTTTCGACCAGAGCTGCTATCACCATTGTGACAATTGATAGAAATAACCCGACCCCAACTCGTTGAAGTGTTGTTATCCCTGAGGGCTTCCCGCTGATGGATCTGGTAATAGGAACGAAGATGCAGTCATAGAAGGGGACCAAGAAAAGACTGGTAAAGGCAATGAAGCATTGAAGAGCAGCAGCTGGGACTTCAAGATTTGTACCTATGGACCTGTCCATTGTGAAGCCCTGCTTGGTGAATAAAGTTTCTGACTGGGAATATACAATCCCATACACCAAACAAGAAATCCATATTGGAACAAGACTTAGAACTGCTTTTGCTTCTTCAACATTGCTGATGGTGCAAACCTCCCCATCTTGCGAATCATTGGGAGCAAGCAATGCTTTGTTAAGGAACCTGTCATTTACAGGCTAGTAGATTCAATAAACCGAAGAGATGTCAAAGGGAATGGACCGCACAAATTTATATCAAAGAAACATTTGCTCACCGATACTGTAGGGAACAGGGAGGGATTCCATGACTTTCCTCTTCTATGCAAATTACAGATTGCGGAATCCACCAATTCTTTACTGCTTTGACAAATACTTTACCAATTCTCATGAATGGGTTTTCCATTTTGTGGTTGGCACTGAACCGATAAGTTTTAGTTCCTAGTAAGAATATGATTAGTGCAAGAACCAAGACAATGCAAGGAATCCCAAAGCCAAGACCCCAACTTAGGTTATCTTGAATGTAACTCATCATCAAGATAGTAACAAAAGCGCCAAAACATATGCCAAAATACCACCAGTTGAAGAAGGAGCTTTTCTGTTTGAACTCTCTTGAATCATGCACATTAAACTGGTCAGCTCCAAAAGCCTGAACACAGGGTTTGTGCCCTCCTTGTGCAAGAGCTACTAGATACAGTGCAAAGAAAAAGAAGATAATCTGGAGTTGAGGAGGGGAACATGCTTTAATGTCTGCACCAGTTTGGCAGTCAGAATTGCTGAACGGAAGGACAGCAGAAAGGGTTAAAAAGGCAAGTCCCTGTGATTCATATATCAGGCTTCAAGATAAATTTTATACCCAATTGAAGAAATTATCAACTCCAAATTTATTAGACTATAAAATGGTAAAAGCAAGTGACACAACAGTTAGATACTAGAATAACAAAATTATTGCCCGCACGAGTAGTTCAAGTGGTTCTTGAGCGGCATATTGTGGACAAGGACGCAAGATCAGGATCGGGGTCTAGCAGCCGCAGTGTGGAAGTTACACCTAATGTGGTGAATTCCTTGTGGCCTTGTGAGTACGATTCTTCTACCTAATAAGTAACCGTGATTTACAACCTCCACAAATCCTGTGGGGACCTAGGGACCTGAGGCTAGGGATTTCACATTTTGTGATCAAGAATAACTAAACTATTGCATCAAATTGAGAAGAAACACTAAAATTTATGGGCAATTAGACGATTAGTAGGGTTGGAACAGTACATACAAGGATATAGAGAAGGGATGAAACGATAATGGTGCGAAATCGGCCGAGAAATGAGTCTGCGACGAACGCACCTAGAAGCGGCAGCAGCATCGCCATTCCAGACCAGGCATTGACGTTCTCCGCCGCCGTGGCGGTGGATTGACCCAACGGCCCCGTCAGGTAGGTGATTAGGTTGGAACTGATTCCGTAGTATGCAAACCTCTCCGCCACTTCCACACCTATATGAATTAAAACTTTAGCATCAAAGAAATCGGAAAAATTATGCACAAATATGGAGTAGGTGTTGGTATACTTGCCTATAATGAATATCGCCGATCTCCATCCACCGGAGTTGGCTCGGCCGACTGGACGGCCTTTGTAGTCAACGGCGTGTTCAACAATGGCGTTTGGGAGCAGAGGATCCTCTGCTACAGTCACTTCGGAGGCGGACATTTGGTGATTGGTTCGTGAATTCTGCCGCCTTTAGAAATACTTTATACTGTTCTTATTGCGTATGTACTTAACTAGATCTTAGATCCTGTATAAATTTGTCTGGATTCAGGACTGTGCCTGTTTGATCCAATATGACATTCAACTCCATTTATGAGTTTTTTTTTTTTTTTTTTTGAAAACACTCCATTTATGAGTTAGGTAGCCAAAACACTGAGCTGTAAGTTTGTTCTTGGAATTTGAGTGGTCACTTATTTTATTTTTTGTGGGTTAGACCATTATGTTTTCAGGTCTTAACGATAGGAGATATCTTTAGATCTGTATCATATTTGAATTAATCCTAGATTTCTAGTTGTCATCAAGCTGGTCCAATTAAGAAATAAAGTGCTGATCAAATTGATTTTTTCATACAAGAGGGGTTCGGACTCCCGACTTCTAATGTACAATAGTACACGGCCACTCACGTTAATCAAACTGATTAAAATGTGCACTTTGTTTTGACTCAGTAGTGCAAAATCATGGATGTGTGTTAGTGTTACGATACTAGATAAGATCGAAATAGAAAGGAAACCTCTCGAGCATATTGTTTGCTCTATGTATGTATTTGTGTTACAAACAAACTCTAAATTCACACTTTAAGCGTACAAGAGCTTCATGAAATAACTAAAAGCAAAATAACAATGTTACCCTAGTTGTTAATATTCATATACAATACACACATATGTATATTTGTATACTAATTAAATTACTAATATTTATAATATTTAAGCTATTAAAATTATTTTAACTATACAAAAGTAATAATTGATTTTCATATACAAAATTTCCTCCACTAATTAAGACACCTCTCCTTTGTAAATGATGTGGGAAATGATCCCACATCGGAACTTTTGGCCAAAAGTTGTCTGCTTGCCTTGGGATTATAAGGAGCTGAAAGGCTCTCATTTAAGAATAAGTCTTCTTAGTTAATTTTTTTTTTTTTTTTTAAGTAATTAAAGATTTGAACATTTTGGAAAAAAATATATAATTTTCTCTAAAATGCCAAGTTCGAACACTGCTATTAGCCGCGTTTGAATTTCCAGCGATTTGGAGCAATCCGCTGCTCCAACCCCCTACTATTAGCCGCGATTTGGAGCAATCCGCTGCTCCAACCCCCTACTATTAGCCGCGATTTGGAGCAATCCGCTGCTCCAACCCCTACTATTAGCCGCGCTGCTCCAACCCCCTACTATTAGCCGCGATTTGGAGCAATCCGTTGCTCCAACCCCCTACTATTAGCCGCGTTTGTGTTTCAAGCGATTTGGACGAGAAATGCCGCAACGAAGAGCGTTTGTGTTTCAAGCGATTTGGGTGGTGCGGACTTGGCCGAGAAATGCCGACCGAGAGAAATGTCGCAATGGGGTGCGAACTTGGCCGAGTGCAGACTTTGCCGAGAAATGCCGCAACGGGGTGCGGAGAAATGCCGCAACGAAGTGCAGAAATGGCCGAGAAATGCCGCAACGAAGTGTAGACATGGCCGAGAAATGCCGCAACGATAGTGCGAATATGGCCGACCACGCTTGAACGATGGAAGGCGTGCCACTTACAAATTAAAGTTACGTTGTCGGCAACGGAACTATAGATTTGCTTATGGATCTGCTGTAGTGCTTGTACATAGATGGATTCAACATGGTAGGGTAGTAGCAATGTTTTGCATGCATGTCTCCTATCGATATCCCTTCAATAATTCTCCACCGTAACAAAGACCTTACACATCTTATCTCATCCAATAATTCAATATGAGATCAATGACGAGTCTCTTTCTTTTGTACAAATTAAATTAAATATATTGTACTATATGATATCATGTAAAAATTAAATACACTCACTAACCAATATATATATATAATAGAAGTGGACACATTTGAGACTGATTTATTTGTAGTCACTACAATTATTCTAATATTGAGAAAGCCTGCAACGACTATCTCAAGATGTTAACAACCCTAACTTAACCAACTCAACTAGATTTGCCTAACTATTCTACCAATCAAGCAAAACATACTAGTAGCCAGTGTACACTACCAATGCCATCAAGGATGAGAAGAGCCTTTTTTCTTTTTTCCTCTTAGCTTAAAGCTTCTACTCGATCCCCACCACAAAAAGATGGTCATTGATCTATCTGTTGACAATTACATTGTGGATAGTAAGCTTAATGCAGCCTGATGATATTCAACCTTTTTTCTCTTTAATGCTTCAACTTTCTTCCCCACCACTTGGGCTATATCTTCAATGCATTTCCCTTCATCCCTATTTATCAAAATTCAAACAAATTAATTAAATAATGTCACAAACATTACATATATAATTAGCAGAAACAAATAAGCCCTAATATATATATATATATATGCAATCTTACCTGCGTCGTTATATTAATAAAGAAATATTATAAGGCCATTTTGAAGTTGAGATCATCAGAGATAGTACATCATGCTTAGCAGAGACTTGAGAGATATATAGTTATGGCTTGGAGGCGGTGCAGGGCGGGATGTCGACGAGGAAGCGGCGGCGAGATGGCGACGAGGCCGGTGGTGAAGAAAAGAATTGGTATGTACATTGCAGGCAGCTGGAGTCCAGGTTGCATTATTGGGTACAAGAAAGTAAGACCGAGCTGATCTGAGCTTCCTGTTAGATGGTGACTTGGAGAGTCGAGTTCAATATCCTGTTATTGAAACTGTGACATGCTCTAGCTTGCTCCTCAAGTATAAGAAACTAAAATTGTGCTTTCACTGCTAGTGATGAGCATGCACTTGTTGACAATTATTGATATCAGAGTAGGTCACAAACTGGGTTGGATCAGATCAGAAGAATCATTTTAGTTGGAGATTAGAAGATAATATATATATATATATATATAGATTTAGTATATATATAGTTACCTCTGGTAAGTGCCGATGAGGTCAAATCCCGAAAACTCAGCTACTTCAGTTAGGGCACGCTTCCATACCTTCACCTTCCGGCAATCCTCCTCAAGCTGTGCAAACGCGGCGGAGAACGGAGGCTTCAGGTGCCGGACATCCGTCGGTCGTACATCGTAAAACACCGGGAAAACAGTCCTGCTCTCCATTCTCACGCGTTTCATGATTTCCGCGAGCTCTTCAAGGCACCACTTCGAGGAGGCATAGTTGGAAGAAATGACCGGGACAAAAACCCAGGACAGTTGAATCGCATCCATCAGCCCTCTCTGGATCCGACCCCCTTTCGTGAGATCAACGTCGTCTTTGAACGCTGGGACCCCTGCAAAATACAAAGCCTGGTGCAGGGACTTAACGAAGCCCTGGCGAGTGTCTTCTCCTCTAAAACTCAAGAACACCACGGGACAGTGCTGTGACGAGGATCGAGGCAGTGGTGGCGACGCTTTTGGGGGTATTATTGACGGAGGATCTGGAAAATAGGGTTTGGACTGTGCGGCGGAGAAATGAGAAACTGTTCTAGCAGAAAACAAATGATATTCCTGCAGTAAAAACCTATCACAACAACGAAATTTAGATAGATTATGATTGAGTGAAGAAAGATGGAGTAGCATCATATTGTGGTTACAAATTTGTACTTAATTACCTGGTGATGCAATGTATGTAGATCAGAGTTGCTGGTTTAGATCAGATGAGAAGAGTAGATCGAAATGATGGAATAGCAGATCAGAATACTACTGTAGTTTTACTCACCTATGTATGCACTTATGCAGTCTAGCTTTTTCTGATCTGGGGGTTTATATAGATGAAATTCACGTGCCCATTTATAAAACTATCCTCTCTACAAATTGATCACCTTACATCAGAATATTCCTTTGAGCTAGATTTTATACTTTTGAGTTTATTCTATAATCTAAGGGTGTGTTTGGTTTGACAGGTTTTGGTATAAGATAGGGGTATCAAAGTGATTGTTATTGTTTGGTTGACACGTTTTTAGAATATTACTACGGAAAAAGAACCTCTCAAAGTTGCGACCTTTGTGTTCAGTTGAGTTACCATGATTTACATCCTTCTAGATGCTATGTGGGATCGAGGCGTGAGAGGCCCTTAAGGTTGGTGATTCAACCTTTTGGGGAGAAAGTATACAAAATATAAGTATGAATTTTTTTTTTGAACTTTCAAACACTATCATTTTATTAGGTAATAGGGAACAATATAAGTATGAATTTGATTGTACAATTAAGGTTTTTTTTTAATAAATTTTTTATCGAAATTTTAATTCCCTTTATCCAAATGTGTAGTGGTGTGCAAATTTCGATAGAAAATTAGTTAACCAATCGAACTCAATAACTCCACTTAATTGTTTTCTAACCAATATAATCCAGTTCAGTTAATTGTTAGGAATTTTACATAATTTGATTGACTTAAAAGTATTGCATTTTTTGTTTACTTTATTACTAGTCTTTCCTTCTTAACTTAATTTCCTTAATCATTTTGAAAACATCCAGGTATAGGATTATTTTTATTCAGTAAGGAGTATTTAAATGAATTTACTTAGAAAACAAAGTTATTGGCTGATGCATTTGATTTAAAAATCTTATTTGATGTGTGATTTGGAAACAAATTGATGAATTTACATATTTATTTTTTTGTCACTGTTAATTTTAACAACTATTTGATATAAGAGAGTGAGCGACTAAAATAACCACCAAACACACAAATAAATAAAAAGACAGCACTCATCAAGCTGTTTTCTTCCACTATTAAAAAAATAAATAAAAAAGTAAGTAAAGTTGATAATGACTTTTCAAGCAATCATTCAATTATTGAAAAAACTCCTCCCAAGTAGAAAAAAAAAAAAAAAAAAAAAAAAAAAAAAAAGACAGTACGCATCAAGCTGTTTTCTTCCACTATTTTTAAAAAATGGATACGACTTTTCAACTACATGCATGGCCGGAAAATTTGGTTCAACAAATCCTCCTCTTAAAAAAAAAATTAATTATACTTAAATTGTAAACTCAGTTCATAAATTATTGATTTATATAACTTTTCATCTTTAATTATGTTGAAAGTGACTCTTTCACTCCATTACTTATAAACATTAAAAATTTATTTTGATCTACTAAACAATGGGTGTGTTTGGTTCGCACATGGAATCAGAATCGGTATAGGTACCAAATACTTGGTAATGATAATGATTTTGGTTAAAGCATTTTACATGTTTGGTAGTGGGGTGGAATATGAATGATTATCAATAGGTTATGTATGATCCTATAATAGGAATAAAGATTTTATAAATACATGAACAAAAAATCAAAACAATTTGTTCTAATACAAAGACATCCAAAACAGTGAAGCACCAATATGAACAAAAAAATAAAAACAAAAATCTAAATAGTTATGGGAAGCGGCTAAGAAGGAATAATGGAATGAAACCCTTATTTTATTAGGGAATGTGTTTTTTCAATTGGAGTAATAAAAAATAATAGTAGTGTTTTAAAAACCTGTCAACCAAACATAATAATGACTTTGATACCCATTCCTGATAGTTAAACATGTAAACCAAACACAATGTGTCGGTCAAAAAGAAAGTCTAAGGCCCTGTTTGGTAAATGGTTGTTGGCTGATTGGGTTGACTGTTTGGGTTAGAAGGTATGATTTGTTAATAAAATTGGCTGATTGTATAAAGTTGTTTAGTAAAATTAGCTATTAGCATCAGCTGTTTGGTATAATTTCTTTTCTCAAAAAGCTAATTGAAAAGGCTGCTTTGAGTAGCCTTTTGAATTTTAGTATTTTGGAGTTACAAAAAGCTTATTAACCAAACAACTAATATTGATCAAATAAGCCAAAATTGACTGATAGGCTGATTATTTACCAAACAGGACCTAAACCAAAGTCTTCTTTTTCTTTTTTAGTTTTGTTGACTATGATTTACACCACATTATTGAGAGTTTGTGAAGTGTTTGGTTCCTTTTATTTAAAAAAAAAAAATAACTTTTCAATTCTTTCAATCTTCATTATCTGTTGTTCAATTTAAAAGAATGTAAAAAAATTCTAAATTTCTCTCCTTAATAAACACAAAGGGAGTACTGTTACAAAATATTGATTTTATGGTAGGTGGTTAATACGAGTCAAACAAAACACCCTTTCCTTAAAACTTTATTCGCCTACAATCAACTACTTATATAGAAGTTGAATGGTTATTTTGGGATTTGATTCGCACCCAAACACATTTAACATGTATGCGAGAGAGCTTTTATGTTATACAATTCAATAAGCCTTAAAAAGGCTTTTGTATAAATAGCGGTGCAAAATGCAAACCCACTTCCCAGACCATTGTGGGACAAAACCTACTTCAAAACTTTTTCCCTCTATTTTTCCAACACAAATGGTCTACTTTGAGAATCAAATTCTCATTCACATATTATCCGATTTGAACGTACGATATATCAATCTCTTCGTCTCACTACGAAAAACTCGAATTCATTTTGACCCGACCTAATTTTAAGAAGTGGACTCACATATATTTGTACAACAAAATAACCACTAAAAGTGTCATTTTTTTTCAACAGACTTTTTAGAATTCTTTATTTTTTCATTTCTCTTTTCATTCTCTTATTTTTTTAAAGTCAATTTCTACATTTATTATTATTACCACCAACACCACCACTTCCGCCATCACCCCACAACACAACCACACCACCACCACTACTACTATAATCACCACATATTATTATTATTATTATTATTATTATTATAAATAAATAAATATTATTTTTTAGAAAAATGAATCAAATAGAAAAAATGTAATTTCTTAACTTTGAGCCAAACAGAAAAATATATTTTTTGACATTCAGCCGAATAACAAAAAATTAAGATATTTTTCAGAAAATTAAATAATTTTCAAGTTTCCAAACCGACGCTTCTTTTTAAAAAAAAAAAAAAAAAAAAACTTCTTACTAATATGATATGGTTTAATTGATTTAGATTTCAGAACTAAAAGTACGTGTGCCATAATTTTTACTTTTTATTTTTATATTTTTCCTTCAATAAATGTTGAAAAATACGTTAAGAGTTTTATTTTTAAAAATATACTTATTATTTTTCAAAAATTAAATAATATACCCAACTAAATGGCATTTTTTTTTTCGAGGAAAGGAGTCCCCACACCTGTGGAAAATATTTCTCCCAAATCTGGGGGCGAGACAGGGGATTTGAGAAAGTTTGGACCGCAAATTATATGATGGACCGTGGTCCACAATGCATTGTGGACCGCGGTCCCAAAACGACGTCGTTTTGATTAATGAAATAGATGGATTAATTCGCGCCACTCACTTTCTTTTCATATATACTGCAGTTTCTTTTCATATATACTGCAGTTTCTTTTCATATAAAACTACAGTTGTATATTATCGAATGAAACTATAGTTATATCCAAAAGTAACTGCAGTTGTGTTGAAAGGAAACTGCAGTTATGTTGAAAATAAAGTGCAGTATATATGAAAAGAAACTGCAGTATATTTGAAAAGAAACTGCAGTATATTTGAAAAGAAAGTGAGTGGTATATATAGAAAAGAAACTGCAGTATATATGAAAAGAAAGTGAGTGGCGCGAATTCATCCGTATGTTTCATTAATCAAAACGACGTCGTTTTGGGGATCCGCGGTCCACAATGCATTGTGGACCGCGGTCCACGATATAAGAACTGAGTTTGGACTGGTGTAGAAATTACAAAAGGTACGGCGCTCCCAGATATTCCTTGTCCTATATATTATCAACCTTATCTCTTTTGTCGGAGCCCGTTATCTTTCCAATCTCTTTTGGGCCCTTTTTTCGTTTGACAACTCCTTATCCTAAGTTATTACATGATTTCCACTTTCTCCCGGCCACTAAAATCCAAGATCTCTGTGTTGTTGTAATTTGGAACAAGCGTATGTTTATAAAGTAGGAAAATGACTTTAAAGATAAAATGACTTTTGAAAAATGAGTCATGTTTTGAAAAATAGATTTATTTTTCGTGTTTGAATATATTCTGAAAAAATGTCTTTGTGTGTTTGGTTATTTTTTGGAAACTAAATATAATTGCATAATTATATATTTTTATTATTTTATTTAAAATATTAAAATATTTATAATAATATAAACAAAAATATTTTTAAGTAAATGAAATTATAATTTAAAAAAAAAAAAACTAATAAGGAGATTTTTAACAAAGCAATGAGTTCATTACACAATAACAGCACGTTTGGTTGACGGAATGAATTTTGAGGTAATAGGAATGCTATTCCATAAGGAATTGAATAGACAAGAAATAGAATAGAAATTGTATTATGTTGTTTGGTTCGCGGAAGGAATAGACAGCCTGGAGTTTGGATCCAATGCATTATAGAGACTAGACAGCCTGGCTTAGGAATTGAAGGTCGTTGGTTGTTTCCTGTTGTTTCTAGAATGTTCTTGGAGGCTGAAGCCATCAAACATTCAAACGTCCTCAACCGGGTTGTGCCGTTTGCCCATTTTTGGGTGGGCTGGACCAGCCTGGCTTAGGCTCGGCCCATATAACCTACAGGTTTTTTCTTTTTGAAACATATATATACCCACCAGTTATACATGCTCAACTTGTATAAATTGTGGGTAACTCGTTTAGCACTTTAGCCCGCATTAAATTAAATTTTATTTAAATAAATTTTGTAACTTACGTGATTTAGTGCTTAAAAATTTTGTTTATATGTGCTGATTTTGTCAGAATCGGAACCACCATAAATCAGGTACAAATGTACAAAATGGGAGTCAAAAGATAGTAATATTATTGCTTGGGTGCTAGACCCAAAAAATTACGTAAGCCCAACATGCCGGGCTGAATAAGACATGTAGTAGCCTTAGGCCCTTAAGAATGGAATAAAAATAATCATGCTATTAACAAGAATCGAACTCAGGTAAACGAGTTGAGATTGTAGACCGGAGATGGCGACATGGTGTTTAATTAACTTGATCACTTGGAATTGATTGGTGTATGGACGTGGAGTGTAATGTTAGAGGGTCAAGTCTGCAAGGTCAACACACCAAATTTAGGGAAATAAGAGCAATGAGAGTACGAGACAAAAGACAATTTTCAAAAATATAACCAAACATTGAAAATGAATCTGTTTCATAGAAAATGACTCGTTTTTCAAAAATATTTTTGTACTTTTCAGACCCAATCTTAATGGCTTTCCTACCATTTTCATATAAATTCTTAGACCATTTAGAAATCAACTTTCAAAATTATCCAACTAAAATTACCAATTCCAAATATTTTTCTTAGAAACCTAAATTCTCAAAATGAATGAGCAGATATTACATATACCACTAATAAATCCAAATATAAAATCTCATAATAATAATAATAATAATAAATGTATTAATATCATCAAGTTCGAATATTTTACTCATAATGAATAAGAAATCAAATCTCTAATTAAATCAATAAATAATTAAACACTAATAAGATCACCAAAACTAAATATTTAATTTCCATTAAATCATAAGGTATTACCTCCAATTTTTCCAACTCTCACCGAATCATATAAAACCACCTGTAAGTATTAGCAATAAAAAATAAACATGCAACAATTATACAATACCACAAAATGTCTAAGTTATTAGGTAATTGTAAGATTCGTTTCTACTTATTGGTCGTGTCCACTTATCGTCCCTAAACTATACATGACATTGCAAATTTAGTTTTTTTTTTCTAACAAAATATTATGGACGAAATTTACAACATCAGTTATATATAACTTAGAAAAAAAAACGAGTACAACCAATAAATATGGACAAATTCTACAATTACCGAATAATTTATGGATACAAATATAATTTTTTCATGAGTAAGTCTTTTATGAAACTGTTTTAGTGAAATATATAATACCTTGTTTATATACTCAAAATATTATATTTTAACTAAAAAATAGAGATAAGATGGTTTCACTCATTCAATATATAGTAAAAAGTAAAATATAAAAGGGATTTAACTTTATTCATTTTCATAATTTTTATTTTGTTTGTAAATTATTTATCGTGAATCAAACGGTGGAAATAATATTTGACTAAACAGACGATCTTTAGCTATCCCTTTGACGTATTACACATACTCACGAATGCTATAGGGATCGATCTCTGTTCAGATCCAGAAAGAGTAGAGAGAACAGAGAACAGAAGAGAAGAGAAGAGACGACCTCCGCTTCCATTTCTCACTTCCAAACAACAACGCAAAACGCCTCAAATCTTTCCCTTCTCATCGCCAAACAATCCTATCCTTCACGGGTATTCAGATCCAACCCGCATTTACCCTCCTCCTCCATAGCAGAGGCGATGTTTGCTTCTCTCCGATCGCTCTCCATTCTCCTTCTCTCCGCCCTCTTCCTCGTCAGCCCGATCTGCGCCAAGGTAAAATCTTTAATTGTATTTCTTGAGAATTTTCTTGTTTTCGCGCTCGCAGAATGCAGATCTCATTTCGCATCGTACATTTCTTTGCTATCAGAATTGTGGGTTTCTTTCTTTGTTGTCTGCCGTTATTGTTAAAGGGTTTGGTTAAAGATGGGGAAAATTTGTGAAAATGATTAGGTCGTGCTGGTTCTGAAATTTTAGATTTATAAAGTACATGATGGTCTCTATTTAGGGTCGATTTTGAATTGTGGAGTAATGCAGTGATGTGGAGAAATTGGTTGTGTGCATTTGGAGATTATGGGAAATGGGGAAATTTCTGACATTTTTAATCCCACATTGATACGCCACTGCCTTTTCTTAGCTTTTTAGGAAGAAATATAAATAGTTCATAATTTACTCTTCTGTTGGGTGATTACAATTGTGTGCAGATTGCATATGCCTTTCAAATGATCTTTTGTAGTACCATCATGATTCATTTGTATAGGAATAAATAATCTAGTTACGAAAAGAAATCATAAGTTTGTAATTCTTTAATACCAAAATGCTTCATTTAATTTCTAATTTTCTATTACCCTGCACTTCACCCAAGTCTGTGTAATCCTTCTCTGTAGGTTACTTCCTCAAGTTGTGGGACTGCTTTGTTCTTTTACTACCACTGTGTTTTCTTCTTAAGCACCAATGAGTTTTTGTTTTGATTAAAAGCTCCAGGAATACTTCTAGTCAGTCAGCTGACAGTGGACAGAAGATTTTAGTTTCTCTTTTACCAATGTTTGGCATGGAATAGACAACTTTATTTTAATCTTAACGATATTAGGATTCACGCTCTATATAATCAATTACATGTAAACATTGTTCCTAATTCTTCTCATGTAATAAGATTTCTTCTCTCTTTATTGCAGTACCAAGATGGTGAACCTGTTACTCTATGGGTAAACAAGGTTGGACCGTATAATAATCCGCAAGAGACCTACAACTATTATACCCTTCCATTTTGCCGCCCTTCTGGGAATGCTGCACACAAATGGGGTGGCCTTGGCGAGGTTCTTGGGGGGAATGAGCTTATTGACAGTCAAATTGACATAAAATTTAAGAGTATGCTCATCATTGTTTTAACAGAACATTATTCCTTAATTATTGTTTTTATGGCTTAAAGCATTTATCATCCTTGCTCAATAATTTCTTTCTGCAGAAAATGTAGATAAGAGTTCTATTTGTGAACTTGAATTGGACGCACCTAAGGTTAGGCAGTTTAAGGATGCAATTGATAATTCATATTGGTTTGAGTTTTTCATGGGTACGCACTCTAGTATTCTTCCTTATTACTGTTGATTCTCTCACTCACATTTTTTTTTTTAATTTGTAATTCTTTATCTCACTTACATATGGAGTTCTCTTTAAAAGCACTGTGAATAAGATTATAACATGGTTACAATTGCAACTCTACTTGTCATACTGATTGCTTCTTTTTTTCCTCTTTTTTTGTTTGTGGTTCCAATCTTTGTCATGGTTATGGCTATCTGCAATCAGATGATTTACCTCTGTGGGGTATGTAGTTAATCATTTTTTCTTTAATATTTTGATTTTCTTGGACAGCTTGATGTAAATGAAATTCACCATGACATAAATGAAATTCAGGTTTTGTGGGGGAAGTGCTCACTGATAGAAATCGGGATACTAAGCATGTCCTACATACCCACAAGAATATTCTGGTCCAGTACAATGGGAATCAGGTAGAGGAGTTATAAAATCTGCTTTCACTGTAAAAGTCCAATTCTCTTTCATGGTGGTTTGTCAATCTTTCTGAATTCCATTTTATTATAGATCATTCATGTTAACCTCTCCCAAGAAAGCCCTAAACCACTTGAGGAAGGTAGAATACTGGATATGACATACTCAGTGAAATGGCTTCCAACCAACATCAGTTATGCACACCGCTTTGATGTTTATCTGGACTATCCCTTCTTTGAACATCAGGTACTTGCTACTTGTTCTCGCTTTCTATGAAACTGATGCTTCTTCTAAATGTAAATTTTGAATGGTTTGCCTTTAATATTTAATCATAATTCTGATGATATATTGAACAAAGTTTGAAAGAAAAGGAAAGTGTTCAGGAAAAAGAGCTCCATAGAAAAACCATGAATTAAGAGTAGTTTCTGTTTGGAGAACAGTTTATGCGTGCAAAATTATTTAATGGCTTGTCAGTTTGTTATATTTCAGTTGAGTCTTAGTAAAGGTGTAAATTTATTATTTATTTAATCACTCTAGTGCCTGTTAATTTCCCAATTTCCACAGAAACACAAAAACCTTTGCAGTTGTTACTTAGAACATTGTTATGGAGTATATTTGCCCTGCTGTCTTTGCCAACACTTTACCTATGAAGGAAAGAAATTTAAAGCACTCTTAATTTCCAATTGAATAAGTGCAATTTAATTTCAGGTCTTTAGTTTAACATTGAATAATTGAAGGGTGTTTGCTAACAAAATGTTAAAATTGGTAATGGTTCAAGTAAGTAAAATTGACGCAACAAAGGAAAAGAGATAGAATAGTAATGTATGTATATTAGTGTGACCATGTATTACCTGTGCAACAAAAAAAAATTCCCATGGAATAATTTCATTGTTGACTTTTAATAGTTCCATTGTTGCACAAGTATTATGGAAATATCTACACTTTAATACATTACTTAGATGATACTTCATATTATGTTGTGGATTCAATTCTAGTTTAAAATGTTGCTGCTGCTTTTGCTTTCTTAATGGCAGCCATCTTATCTTCTAGAATGTTTCAGCTGAGATGTTCTTGAATAGAATTTTAACAAATAGTTTGCAAATTATTTATTCTGTTCGAAATGAGTGTTTTAAACCAGCTTTCTTTTACAGATCCACTGGTTCTCTGTATTCAATTCATTCATGATGGTTATCTTTCTCACTGGCTTGGTGTCAATGATTTTAATGCGAACTCTCCGTAATGATTATGCCAAGTATGCTCGTGAGGATGATGATTTGGAGACTCTGGTAACACTTTCTCTAATCAGTTACTTATTTAGTTATTTTCATATTGGCAGGATTATATAGTTGCATTTCCTTATTGAGTAGCACAGAGTATGCTTATTAGCTTCTAATGCACAGGAAAGGGATGTAAATGAAGAGTCTGGTTGGAAACTTGTCCATGGTGATGTTTTTCGACCTCCACAGAACTTGGCTCTACTTTCAGCTGTTGTTGGCACTGGTGCTCAGCTTGCAACACTCGTTCTACTTGTCATTATATTGGCAATTGTTGGAATGCTGTACATTGGGTACGTCATCATGAACTGTACAAGTAATAGCACAATTTGTGTGAAACTTATTTCCTACTCATAGGTTCTTTCCTTTATGTTTACTATTTGGATTTCTTATCCCTTCATTCACCTTCTTTTAAATGTCCACATCTCAAAAGCTAATAGTCCTACTTTGAAGCTTGAAAACAAGTTGATGGACATTTCATCTTTTACTGCTGATCTTTAAGGATGTTTCCTTTATCGTCTGTACGAAAATATTCTGAGTTTGTCACTACTGTTATGTCAATCTCGTTGTAGTATTACATATATTTTATTAGTAGTGTTACATCTGTTACATTATTAATCTTTGTGTTTATAGTACTTGTGATTTTATGTCTCATACTTTCTTTTATATTGTTATGTGACTCAGGAGGGGTGCAATTATCACTACCTTTATTGTGTGTTATGCACTTACATCATTCATTTCGGGTTATGTGAGTGGAGGAATGTATTCGCGTAATGGTGGTATGTAGGCTTTCTGTTCTTTTGCTGTTATTACTAGTTGCTGTATTACAAAGTTAAAATTGTTTTCGCTGCTTGCTTTGATGGATCAGGTAAAACGTGGATAAAGTCAATGGTTCTTACAGCATCACTTTTCCCTTTCATGTGCTTTGGCATCGGGTTCGTTTTGAACACAGTTGCCATATTTTATGGATCCTTAGCTGCTATTCCCTTTGGTACAATTGTGGTTGTTTTTGTCATTTGGGCATTTATTTCCTTTCCCCTGGCGCTTCTTGGTACTGTTGTTGGAAGAAATTGGAGTGGCACTCCAAACAACCCTTGCCGTGTGAAGACCATCCCCCGTCCTATCCCTGAAAAGAAATGGTATCTAACACCATCTATTATTTCTCTCATGGGTGGTCTCCTTCCGTTTGGAAGCATTTTCATTGAGATGTATTTTGTGTTCACTTCCTTCTGGAATTACAAGGTAATTTTGCTCATTGCAGTTCTTGAGCTGTATAGTATAGTATTTGTCTGATAAGTTTGAAACCTGTGTCCTTTAATTAGCTGACATTTGATGATTCATTACTTGATGTTTGTTTTCAACAGGTTTATTACGTGTATGGGTTCATGCTTCTGGTTTTTATTATTCTGATAATTGTCACAGTGTGTGTGACAATCGTGGGCACATATTTCTTGCTTAATGCCGAGAATTACCATTGGCAATGGACTTCGTTCTTCTCTGCTGCATCCACTGCTCTTTACGTGTACCTCTATTCTATATATTACTACCATGTAAAGACCAAGATGTCAGGCTTCTTCCAAACCAGCTTTTATTTTGGATACACTTTGATGTTCTGCCTCGGTTTGGGCATACTCTGTGGTAAGTTACTAATATTTTGCCGAGTGCCTTACTTTCATTTCTTTCTCCGATTTCTGTGTTCCCTATTTTGTGTCTCTTAGTTGTCGAGTTGGGTAGCTAGCTTGACAAACGGTTTTTGGTTGTGTGTGAAAACTTGCAGGTGCGGTTGGGTACCTTGGGTCTAATTTGTTTGTGCGGAGGATTTACAAGAACATTAAATGCGACTAAACATTGTGGTCTGCAGTGCATACGATGGGGGTTGTGGTTTGGCATTAAGTTTTACTTACCACAATATCAGATCAGGTCTATATACTCACTCTCGAGCGTAAAATGCCCAAGACGATGATGATTTTAGTTATCCCGCTTTAGTGAGGGTGAATGGACATTGTAGATTAGATACCGAGAATGTTTTGATGTCAGAATAATCAATCGTTCGTTTCGACATTATATTCCTGTAAACCAAAATGGACCATTTTAACTTGTTGTTTTGGACTCAATTTTGATATATCATTGGTATCCTCCCTGCATTTCAAATGAGAGGTAGAATGTTGTAGTTGGATGGATGGATATCATCAAGTTTTATGACAAAAGTTCAAACGTTGTGTGCTATTATCTCAATCTGCATGCTTCCACTTTCTCATGCATGTTTCAAATACGCATGCATTTACACCTTAGCTTGCTTCAATTTTAGGGTTGGTGGTTAGACCCTCCAACTTTATGACAATTTTAAATTTGGAGAGAATTCAACTTTTACAGCAGGTTTAGTTCGATGGAAAATCTTGAAAGGAAATGGAATTCAAAACAAATTATTAGGAAAATAGATTCTACTGTTTAGTTTGGGTTGGGTTTGAAATGATAAAGAATTACGAATATAAAAATCAATATGCCCTTAGTAATAATAATTTGGCTATATACACATGTGTAATTAATAAATTTGATTGAGGGTAAAATAGTTTAAAACTTAATACTTTCTTCCCACCTTCCTTAAAACAAAATACCTAACTTTACTTCAGAATTTGTTTTCCTTCTTCTTTGGAAAGTAGAAACTATTTTCCATCCAACCAAACAACATAATCTTTTATTTTAGAAAAATTTTTTCATAAAATTGATTTTCCATCCAACCAAACATGCAATTAATCTTATTTTATCTCTTATTTATCTTTCTTCTCCTACCCAAATTGCTCATATTAAAGTAATAGAGAAACTTGCACCAGACAAATAGAGAAACTTACACCATTAACCTTATTCATAATATTGAGCGGTTCAAATTAAAAATTAAAAAAAGTTAATAAATCACTATAACTTTAACATATACCGGTTCAAATTTTTTTTTAAAAAAATTACAACTACTTAAACAGATTTATTAACGAAATCCATAGTACTTTGACAGACTACTAGCTACAATATTGTGTGATTTACTTGGGGTTAAGATTAGTCTGGTTAGGATTAATTTGACCTAAATTAAACTAACACAGTTTCCTTCCTCGGGTTCGGGTTAGGATTAATCTGAGATCCCTCCACCCAATGCATGGTGTTAAGTTAGCACACATAAACATAATGAAGACGTTGGGCAATATGGGCGAGGTGCAAAGTCATAGCCATGAGTGTAACCACATTTAGAAACGACGATTGTGAATTCAGCTTCTTCAGCCTCTTGCTCAGCTTCATCATTCCCGCCGCCGACGACCCTCCTCTTCCTTCTTCCTTCTCCATCTTCATCCTCTCAACCGTCACCTTACTCGCTCTAGGCTCCAAGTAAACCAAATTCACCATAACCATTACAAGCGCCGCCACAAGATTAAACCCTAGGTACGTCTCCGTCCCGCTCGAGTACGGCCACCGTCTTTGCCCCAACAAATGCCCCGAAAACGCCGCTCCGATGCTATACCCCATTGCCTTGAAATATAGCGGGTAAACTTTGGTCTGAACTGTCGCGAATTGCTGTCTAGGCAGCGCCAAAGCTAAGACGTAGCTTGATATGAACGTCACCCACACGCACATCCCGTAGGCTATGGCTAACCCTAGCAAATGAGCTGTTCCGAATAAGGCGTTTAAATTCTCCGGCGAGAAAATGTACTCCAATGCATCGTACAATACCTCCCCGCCTCGCCGGAGAATATCCTTCAACTCCTTTTCTCGCTTATCTTTCGTTATTACCTTTTCCTTGTTTCTCTGTTCGTCCCTGATTCTCTTCGGCAATTTCTCCTCTTTTGCAGTCTCCTTCACTTCCTCCTCCTCTTCGCCGACGTTTGGGAGGACGGCGGCGGCGTCCTTGAACCGCTGTTTCACTTCGTCTGCTTTCTCGGAAATCTTCTCCATCGCGTTCAGAACGTAGCCTTTCTCTAGTTGCGATTTTTGCGCCGCTTCTTGCGGGGAAATGGAAACCTTAGGGTTGCCGCGGTTGTTGTTGTTGTCGTCTTTCTCGAATTCGATCACTACGGCTCTTGTGTCTGCATTCGGAGAGAAGATCCCGGTGGTTCCCAGTGTGATGAGGATTAAGGACAGAGCCAAAATGTTCATCATATTTTTGTTTCTGCTAAGAACTCGGAGGATGTAGAAGAAGAAGAAGATGATGATATTGAGGAGTCGTAGGATCTTGTAGCAGGTTTTGAGGAAGATGTTTGAATCAGCCCACGTAAGCGTTGTCGTCAAACACGTGTCCAACTGCATGTGTATGTGTGATGAAATCACGGTTCCAAGTTTCTGCTTTGCAATTGTCTTATTATCTGATATATATAATAAAAACATGGAAAATTAATCGGATAAAGATTAAAAAGAAAAAAGAAAAAAAGCATAATAAAAGACTGTTTAATACTTTTTCTCTCACCCACATTCTATTATAAATTTATAATATTCCGTAATTTTCAAAAACTTGCTCATACAGGTAAAATTCTTTCGTTTCAAAGGTTCTCAGTGGACCACCATATATGTTCAGGGTACGCTCAAAGAGCTCACCACATTAGGTAAAACTCTTACATTGCGGCTACTAGTGTTTAGTCATATATTTTTGTTTAAAATTTATCACTTAAAAATCAATTGAGTTATTTGTGTGGGCATAATAAATAATTAATATTTTTTTAATAATTTTCAAAAACTATATAATCATGTGCATTGATGTGGTTAATACGGTTAATCCTACAAATACGTACAAATAATAGATTGAATTGTATATAGAACCTTGGATCGCTTGCTATTTGGTCTAAGTTATGGGGCTCGGGAAAAGGAGATGGTCGGTCGGAGGATCCCGAGCTCAATATAAATGCATGGAAAATGTCAAAACTCCCTCCCTCAAGTGTTTAACGCGGTATTTATATAAGACTAAATGGAACACATGATGGTCCATTCGCATGCATGACACATGGTGCTGCCCATGCACAAGAGAAGGTCGGAGGCTTTGCTGATTTCTCCACTTGTACTAAGGTTCCTGACACCCTCATTCCTATTGCGATCGGATTTGACTAAGGGAATAAGGCTCAACTGACCTGTAAGCCTCTAAAGGATGGGATTATGATCAGAGTATAACAGAGGAAGAACGACAGATTTTGGCTTCCGGGAAATCCATTTGAACTTGCAAAATAGGAATGATGAGAGGCTAAGTTTGGAGTTCAAACTTATACAAATTTATTTTTTTTTACCAATAAATCTGTACAATTAATTTTATTTATGAACCACAGTCATCCTAAAAGGCATGTATAGTAGCATATTTAAGTCCAATTTAATGTGGCGCATGCATATGCTTACGTAGGTAACTTAATTAATTTGGAAAGAAAATTTATGTACTGCTCTAAAATTTAAAAAAGTGTGACAAAATAATGAAATTCAAGGAATATAATATATTTATTGGTTGGCGTGAGCGGCCGGAATTCCCAGATAGTACATCTAATTATAGACAGTGATATTGGTTCCATCTTTTGACACAAGTAAGAAATGAGTTAGTATAGAAATGAAATTTAGCAAAGCAACAAATGGTCGATTACAACATAACTTCTTAAATAAATTACTTTTATTTGCTAAACTTTTAAATAAATAAAAAATATGTATATATTTCAACAAATGTACACAACTGTTACATTATGTTTTTGAGCTAGAATTTAAAATTAGAGTTTTATATTGATTATTAATGTCAATGTGTTAATTTGTTAAAATTTTAAATGTTTTTTTGAGAAATTAAAATGTTTATTTTAAAATATCAAATTTGTAATTGAGTCCATCAAATAACATGAGATTTTAGGCTTATGGCGCAAATTTTTTATCCCAATAAAATATCATCCCATAAACTTGACAACCCAACAAGTTAAGGCTAGCCCAAAATTAAGGGGACTATCATGATCAACATCACTAACAAACAAAAGGGAACAATACATGATTGTAAATTATATTGTAAATTACGGATACATGTTTATTTTTAGTATACTGGATGTTTTTTTTTTTAATGTATTATTCCGTATATGTTTATTTTTATGTAATATGTCTAAAAATAAATTTGTAGTAAACAAAAAATAAAACTGAACTGGATGACAGTGATCCACCTTACAAATTGGACCATGATCAATAGTATACTAATTTTTGAGTACCAAAGTATAATAATTGATATATGACATTATTATTCCTGACAAGTACAATAAATTTATTGATCGTTTCTTATATATGATTCTCGTACATGAAATATGACGAAATTTGTTTGTATACAGACTGACCGCACATTTTTCTCTTAAAAAAGGTGAAGTCACCATTTGTGCCTGGTTGCTGTAATCGGATATTAAAACGAAGAAAATGAGTTTTCAAAAAATAAAAATAAAAATGAAGAAAATGAAGAAATTGAAAATGATAGGGGGATGAATAGGCAGCCGGATAGGTCCAAAATAGCCGTTACAATTAAGAAAGAAATAAGAAATAATAAAATGTGATGTATGCGCATATTTCAACAATGGCCCGGAATATTACATTGGAGATTCCGAGCCGGCCCCGGCCAGCCCGTCGTTTTACTGTTTTATCCTCTCCTCCATTGTAAACGCCGGCTGAACAACCACCTACTCTACTCCGCCTCACCTCAGCTTCCGCAGCCGCCTTACGTAATCGCCGCAGATTTTAAATTCATATCTCCGACTTTCATCTTTCTCTATAAGTCAAAGCACAGAGAGAGAAGGATCGGAGATCGCCGTCAAAGACGGACGGAGGAGGAGGAGAGGAAGCACTGTTCAACCTCTTATTTGGGCGGTGAGTCCATATTTACAACTTTAACCCTGGATTCTCGCCTTCTTAGCTCAGCTCTCGTGCGATGATCGTTTTCTCATATTTGTGGTTTTTTTTTGTTTTTTTTTTTTACATAGAATTCTGTGCAAAAATTACTCCGTAAAACATTTTTCCTGTTGACAAGGGAGCTTCACTGTTAAAACTTAAAAACGTAAAATACGGAGTATTCATATAAAGCTAGGGTTAGTTAGAGACTTAATTTAATCTCCCTCTGCTGGTTTGAAGATGCAAATTAATGATACTTCTTTTAGCTAGAAAATGGTCTTGGTAAGTTAATTTTGGACATATTCATTTACTTATGTACATAGTACAAATCTGCATAGTTAGTACAAATTCATCTGGGCATATTCTCTTTTAGTTATGTTATACCGACCAAGTTTCCAAAATGATTCTTCGGCTATAGTGATTTCTGGTCATCAACTTTCAATCTCATTTAATAATGTCCTTAATTATCGAATTTGTACACATTTTAATCTTTCAAAGATACTATTTTGTTCAATTTTTTACTTATTTTAGTCCTCCAAATGACTAAACATGGGAGTGATCATACAGATAGAAATAAACTTAGCTTAGAGTTGAAGAATGGCATAGAAAGTGCAAAAAGGTCTGGTATCACCTTTTTTTGGCCATAACTGATCTGCTATGACTATTTGATTTTTGATATGAGAGAAATGGTAAGCGTGGCATTTTTATAAAGGGGGGAGTTTACATTAATGGTTTCAAAATGACTAACCCTATTGGAACAGCCAAAGAGGTAATTAATAATTGTGATTTATGACAGATAAATTAGTATCAGACTCATGTATGTGCAAATTAAATGTATATTTGTGTTCATCCATTAGATAATCACATGAAGAAAGTTTTCGAAAGAATATTCTGTATGCTCCATATACAGTTGAATGGTGAAAAACGGCTGCGTAAGAATACCTGAAAGTCTGGGATAAGATTGAGTTTGGCTGGCCAAGAAAGGAAAATTCTTTTGTTAGAGATAAGGTGCATATTTAATGGTCATTTAAAGTAGCAAAAAGTTATCATCAATAATGAAGTAGGCAGCTCCATATATTCTGTTTAGTCTCTCCCACAATGAAAATAAAGGCAATATTTTGTTGCTGTCAGAATGCAGTCTGTCTTTCTCTTTGCTGTTGCACAGTTAGAGTTCTTGGTTTTTTTTTGTTTTTTTTTTTGTTTTTTTCTCTGAAATCTATATGATATGGAATTTCACTTCAAATTTTCTGATTTCAGAATTTCTATGGTAGTCAGCTGTCTTTCAATGTAAATGACACTGAAATCTGAATTCTTGTTTACAGCTTAATGTAATGTACCAACCAAAAGCTGTTCTTAGTTCAAGCTTAGTACCCAACAAGGCAATAGTCAGCCAGCAGTCATTAGACTTCAGTGCCAGCACAATGGAACCAATCAATGGGGGTAACAATCTCAACAACAATCCTAGTCTTGCTTCAAAACAACGTCTGCGTTGGTCACATGAGCTTCACGAAAGATTTGTTGATGCAGTTGCACAACTTGGTGGCCCGGATAGTGAGTTCATTGACATTTAACTTTATAGCTAGTTCTATTTCTGTTGCTTCAGAAGCACCTTTTTCATGTATCTACATATCAAATCTTCTAATGCTTTTTTCAGTACTTGCTAAAAACAGTAAGCTCTTGCCCAAAATTTCTACAAATAAAACACGTTTTATTTTGGCTAGAAGGGCAAGTTCATAAGAATGCATTGTAACAAAAGTAATTTCTAATTTTGTCCTTTTTTCTTTTTTATTTTCTACAAGTCTCATTTGAAAAATGCATTCACATTCTGGTCTCCATTCTGTCATCAATTCTAGATTAAGTGTCTGAAACTATTTTTCTATTCTCTGGAATTTATGAATTATTCACACTTTCACAGTTTTAAGTCATGTGTCATTGGTTTCCTTGGTACAGGGGCTACTCCTAAAGGTGTTTTGAGAGTCATGGGTGTGCAAGGGCTGACAATTTATCATGTAAAAAGCCATTTACAGGTACCCATGCGAAATTCTAATATATGTGACTGTTCCTTTTATGGGGCCTTTTTTCCATGATTGTTATCAGGCATTAACTTCCACTTATTTCTCTAAGCATCCAGAAATATCGACTTGCCAAATACCTTCCCGATGCATCATCTGATGGTAGGTTTTTATTTGCAAGTTGTTACTACATGTTAGTGATGGTAATTCTCCTGTAAATTACTGAGAATTGTCTTGTAAACTACAATTTCCAGGAAAAAAACCCGACAATAAAGATTCAAGTGATATAATCTCCGGCCTAGATGATTCATCGTGAGTAGATTTTAACTCCTTGCTTTGTCTATTTCTTTTATAACAAACTTGTGTCGGTTTTACTTGTGGCTGGAAATGGTTGTACCTTCATTTCATTGTGAAATTGATTCCTAACACCGACCCTATCCTTTCCATTATCACTTGGCTAACAGTGGAATGCAAATAACTGAGGCACTAAAATTGCAGATGGAGGTCCAAAAGCGACTACACGAGCAACTAGAGGTTCGTTTTTCTTTGTGTTCGCATTGTGCTGTATTCTTATCTATATGGTTCTTTCATAGTCGTGTGCCCTTGGTATATTCCATTATAGTAAGTAAATGTACTAGGTAGGATAAATGTTTTCATGCATCTGAAGTGTATCAGCAAATAGTGACAAAGATGTCATTTGGCAAAAAACAGTTCCCAAGTACGACTTTCATAACCAGTTCTGTGTTTTTATTAAAGCAAGTCTGGGATCATTTCTTCTTTGTTTCTGTGTTCTCTAATCAGCACAAATACGATTTTCAGCATATTCTTTGACAATCAAACTTCTAGTTCAGATGGACATAGGTCACATATCATTGTGCTCTAAATCTCTAGTTAAATGTATATATATTTTACCCCATGGCAACAGGTTCAGCGCCAGCTACAGCTAAGGATAGAGGCCCAAGGCAAGTATTTGAAGAAGATAATAGAAGAACAACAGCAACTCGGCGCTGTTTCAGAAATGCCAGAGTCCGGGGCTACGTCTGCATCAGCAGGCGAGAATGCCCCGGTATCTGATAACAGTACAAATCTAGTGACGCCTGTACCTGCATCTGAACCTCCTCATACTGAAAACCCTGCAAACGAACGCAATCCAGTTAAGGGCTTTTCGCTTAACGCCTCGCCATCTTCTCATAACGAGGCTCTTTCACCAGATTCCAGCTGCCATGCAGCTTCTGCAGTCGAGAGGCCATCAAAGAAGCAAAAAGTTGGTGCAGAAGCTGCTGCTGCGTTTACCCAACCCGATGCAATGCTTACTAAGTTACTTGGCTGAAGCTCGACAAGTCATCAGATCAGAGTATCAGACTCTATGCCCAAGCGACAGAGTTTCAGCTTGCAAAGTGTACGTTTTTTTATTTATGTGTTTAACATTAATAGTTCAACCGGGCTTTGATTAGGACATAGAAACTGCTTGCTTCTTTAGATGTGTTTGCAGCCTTGGTTCACTCATCTTTAGTACCAGTTGCTTAAAC
This sequence comes from Ipomoea trifida, assembly GCA_003576665.1. Classification (NCBI taxonomy): domain Eukaryota; kingdom Viridiplantae; phylum Streptophyta; class Magnoliopsida; order Solanales; family Convolvulaceae; genus Ipomoea; species Ipomoea trifida. The sequence continues at coordinate 18,583,388 of CP025656.1, read as the reverse complement.
TGTTGCCTAATGCTAAATAAAAATGTGAATTATACTGCCTAAATGCGCCAATCCAGGAAATGTGGGTTATGTTAGATTTTTTCTTGGATTAGTATTAATCAATAATACAGTCAGTTGTTATATCGTGGACCGACGTCGTTTCAATAAGTGAGAGAAACGGCTCAAATGATACTACAAGGTTGAACTGATACTGCAGTTGTGTTGAAAGGGAACGGCAGTTGCGCGGAGATCATTTCATCCGTCTGTTTTCATTAATCAAAACGACGTCGTTTTGATGTGTGGTTGAGACTAAAATTTGCGATAATCAGTGGTTTCAATGGATTAGATTTTGGCCTAGGAAATCACCACTCTCCAATCTCTAACTAGGAAGAAGGGTCCCTCACTTTTTACAGGATTTTGTCTTCCCTACATCATCTCATTTCATTCCTTAATTATTCATTCTATTCGTTTAAACCAACATTAAGAAGGGGTGTTTTGGTAATTTCATATAACACTCTCTCTTCTTTATCATTCATTATCGTTTCAACCAACATTAAGAAGGATATTTTGGTAATTTCATATAACACTCTCTCTTCTTTATCATCCACCTCCAACATAAGAGCAACAAAATTTACAACTAACAATTAAAAATGAAACCAACATGGTTGGCGTGATGATTTAGCGCCTTGTCCCTTAAGCGATGTTGGGGGTTTGATCCACACCATGTGAATGGAGTAAGATTAGTCTTCTGGTTGGAGGGATACCTTTGGGCAACAAAAAAAATTGAAAATGAAATATAAAGGTGTGTGTATTTCTTTTTCTAGGCGAGATTGGTAAGAATAGTTTGTCTTGAAGTTGGCTTCCACCTCTAAAATTGTTAATTTATACACAACATTTAATATTACAAATGTGACATTAAGTCATGACTTAATTTATTCTATAAAAAATGTCAAAAAAAATGATATTTTAGAGTAAACTTTTTTTAAATCATATATTCTAACTTTATTATTAAATAAAAAAGAAATAGAAAGAGTAGGGAATAAAAACAAAGTCTTTTCTTTAGTACTCAAAAAAACAAGTCTTTTTTAATAAAGAAAAAAAAGTAAAAAGTAAAAGCAAAAGTAAATGTATGTACTGTGTTGGTTCAAGAAAAAATGTATGTACTATCTATTGTTAATTGGTGTAATTATACTAGTATTTTCACCCGTACAATGCACGGAGTTGATTTGTTATAATATATTAAAGTGACTATTTTGGATACAAATATATGTGTGATCCATTTCTGATTTAGATCGGGTCAAAGTGAATATATGTGTAGTCCACGATTTAGACTACTGTCCGAGCACACTTCAAGGCTTAGTCTAAAATCCAGTCAAAAGATCCCTCTCTCTCCTCATTAATGCGGTATTTATAAGAGGAGAAAGTAGCGACCTCCGGGGCTCCGGCATGGCGGGCACGCGGCGCGCATGCATCCACCTTGCTCCTTGCCCAGGCGGGAAGGAGCACGTGGCGGCCCCGACAAGACCACCGTCAATCAGTCTAGGTCACGACCGAGCTGAGACGGTCGGGCCAAAGAACGATCGAGTCGAGAAGTCGACCGGCCGACCGTAAGAATACTTCCCGAGTAGCCGACCACCGTAACTGAGTATTAATACTATCAAACCCATTAAAAGTTGTACGACAAAATGACAACTTTAAATGTCAATTTATCTAATTTGTTTTCAACAAAAATACTAATGAAAGAAAAGCATTGTTGAATGCAACGCGGAGTGAAATTTTAAATATTGAAAAAAAGTGAAAAGTGAAAAGTGTATTGCACATTTGCACACTGTCACTGTTCCTCTTTTGGGTAAGTATTTAATTAAGGAATTGTGGGGTTCTTGCCTTGGTGTACATTAGTAACACAAAAACAGGAATGAAAGAAAGAAGAATAAAATAAATAAAACAAAAAGACAAGAGGGGAGAGGAGTGGGGTCCATGGTGGGGGATTGTAGTGCAAGAAGTGGGTCCCAGTACTAGGTCACACTAGGGGGTGGGGTGTTGCATTCATATCATATAGATCACCTCTTCTTCACTACTGGTGTCTCCTGCCGATACCCCACCACCTTAATGCCATATATACTATTTCGTTTTTTTCTTCTTTAAATTACTAGCTAGTAATATTATTCATATTACCCTAATTTTTTGTATTTACTGTTTTATAAAAAAAATTTGCAATGTAAATCTTCATTGATATCAATAATACAGAATACAATTATATGTACTCATTTATTTTAAAAAAAAATGTTTTGGGAATGAGTTTTTTTTTGGTACTGTGACTTTGTTACAAGTACGACTCTCATAGGGTTTGAACACATGACCTCTCATATAGAAGTGTTACGTTGTACTGCTAGACCACAAGGTCATTGAGTTAAAAAGATATGACATTACGTTAATTGTTTTTTGCACAAAAAAAATAATAAAATCTTAATTTTAATAGTTTAATAAAATTTAAAGAAATCAATCTTTCGTGACTAAATTTAATAAGTTTAAGAGATAATGGTCAAATAGACCCTCAAACTATACTTAATTGTGCAATTATGCACTTCAACTTCAAAAGGCTCCAATTTGACCCTCAAACTTGTTATTTTGGAACAAATATGACCTTTAACATATTTGTGACCTGTAATTGCATGTTAATTAGAATTTCGGCCAATTTCAACGAACAAGCCAAACCATCAATCACCACGGCCGCCGGTGGCGTCTGACGGGCGCCTTATTCGGCTTGCCGTGCAGAAGGCGACCAAACTGGTTGCCATATCCAGTATAGCGGAGATGACGCTCCATCTGCTGGAGATGGCGACCAGCCTTATTCGGCCGGGCCGGTGAGTGATGGTTTGGCTTGTTCGTCAGAGTTGGCCGAAATTCTAGTTGACCTGCAATTACATGTTACAAATAGGTTAAAGGACTTAATGTTCCAAGATAACAAGTCTGAGGGTCTAATTGAAGTTTTTTAAAGTTGAAGGGCTTAATTGCACAATTAAGTATAGTTTGATGGTCTATTTCACCATTTTTTTTCTAACTTTTAAACGAAGAATTAAAATTAAAAATAAAGGTTAGTTAGATGTTAAATCTGGAATTAACTTTATTAATTAAGTTTTCTTATAAAAAAAAACTTTATTAATTAAGTTGATTTTATATGAAGATATTTAAAAATTGGGAAAATGGCACTTTTTCCCCCTATGTTATGTGCATATAGCACTTTTCCCCCTGTGTTATTAAAGTGGCACATTTTCCCCCTGAAATGTTAAATAGACATTTTTACCCTTAAAATAATTATTTCATTATTTTTTTCTCCAACAAATTATTACTTATATGTATGGATGATCACGATTCGGTTCAAACCTAACCAAACACTGTAGCAATCATACCGAAATAGTATGGACGGTTCTGGTTACGATTCAGAACCGAAAAAATAAAATTAAATAATTGTTGAACTGTAAACCGGAACTGAACCACATTCATATATAGTGAAAATGATCAAACACTTATTTGATAAATCAGTACGGTTCGATTCCAATTTCGATTTTGAACCGCCAATCAAAACTTATTTATTTATTTTTATAATTTTATTTCTTATTTAAAAATAGTATAAATTTAACAATTATTTTATTATATTTTTTTCAGTTCTGAATTGTAACCGTAACCATCCATACTTTTTAAGTTCAAGTGCTATGGTGTTTGATTAGGTTCGTATCGAACCGTAATCTTCCATGCATATTAGTAATATAATTGGTTGGAGAATAAAAATAAATGAAATAGTTTGTTTTAAGGGCAAAAATGCCAATTTAACATTTCAGGGGGGAAAACTACCATTTTTAAAATAACTGAGGGAGAAAAACTGCCACTTTAATAACTCAGGGAAAAAAAGTGCTATATACACATAACTTAGGGGGAAAAAGTGCCATTTTCCCTTAAAAATTTCAACGTAGCAAGCAGAGTTTGGGGGGAGTGCAGTGGATCTTGGCAGAGAAAATGTTGGGGAGGGATGGGTGGGTCCCGCAAGTCAGACATAGGTGGCCGCCAGTTCCCCTCACTCTGGGTCCCACCCCCATCTGTCTCTCTGACACTGACACACACACTCTCTCTCCTTTGTCGTCATCTCTCTCTCTCTCTCTCTCTCTTTACAAGGGAAATGCATTGCTTCCTTCCATCACTTTCATGTTATGGGGCTAGGGCGTAGGGCTAGAGCTGTGGGGGACACTCTCTTCCTGGTTGGACTTTGCTAGTGGGAGAGAGACTAGAGAGAGAGAGAGAGAGAGAGATAGTGATTTCCAGAGGAGGGGAAAGACAACAAAGTTAAAAAAGAGGGGCCTTTTTTCATTTTCAGGAGACCTCTCCCCTTCCTTGCTTTCTAATTCTCTCTGTTTTTTCCACATCTTTGACTCTCTCTCTCTTCTGGGTTTCTGATAAAGTTGCAAGCTTTCTCCTCTCCCTGCACTCCTCAACTGGGATTCTCCTCCTTTTCTCTCTTCCAGGTCTTTTCCTCTCTCCTTTCCTCCTTTTCTTCTCTCTTCTGCCTTTCTTTTTCTGAATCTCTATTCAAGTTTTGTTTACCTGCTTTCTCCATTTCTTAGCATTGCTTTTGCTACTGGTTTTCTGTTGAGATTTGAAGCTCCAAAGGGTTGCAGTTGTTTGTTGGGATGATTCACTAGTTTAACATTGGGTTAAATACCATACCTAAATCATTGTTTTTTGTCTTGAATTTATAGATCCATTCTTGTTCATTGCTTCTCACATCAAGTGTTTGATTTCTATGAGTTAGGCTGTGTTACATGTTTGTGGACAATCTGTGTAAGTATTGATTTTGCTACTGTTCTTGATATTTCTTGAGTTCTTCAACTGCTTTGCCAGAATATTGACTTATTTACTTGCCAAGAATGCTTTCAAATTGACAGATTCTAGAACTGTAATCTAGTCATTTTGAAGAGTTTGTGTTATTGGTTGTATGGTTGCAGCTATTTGTGTTTAATCTGCTTAATACAAGTATTTATTGCTTCATCTTTGCTATATAGAATCAAAACTTATTCAAATTGTTAGTAAGAATGCATTGTCTTTGTGCTAAGAGTCAGAAACATACGAGTTTATAAGGCCATTGGTTAGACTAGCTAATTGATTGGATTCAGTCTTTTAACGCGGTTTGGTCAATGTTCATTATGTCCCGGTTGAGGGACATTGGCCCTACTTTGTGTTCACCCGGTTATTTGCCCGTGGTATTGAACAATGCTTCTCTAGAGATGTATAATTTGAATTTTAATCTTGCAGGAAGTGAGCTCATGGTGCAGAGGAGAATAGCTTGTGCTGTTTAAGGGTTTATTTAGGTTGAGAATGAGAAAAGAAGTGCAGATTGATGATTTAGCCTTATTCTGTAGTTTATAATTTGCGGAAGAACTGAAGGTTGGCTATCTGCAGTTGTAGATATTGTTTGGTGAGGGCTTTTAAATTTGGAGATGCATAAAAATTTTGAGGGTAACCCCTTTTCGAAAGGGAAAGGCCCGAAAGATGGAGGCGTGATCCATGCTAAAGGCGATTGTAACAATAATCCAAGACCGCATAGTTTTGTTAATCTGAGTTCTGGGAACTGTGCTGGGAAGAACTCTAGTTCAGCATCTACTATTAGCAATGAGAACGTATCTTCGGGTGCTATCTTCAATGGGAATTCAAAGAATACCGAGAATTCCATGCAATCTTCGGATGGGGTCCTTTCTGCAAAGAGTGAAGTTGATACTTGGAGGGCGCCCGGGAAGCTGACGTACACGGGTGAGGATGAAATTCACGATGCATCACAGAGAACTGAATCTTCGTGTTCTAACTCGTATTTCATTCATCCGGTTTGTTCTTCAAATGACAACTTCCAGGAAACGTCAATGGAAACCAAGTCGTCTGTGCCTAATGGTTGTTCGAGTGCTGTACCAGCTGGTGCTGAATGTATCACTGAAGCGGGAACTGTTGCTTCAGTTACAACCGCTCAATTCACTCGTCACGCTCGAGATAAGGAAGAATATTGTGATAAGCTGGATCATTCTTTGCTGCCACCTAAGAAAGGCACGAAAGAAATTGAAGAAATGCTCGATGATTATAGGGGTTTGACCGGAAGGAAATGCTCGTGTTCCATGAACCGAGACATGATATGTGGAGGTATGGATTGTTCTGCCTGTCAAAATAAAACGAAAGCCTCCATTGAAACAAAAGGGGACAATCAGGCTTGCAATAAACGAGACAGCTCTCGTAGTTTATGCTCGAAAGAAGATTTGCATCCCGAATCAGCATTAGCAGATAGAAAGGTTTTGGCTGCAGAGAAGCAATCCCGAATGATGGAGCTTGCACAGATGAATGATTTTAGCAACAACACTCTTGGCCAGCAATCATCCGAGTCTCTAATGATAAAGCATAAATATGTTGCGGTTGAGGAAGAGAATGAACTCGAGAATGAACTCGTGAATAGATTTGATCTAAACGATGATATCCAGAGAAGTGCACTAAACAATCATAAACAGTCGGTCTCTGAAGCTGTATCGTCCTCAAACGTGGTACGCCCGATGGCTAAGTTGGGGGTACCTTTATGCTTACCCACGTCCACACAGAAATTCGGAGGCGAGCTAGGTTGGAGGGGTACTGCTGCCACAAGTGCTTTTTGTCTCGTTTCTTCCCCCAAGGACGATAACGCCTTTTCTGCAGTAAAGACTGACCACAGTTCCCGAGATTCAAGAGGTGGTTCCACTGTAATCGACCTTAATCTCGCTGCAGAAGAAGATTGTCCAGCAATCGGGTTTCCATGGGCAAACGAGAAAAAACCCAAACATTCTTCCTATAGTGATTCAAAGCCGGAAGAAAAGTTTAGCTTTGACCTTAATGCTCCCGGTGACAATGCTGATGATTGTCCTCAATCTTCTTTTCCAGTAAATTTCACCAGGAATGCTTCAATGGACTTGAACTTGAACGATGATCCCTCCATTCGAGAAGCGTGTGGTGATCATCTCCGGTCACAGAGAAACCAACCATTTGGAATAAAAACACCCGAACAGGCAGCTATTCCAAGTCTTCCAACCAAACGACATCCCCGAGAACATCTTAACATTCTCGGACCCGTTTACAGGGGAGATTTGAGTCATATGCAGGTTTTTAACCATGCTCGTGGCCAACCCGTCTTGGTGGCTGCACCTAATCTGCTCCAGCCCGTGGACCGCCTGCATAGATTTGTCCCGTTGCAGCCACAGCTATCACCATACACAATGCAGGCCGTGCCATCTTACTGCTACCCCTCTAACGGTTCGTTCTTCATCGCCCAAGCCGATTCACTTCCCGCCCACAATCTTTGCTACGGTGCATTACCACCCACCCGAAACCCTCATGGCAACGCTGTTTTCCCTCAAGTATTGAATGCTGGTGGAGTTCCAAACTTTCCCGGGGCACCATATCTGTTAGGCCCTGTGCCCCGTGGGCAAACTCCAAGCGGTGGCGCTGACCTTCAGCCAAGATACGAGATGAATAGCGGTGATTTTTCTTCGATGAATGGAAGCTGGAAGGAGAACACCACTAGGCAGCTCTTAATCCCTAGCCAGAATACACCCACAAAGAGGAGAGAACCAGAGGGTGGATGGGAGGCTTACCAGCTTGGCTTAAAACACACACCATCATCTCATTAAGTATTTTTTTTTCTCTGATCATAACTAAGAACTGCTGAAAATTCGTTCTTTGCCGCGATATAATCGGGGTTTTGAATGGGTTCTCATTGAGTTTACATACAACCTCTGAATTGCCCTGGTTTTTCTAAGGGGGCACACATGAAATAGGGTATCCTCTATATTAACAGGCTACATTGTCTTCTGAATCCTGTTGGTGCCATTGTACATATTGGTTTTACATGAAAGTGATATATTGAGGCCACCATTATCTTTATTGTTGTTAATCTGAAATCACCTGATATTTTTAGTTTATGATAATATCTTGCCCACAAAAGTGAAATTCCCCACCCCAGGGTCCCCACACTCCGGTCCGGTCTGAATTTGTGGAGATAGTAAATTACAGTGATTCAGTGACTTCTTAAGTAAGAAGATCAATGTTTAGGTGTGACTCCCATACTGCATTTGTTAAGACTCGATTATGCGTCTTTACTCACAATTTGCTACTCAGGAATCAACTGAACTATCACGGCGTTTATGATGGTATCTTAAAGCTGTGGGTACATGCATACATTTCAAGTTTGTGTCCCATTAGTCCATTACTGATACAAAGGGTATAAATACATAAATTTTGGTGCAAATTGGTAATGTTCATGTCAGGAAGAATAAGCAAATAACAATATACAAATTTTCACTTGAATACTCAGTCTTGTGAGCCAAGAATGCATTACACATATAATCATACAAAGAGGAATTCATATCTATCATCACATTACCTCTACAACACTCAATACAACTACAAGCAGCATGCTTATCAGCAATAAAACCTGCTGCTCAAACAGTCATCTACTCACCCTTTTTCCTAGGTTGAACACTGAAATTCCACCGAGGACCTCGGTGGCTTAGGCGTATAATTCTTTATAAGAGGTCTCGAGATCAGATATCATAAACGGCCTAGGAGTATAATTCTTATTCTTTATAAGAGATCTCGAGATCAATATCATAGAGAGTATAATTCTTTATAAGCGGTCTCGAGATGAGATATCATAAAGAGTAGTGGCACAAAGCAAAGCAAAGCAGGAGTGGAGTGGCTGCAACTTCAAGCTCTGGGCAGCCTATCTTCCCCAACCAACCATCTAGTTAATTGGCTTGGATCACCAGCCAAAGCTTTACACGACTCGGGGAAAATCCCGAGATCATTGCCGATCTTGTCATACCCACTCAGCTCAGCTTCCATCTCTGATACAATAGCTGTGTCATCAATGGCACCAATTGAGCCCTTCCTTAAAAGGTTGGCATAGTATTTCTCCTTCTCTGAGTCGTTACCAAATGGTACCATCGCAGGACCCTGTTCGTTTTGAAAGATCCAGAATATAGTTATTGTTCCAGAGAGAACATGATTTGAAGACATTGACCACTCGATTTTAATGATTAATGCATCTAGGACTAGGAGTATAGGACCCGAAGCATGCTTATGGTTGGTTATCGACATAGTGACATGCATTCAAGTCAAGCTGAAAGGGCTATTTTCCCGTAAATCAAAGAGCGAGCACGCTAAGGCTACTGAAAACTACACTATGTTGCAGATTAAAATATATATCACATTGATGCAACGAAAGAAAGTCCAAGAAATAGGCCATTGATCAACACTTATGATCCAACTATGATTCAAACGCAAGAACAAAAATTAGTAAAAGTCGTTGTACCTGGATAAGTTCAGCATAATTCCTGTAGATTTCACTGGTTTCATCTTGATCGCCAAGCAACGTACCACCATACCACCCATTTGCCTTGTTTACGGTGGTCATGTCTAGGTATCTGAAGGAGAAGTCAAACACATCATAATCAATTTACCAAACACAATATTCGAATTTGAATATTTATAACTTCCAAATTCAATTCATAAACAAGGTTTTGAGTGGTGTTATATCAGGGCAAATACTAATTATTGCAAATTGATGCATATTGAATTAAGTCTACCAAGTAAGAGGCAGCTCTAGATAAGGTGCAAATGAAATTTTCGGGAAAAATACCTTTGGTAGGTGTCCTCTTCACTGCTGTCAGTAATGGTAGTGAGCCAGCTAAGATCACATAAGCCATCGAATCTCCTCTCATCTTGGGACCCACCGTTAGGAACTTCGTTTGAGCCCAACTTGGTTGCAGTGTTACCATCTTCATACTTCCTCTGTCCAAAAAGCCAATTTGGGCTCTTAAGCTGTATCTCACTGCAATGCAGTTAAAAATTCAGATAATTAGCTACACCAGATTTTCCCGTGATTGGATCATAATGTTCAGTTCAACTGGATCTGAAAATGAAATATCCAATTCTATCGTTTTGTCTTCTGCATATATTTGAATTTTACCACATTCTGTATTATAACATTTTGCTGAACTTGTAAAATTTTCGGGAAAAGCATGTATAAAGAGCAGAAACAAAATAAATGCCTATCAGAAAGTATATTTTACTATATTTGAAGAAAGAACTTACGCTGCATCAGGAGCAACTCCAGAATTTCCAGACTTTTGCTCGGTTTCACTGCAAAGCCGGACATTTCTGATAAAACTGCAAGTTCTTTCCATCAGTTTATCAAAAGAAGTAAATTTCATTCGTGAGAAGTCCTCCGTGCAAGCTGGAATAGGAGCCAGAGTTGTCCCCTGTCCTGCAGGCTTTCCTTCAACTGAAGAACTGTAAATTGAAATTACGTATTAGTACAGTCGGGAAGAAAGAATGGAAAACACATGATCTTCACTTCACATTCATTGGAAAACATTGATCATTAAGTAAAAACTGATGCCTCAAAATTGAAGCAAGTTTTCTGTCTCAACTTCATTCCTATCAACCAAGTGAAAGAAAGATAATGTTTAAAAGAATTCTATACAGGGCATAAAATGCAAAAATTAGTAACAAACTGTTTACCATTTCTCTGTAACAACGTCATCTCCCATACCAGAAACGTGAAGATAATAATCGGAATCCAACTCCCAAAGTGCAGGTTTCCCCTCCTTAGGTTTGAAATAACCCAAAAATCTGGGAAAATAAACTGATCAAAATAGATACCTTATGACCATGATAAAACAGCAAGAAGCAAGCAGTTACGGAATTTTCTACCAACTGAAATTTCCAGGTTGATAAGTCAACTACTTCAGAAGGGAAAACCTTTAGATATCAGGTTTCCCAGAAGATAACAAAAATGCGAGATTAATGGCAAATGATTGATATTTACAGATTAATAGCATCTTGTTTTTCACCATCAGTATATGCATTACTATAGTAGCGTTTGATAGACTTCAGAAATTCCCTTGACTGGGTTGTAGCTTTCCACTTGCCCTGCCGTTCAGGAAAGACCTACATTTGTTCACAACAGTAACATAAGCAAAGTCAAGATATCAGAACTCCCGTAGTAACAGAAGAAGATTACCAAATTCAAGATAACCAAGTACTAAATTTGACTTGTTAATATATGATGAACGCACAGTGTTGTGAGCTGCAGAGCCACCATACTGTTGGGCTAGGGCATCACCCATACTCTGGTACATATCCATGAGAGCAGCAGCAATGCTGCTATCGGCATCCACTTTGGGCTTATCAGTCAATCCCATTGCATGTAGTTGACGACCCAAAGCTTCAAGACCATAAGCATACTGGGCAACATTTGTTCGATCCAAGCAATCAATGCAATTTGTGCGGAGCACTCCACTTTGAAATTGCGGTGCAACGTTAGTGCTATTATCTTTGCCAACCTGCTGATTACTACTATCCATCTCTTTATCTTGTTTGCTTAAGGAATTAAGAATGTCGTTACCACTACCAATCCTAGATAGGTCCCCTGAATTAGCTCTCAAATCTCTTACAGAAGAGTCCCTGCCCAAAGCAAGGATAAAAATGGTTTAGTACAATAAGAAAAGTTTGGAACAAAAAGAGCATAACCAGTGTCTGGAGAAAACCACTGTGAATAAAACACCATTTAGCAACTTCATAGGTGCAAAAATAGGATATGCAGGGAATGAAGCCCAGCATCACTCTCCCCCTTTTTTCTTACAGAAGAAAATAGAACACAAAATATAATGCAATATAGGATAAGAGCAATAGATGATAACAACCTAGATGTACTAGGATAAAATAATGCTGCTATTCTCATCAAGAATGATCTCAAAGTAAAACATGTAGTTGATTGTTAAGAGTCCACGTTAAAAATATAAGAGAGGACATGTGGTTTACAAGGCCATGAGTTAGACTATATAATTAATTGGATTCAATCCTTTAGTGTGGTTTAGCCCATGTGCATTATAGCCCAGTTGAGTGACCTAGGTCCAAACACTGATAATGACGCATCAATTAAAAAGAACATTACTACTAAAATACACCCTGCACATCCCAAAAAGAATTCTGATTACTTTTCTTCTTCTCTTTCATGATACCCCTAAAAAGGCCCACTTTAAAATGTAAAAACTCTGCAATTGAAAATATATATATATATATATATATATATATATATATATATATATATATATATATATATATATATATATTTCCAAAACTAGAAAACAAAATCTTTCAAACAAAGAAATCCCAAAAAGGTCCAGTAATATTTCCAACACTAGCAGTCTCCAACGTTTGATCATAAAATATATAGATTGCTGTCTGAAGATCTGGGAATTATATTTTTCTCGTTATTGAATTGCCTATATCATACCATAATAGTTTCAAATGCCAAAGACAGAATTCTCCTACTGAAAGCCTATGAGAAACGAAAAAAATTCATTCAAGATGCTATAGACTATAAGAAAGTAATTTTTCAAAATCGAAAAGGGCAAATCATATTATTACCTCCCAGTCTTTGTCCTACTGATTTGAGTAGCTCGCTTTCTGACAAGAAAAGGCTTTCCACTACAGTAAAATCCTGTTAAATCAAGGGCTTCACTTGCCACACCACCCAAAACTGCCAACACATTTGCAGATTTGCTTCAAGACACAGGGTAAAAGATTAGCATAAATTCTAAAGAAGTGTATTCACAAAAAACTATGCATATCTACCTTTTTGCAAACTTGTGGAAGTCCCAGTGTATGAATTTCAGCTGACGTTCTTCAGAAAGAATTTGGTTCAAATATCCAACTGCATTTGCAAACTCACGCCTCAGCATCATTTCTCGTGGCCTTTTCTCTACAGTCTGAAATCAACAAATGAATGTGTAAAGACAGCAACAATTGTGCATGCAGAGGAAATCCTAGAACTGAGTAGCATTAGGTGTGGATCTCGGACATGCTGGAAGCATTAAGTTGAAAATTACCCGTATCATTAAGAATTCATAATAGAATAACATTAACAAGGAAAATAGAAATGGCTCTAACCCCTCCCCAAAAGGGGGAAAAAAAAAAAAAAAAAAAACCAACAACAACAACAACACACGAAAGAAAAGAAAAAAAGAGCACAAAAATGAACAGTGACAATATAGTTACAACCCAACTTGATCAATATTCCAACAATCCACCCATAATAAGAGTGCATGAGGTTCAAATACTCAAATAGGTAAATATGTTTGAGTTATATGAGTATTATTGGGGTTTCCATAAGAATTAATAATTAAGATAAGCTTTAGACACTAACCTTTATCAGATTAAGTACAATGATGGGGTTTCCATATCTATTTGCCAGGTCTTCAAAATGCATCTTTGTTGCCTCATAAGTTGGATCATATCTTTGTACTGGATTCAGCAGCATCACCAGTTTATAGCACACAACTCAGAAAAATCAGAAGAGTATTATAAAGTAATGGTAAAAACCAAACAGATGCAATAGTTCTTAGTTCTTACAGATTATATCTGGTTTTGGACTAAATCTTGAAGCTTCTTGTGACCAGAAAAGAGGAATTGAACCCCTCATTTGCACAACAGAACTCATTCTTCCTTTGCATGACCCAGCTTGTTCGTCGAGGACAATTTGCTCTGTTTCAACATCATTTGCCACTCTTCCATGATCATTAACTCCCCTTTTCAAGTACCTGCAAACGTTTACCAATGAAATGGTAAGCGCTTGATGTCCAGATAGTAAATTACATTGACTATCTAAAGCCAAGACAAAAGTAGTTCTTTACTGAATCAATGGGAAAGCTCAAACTCAGTAAGCATTTTTTTTTTCAATGTAAATAAACCAAAACTGACCAAATCATTCAGAAAAAATTTGATTTAAAAAGAATAAACTTTAATATGACAATACTTTACATTATCTCATCTCATGATTCAGATTCTGTTTGATTCAATTATATATCTATGGACTATGGGCCACCCATTGAACTAAAACACTTTATATATCATAGAAAATGCATAAGTAATCAGTTGATGCAACAAATCTCATTAACAAGTGAATAATGAAAGCAACCCGCTACTTACACACTTAGATGGTTGAATGAGGAACCACGGCCACCAGCTCAATTAATTAATTATTCAGAACAAATAAATGTGTAACTGATTCTTAGCACATTATTAGCAATGTCAAATATGTATATGCCTATCAGAGGATAAAGACTGCACATGCCATACATAATAACTATGACTTCAAAGAAACAAGCACTCATCATTACATTTATCCCTTAATTTTTTTTTTGTGGCACAAGATTCCTGGCAAAGTCAGTAGAAACATCAAAACAATAAACAATATTCAGTTCAATCAGCAAAATCAACCCAAAACAGATATAAAATAAGGCTATATACATACGTCTATATATTGTCTCTAATTCTCAATATCAGTGTTAGAAATGGGAATACACAGCCCTATAAATACATGCTAGAAGACTTCTAATAAGGAAACTTATGACTACCTACTCAAAACCCTAAAGCTCAAGGCTGCCTAATATATATAGATTCCATAACAGATTACAGGTACTCAAAATAGTGAAACAGGAACTCAAACAGCCATACAAATAAAAAGAGTAAGAGCTTAAGAAGTCTGGGGTTCACTGTTTTTCTTCTACTGCTAAGCCTTAATCTATCCTAGTTGGCTACTTGCAGTCTACTGGTAAGGGAGGCAACACAAGGATTTCCCAGGAGGTCACCGAACCCAGTACTAATTCAAATAGCTAGAAGTAAATCTAAATTTGACCAAGTTTGCAACTATGACATATATTACTGGAACAATACAACCCACTTGGTTCTAATTAGAATGTTATATGGAACTGTAAAGTAAAAGTCAGAAGCTGCAGCGTTGACCCAAGTTCTCTCAGATGAAACAAAAGCACCTAGAACACTTCTTTCTTTTCAAATAAAAAATCGAGTTTATTACCGAAATGGTCCCTCGACTATTGTGAAATTACCAATTTAGTCCTTGACAATTTTTCGTATCCAATTAAGTCCCTCGAGTTTGAAAATTTTAACCAATTTGGTCCTCCGTTTAGTTTGCTGTTAAAATCGAGACCAAATTGGTAATTTTGCTATAGTCAAGGGACCAAATTGGTAATTTTACTATAGTCATGGGACCATTTCAATGAAAAATTAATTACCAATTTGGTCCTTTAACTATAGAAAAATCACCAATTTGGTCCCTTGACTATAGCAAAATTACTAATTTGGTCCCGATTTTAACGGCAAACTAAACGGAGGACCAAATTGGTTAAAATTTTCAAAGTTGAGGGACTTAATTGGGTACGAAAAATTGTCGAGGACCAAATTGGTAATTTCGCAATAGTCGAGGGACCATTTCGGTAATAAACTCTAAAAAATCACTTAAGTTGAAAACCTTATTATCTTCGTTATATCAGCAACTATGTGAGTGTATCACATTTCAAAGATCATCAACTCAGGCTTCTCCTTCTGTTTCCCTCTTTTGTATAGATTATTAGCTTATTGCATGCCACATTCAGATTGATTGCACAAACTACTTGTATATCTTATATCTTTAGAAATTTAATTTGTTAAATCTTTAAGTTGGATTTATTTTCTCTCCAGCTTTAATTTATTGGCAGAGTAAGACAACTCTATTGAGTTCTTATTAACCTCATATGTTCACCACATTACAAGATAAAGTAAACAGTAAGAGACCAAATATTATAACTCTCTTTACTTTTGTCTTTCAGGACAATTTGTCATCCTTTTCCACCATTATCTTCTTTCTATAAATCTAATATAGTTTAATTCAACTTCATAATCCAAGAGAAAATTTAGCTTCCCTCTTTTCCAATATTTATATTTTAAAATTGTTGATATAACAAGATTCAGAGAGTATGTAGGGAGGGGGGGGTATATAGTTCATACCGTGTCCCAGCAAAATGTCGTGAACGTCTTGAGATCAAGGAAACACTAAACTCTCTTCCAAATATCGATAGTCTGACCTGGAACCAAGCAAAACAGAACATTTAGAATGTTAAAATTTTGAATCGTCATTAAATGGCCAAAAAGTGTTGGAATGGAAAATGGTAAGAGAGAGCAGGGACACCAGGTTTCCATTTTAAAGAACAAAGCAACAACTTTAATTCTACAGATGAAGAAATTAGCTATTTCAATGAACAAGCAAACAATATTCTAAAAATCAAAATCAAATTGAAAAGTGTCAACCCCATTCCCCAGGGCACACACACACACACACAAAAACTCAAACATATACATAGAGCACCTGCATGACCTCAAAATTACAATATTAATATATATCATATATGTGTGTAAATGTGTGTGTTCTTGTGTCTAACGTTGTTTTTAAGTTTTAAACTTATTTTTTCTTCACTTAATTCAAAAAAAAAAAAAAAAAAAAAAAAAAAAAAAAAAAAAAAAAAAACTCACAAGCATGATTTAATGTTAAATTAATGTGCCAAATCCCCTATTCCCAAGAAAAAAGATACAAGAATAAGATCCCATATTGAAACTGTGGCAAGAATCTATAAGATGTAAAGGGGAGGAGCAGCTTCAGGAAGAATTGAAGAAATGTGTAGTAGGATTTAGGATTTGAAATTATTCTATAGGACTTATTTCCTCTCTTCTTCTTCTTTTTGGCAAACTAAAAACAGTAGAGCATTTCAAAACTAGAGAAAGTAACTACCTGCCTAAAGTGTCCATGAACCAAAGCAATTGTCCACATAGTGTTCTTACATCTTGATCTAATCGTTTCTGTTAGATACGCATTCCAGACAAAAATGTTGTCATACGGCATCCCTTCCTCACTCACTGACAAGACATTCTTTTGCAAGCTACGCATTATAGGATATGTATGACTATAGAAAAAATCTTTAGTCAAGTCGACACTGGATAAAAGCTTTTTGTACCTGCATGTAGGGGTAGACAGCTGGATAAGTCAAGTAAAAATACACTGATTAACAAAGCATATCACAAGGTAAAAAAGCCAAAGTTACTGTCATGAAGTGAAATAGAGGTTTCAAGTTCAGTGAGACCAAAATCATACAAAATAAGAAGAGCTTCCTCTTTCTTTTTCATTTTATTTTATTTTTTATTGGTTTAAGTGTAAAGCAAGAATAATTTTCTATATGATAATTCCAAGAGAAGTAAAAGCAAGCTTCTTGGTGAACCAAAATAGAACCCCAAAAAAATAATAATAAAAATTTTAAAAAATCACACAGCATGGATAGTGAGACCAAAATCATACATAGAGCAATAAAAGGCCATGTTACAACCGTGTTCCCCTTTTCAAATATAGAAAGCCACAATTCCCAGAATGTTTGATGATGAGCAACCCACAAGATGCTTACTTTTTGTTGAAAGGGGCAATAGTATGTGCCTTTGGTAGTTCTTCAACAGCCATTCAGGCTGTCAATGTTCATTGACTATTGGATTCACTTAAAACAGATGGGAGTTGCAAATTGCCATAAAGAAGGAACAACTGGAACTTCCTAACATACTTTGAAAGTTCATATTGGATGGTGGGCTCTTTTTCAATGGCATTGATGATATACTTGTATAGATTTCTAAATATCATTAGGATTCTTTCAGAATGACAGCATCTAAAGGCCTTCTTTTTTGCTTATGTTTCAAGAAGACAATATATGAATATTCAGTCGTGATGACTGCCGCTTTTCATGCAGGAGATAATAGCTGCACCTTACACTGTGACAGCAGTGACTAAAGTTCATAAATTATACTGCATAAAATTGCATCACATATACAGAATATTCAAAAGCAAATTATCACCCCACCAAAACAAAAATGTTACCGCAGTTCAGTTTTTGAGTGAGCAAGATCAGTCTGAACAGAAACATGTGGAATTGTGATGATTTGGCTCTCATCGATACTATAAATGGCATGACCACATAAACTACCAATCTGACGCCGCTTTGTCACCAATACAAGATAATATGACTCCAAGAATTTAATACAACCTAATCAATTCAACATAGATACAAAGTTAGGACAATATTTTCATTTAAAAAAATCAACTTTTCCAATTATAATGATCATCAGAGCAATTACCAACAATGCCATAAACTTTGGCCACGAAAGTCAATCCTCCGGTGGCTCGATTGCCTTCATCAATCCTTTGCAGCAAGCTCTTCACTTCCTGAACAGGGTACACCACTGGATCTTCGCTAATATTCAGTTCTGAAGGCTCCATTCTATCGATCTTCAGCACTCTGAAAAACTGCTTATTCCTATCGCTTCCAATCAGATAAAACCTCTACGCACAGAAAATTCAAAAATAAGAAATGGGTATCCTTCAGCAACACTGATAATTAAACATTTCCTGTGTCTCAATAAATCTGGAAAGCAGTAAAAACATAAAGTTTGAAACTTTGGAGAAGAATCTAAAGCGAATTTCATTGATGATCAGAAAAGAAGCAACCACCCAAATACGGAATTAAGAAACAAGAAAAAGAAATAGAAAAGAGAACAGAAAACCTACCGCTTGAGTTTCATAAAGGCGAAATTTCTCAAGGGAATAGGAGGAATCGGTGCTGGGATCACTGGCGGGGTGGATTTTGGATGGATTGGGATTCAGACTCTCCCCCTTTGCCATAATCACGGAATCAAAGGGAGAATCAATTGCAAAGAGGGAGGGGAGACAAGAAAGATGAAGAACTCAATAGAGAGTGATGATATGCGTTGCGTTTCTTTGGGGCATGGTGTCTGAAATTTTTCTGTTTTTGGTAGTTTGATGGAATGAAGACATGAAGTTGAATTCAGCAAGACATGGCTTATGAACTAGACCGATTTCACCTAAACAGCATTTTTAGATAATAGTTTTATTTTTTTATTTTTTATTTGTAAATTAGAGGTTTTTGCTCTTGAAATAAGAAATATTCAAAAGGAAGAATGCATTTATCCTTTTGTAGATAATAGTTATAAACTTTTTCATAAATTAAAGTATTAATTACAGATATTGCATTATAATAGAGTTAGTAGTATTCAAACAAAAAAAAAGTATTAAAGATAAGAAAATTAAAAGGAATAATACATTACTGAATTAATATCGCTTTTGGTCATTCGACTTTTGAGTTTTATTAATAATTTTAAATATTTTTCTATTTTAGTGCCTAACTTTGTTGTTTTTATCCTTCCGACCAAATTGACGTTGAAATGTTGCCGGATTTTAAACTTCAAGGGTAAAATCATTATCTCAAAGAAAAATTTTCAATATCTAAACAAAAGAAAAATCTTATTAAGTGAAAAAGAAGGGTTTCTTAATCGTTGATGCTATAAATCTCATAGATCTCTGTCTAGTTCCTGTTTGTCTTCCCCATTATCTGCACATATCAAACACCTATAAATATGATTTTACAGTGATTTTGTTTAGATATTGAAGATTTTTATGTGGGATAATGATTGTGCCTTTAAAATATAAAATTCGGCAACATTTCGCCTTCAATTTAGTCGAAATGACCAAAATTAATAAAATAACAAAATTAGACATCCAAGTTGAAAAAAAAAAAATTAAAGTTGTGCACCAAAATTGATAAAGCTCAAAAGTCGATGGACCAAAAGTGATATTAATTCTACATTACTCTAAATGTGATTACTGAGTTAATGTTACCTTTAATTATGTATGGAAAAGTGTGTTGCATATACAACCATAAATCGGAGAAATGATAAATTGAGAATTAGTATGGTTGATGAGGCAAGTAAATGTAACAAAAGGTCATGGGACTGACTTCTAATTTTGTTAGGTTGTACGGTCAATTCAGTTGGTTCTTTAGTGATATATTATTTACAAAGACATTCTAACATTCGTAGTTAAAAATTTCACTATCTTGTAGGAATGTAGGAGTGCTTTCTTGTGAACATCCAACAGTGGTCCTCCAACTAAATAGGCAATTGAGTTGTCATAATTTACTTTTCTGTAATCTTGTTAGCTTAGAGTATGAAGGGGCATCAGAGTTAAAAGTTCCGCCTTTTGTTGATAAAGTTAAGAAATGCTTTTTAGAGAACGGGGAAACATTAATTTCAAAACCAATAGGAAATGAAATGGAGGAAACATGTAACTAAACCAACAAAAAAAATGATTACAATTGTAACTATTTGTTAATAAACATTAATTTTTATTTACTACTCTATCTTTTCCATTTTACGCGCCATCATATCCTATTTATTATTTATTGGTCAAATTAACTATTTCTTCTTTATTTAAAAAAATATTTTACTATTATTTTTAAATTTGTTTGTTTGTTTTTCTTTTATTTAATAGTACTTACACAGTAATTTCTAAAGGCATAAATTTTATATACAACTACTAAATGTAATACTATGAAAAATTAAATGAAAATAACTTCATTTAAGTCTCATTAACCGAACTAAACATATAAAATGTGACATATGAAGTATTAATTTTATGATCAAAATATTACACTAATAAATAAAAACAATGCACTTATCTTTTATAGAAAGCAAAATATAGAATACGAAAAAGATTTATTGCTTATATAAAAAAAAAATATCTAAAAGCAATCTTGAAGAGATGTTGAATGTTGGTACACATCATTAGTTATCAACATTGCAATGACAAACAAAATGATATAGGTTTTTTTTTTTTTTTTTTGAGAACAAAATGATATAGGTTTTAAGAGTTGAAACTTAAGAGATGGACATAGCTAGCGATATAATAGCATCATTAGTAGTGAGATTTTTTACAGGTTACATATGGTAGTTGCCGGATTTAAGACATATGAATAAGGTATGACTTGCAAGCCTACTTAATATGTGTGTGTATTATCTTCAACAGATTTGTATAACTAGCATTTTTTCGGTGCGATGCATAACCTAATTCAAGAGTCACAATTAATTTTTTAAATTTAGCAATAAGATAAGGCTTATTATTTAGGATTAATATTTGATGCACCGCCGGTGTATGGATGCTATACACCGGCGGTGAATGAGAAGATGACACATCATTAAAAAACAAAGTCAATATTGATCGGGTCCTTTTTTTTGCAAAATATTTAAAACTTGTATTTTATTAGGAAACTCTTTTATTCCTAATTAACAAAATATATCTAGTTTCCTAAATTATTTTATTCCTAATCAATATAATTGCTATTATATTCATCAATATAATTACCGAAATTCATATGATAACACTGCATGCAACATAGCAATTATATTCAACTTTAATAATATCATTAAAGATTAATAATAGCATGGCACAATTTCTGTGTCATAGGTTAAAAGTCATATTCAATTTTGTTAGCAATAATTGTAACTTAATATATTCTAACAATGCTATATAATGTATTAGAAAATTAGATTTCCAAACTTATAATAGATTTTATTTTCGTAGAAAATTTGTCTAGGTAAAATAAATAAATTGCGTTAGTATACAACATCAAATTTCAGTAAAGATGTAGAAGAGTTTATGGTTGAACTTTCAAAATACTTTAGATCTATATGAGTATTGCAAAATTTTCAAACTTGTAGAACCTAGATAAACTCTTTGGCACAATTTATATCGAACTTATATTTCTAGGTCAATTGTTCCACCTATTAGAAGTGCTTACTATTCAGCGAGGAGATTGTCATTGTATTCGACAGTGAAAACCCTATGTACACCTAATATAATTACAATATGTGTTCAAATAACATTGTTTATAACATTAATACTAATTTAATGTTAATTAAGAGATTTAAATAAAATTAATGTTTGGTCGTACGTGTGATTAATATATATAAATTGTTTGGGAACAATTAATAATGTATCACACGTACTGTTTTCAATTACTAGATACATTATTAATTGTTCCTAATTATATACACTATTAAAAACAATACGTGTGATACATTAATAATGTATCTAATAATTGAAAATGTTTAGGAAATTGGATATATAATAATTAAGTAATAAATATGTTTAGGAAACTAGATATATTTTGTTAATTGAGAATAAAAGAGTTTCCTAATAAAATACAAGTTTTAAATATTTTGCAAAAAAGGACTCGGGCAATATTAACTTTGTTTTTTAATGACGTGTCATCTTCTCATTCACCGCCGGTGTATAGCATGCATACACCGGTGGTGCATCAAATATTAATCCTATTATTTATATGTAACAAGAAACCCCAATATTATTATTTCTTGAAGGGCTCCAAAATAAGTATAAATAGACCTTCCGGAGAATGTACAAGCAATTCTGACAAATACAATACATATATTGTAATTAAAAAAAACGCAAACTTTAAAAATTGTTTCTTGGATTGAACATTATAATTACAAAATAGTAAATACAAGCCTTTGATTTTAATTTGAAAAATTTTAATATAATTACTATGTGTCATAAAATACAAAATGTTGGATTTTTTCTCAGAAGTTTTAGAGGTTTGATTATAATTAAGGTTTGAATTTTTTCAAATCTTGTTAGAATTGAGGCACCTATTGGGAAATCGCAGGTAAAGCCATTGATACAAGAAAGAATGCTCTCAGGAGCAGCCGTCTCCTTGCTCTCCCTCATACGTAAACATGAATTCAACCGTACAGCAATCCAACAACTCCACTCTCATTTGATCTTTTGCACCTCAACGCCGATCATACTCACTCTCTGGAACTCTGTTCTCCGCCACTACTCCCTCGGATCCTTCCCCCAAGAAGCTCTTTTCCTCTTTAAGCATCTGCAATGCAGATTGAGACCCGGGTTCTTCTTCGACAGCTTCGCTTATTCTTTCCTCATTAAAGCTGCTGCTAATCTAACCCAGCCCAGTATCGGAAAACAGGTGCATTGCCTGAGCTTTAAATCCGGGTTTCATTCTCATGTTTATGTGCAGACTGCCTTGGTTGATATGTATGTTAACTGTCGGTGTCTTGTGGAGTCCCAGAATGTGTTCGACGAAATGCCTAGCCGGAATGGTGTGACTTGGAATGTGTTGATTACTGGGCTTATCAAGTGGGGTGAGCTTGGGTTTGCTCGGGCTGTTTTCAATGCGATGCCGGAGAAGAATGTGGTTTCTTGGACGGGTATTATTGATGGGTACACACGGGCGGGCAAGTTCAATGAAGCTTTGTTGTTGTTCCGTGAAATGGTGGTGAGTGAGGGGATTAAACCAAGTGAACTGACTTTTTTGGCGATTTTCCCTGCTGTTTGGAACCTTGGGCATCTCAAGTCTTGCCAAATGCTGCACGCTTATGGGGAGAAAAGTGGGATCAACTCTTTCGATATCCGCATTATGAACTCCCTTGTGGATGCATATTCCAAGTGTGGGAGCATAAACTATGCTTCGAAAGTTTTCGATGATATATCAGATGAAAGGAGGAATTTGGTGTCATGGACATCAATAATATCAGGATTCGCAATGCACGGGATGGCCAAAGAAGCTTCGAATGGTTTTAGGATGATGCAGAGTGCAAATGTAAAACCAAATCAGATTACATTCTTAAGTGTACTGCATGCTTGTAGCCATGGCGGTTTGGTGGATGAGGGTGTTGAGTTTTTTGGAAAGATGGTTCATGACTTCGGGCTTCAACCAAATATTAAACATTATGGAAGCTTGATAGACATGTTGGGGAGGGCAGGGAGATTGGAAGAAGCAGAAATGTTGGCTTTGGAGATACCTAATGAGATCTCCAATGTTGTGATTTGGAGAACACTATTGGGTTCTTGTAGTTTTCATGGAAATGCAGAGTTGGGACAGAGGGTTATGCAGAAGATTCTGGAGCTGGAGAGAACATATGGTGGTGATTATGTGTTGCTTTCTAATATTTTTGTTGAAAATGGTAGGTATATAGATTCTGAGGAGGTTAGGAGATTAATGGATGAAGAAAATGCACAAAAGGTGCCTGGTTTTAGTTTTGGCTAACTGGAAATGAAGGTTCACTTTCTATTGTGTCATACTCACAACAAATAGCCATAGTATCCCAATCTAAGCATGACCTTAACCCAAATCTAGAGATGTTTCTAGTTGAGTCTAAAGGACAATAAAAATGACAATACTATGCAATCCCAACTCCACAAGAAATTGAGAAATACTGTAATATTTGAGAGATTCTTATGCCTATTAACCTAGTTTATTGGGATGGGGTTTTCCTTTAGATTTGATTACCTATTATTTGTGATCTAGTTGGGTGGTTAGTGTGTAACATGAACGATCCTTATTTTATGACAAGAAAATGTTTCGAGTGAAAACTATCTAGAGTGAGATTGATTTGCTTTTTTCACCTATTGGACTAGTTCTTTGGAATGAACTCTTCCATTAGGGTTAAGTACGTGATGGATAATATACCAGGCCTGGGCCAGATGAACTGGTCCAAGAGAGTAATTGGATCAAGAAAGCTCAAGAAAGATATCCCGTATAAAGTTACCGAAGTAAACATATAAAATGAGAAAAATAGAAGTATTCATTTTATGATTAAAATATTACACTAATAAATAAAAATAATGCACTTATCTTTTATACAAAGAAAAATATAGAATACGAAAAAGACTTAATGCTTATACAATAATTTTAAAAAAAAATATCTAAAAGCAATCTTGAAGAGACGTTGAATGTTGGTACACATCATTAGTTATCAACGTTGCAATGACAAATAAAATGATATAGGTTTTAAGGGTTGAAATTGAAGAGATGGACGTAGCTAGCGATACAAGAGCATCATCAATAGTGAGATTTTTTACGCAATTTTTACAAGCCACTTACGGTGATTGCCCGATTTAAGGCCTATTTATTAAATAGGCATAGGCCTATATAAATAATATATGGCTTGCGAGCTAACAAGCCAGACCGGTTATATATATATATATGTTGCTATGAGTGCATAACACCTATTCAGCCTGTGTGCATTCTCGTATTCTGGAGTGTGCATTTCACTATGCAAGAATGTGATGTTTATGTGCTCTAGCCGAAATTGTGAGTGCATTATATTGAACATATGTCCATAATACTGAAGTGGACAGGCGGACAGCCTTCTCTAGTGCATCAACGCCCAGTTGGCCTATTTCCATCCCTACTTAAGTAGGATGTTATTTTGGGCTCATCAGACTTAAGTGGGCTTTAAATATAAATGTATTGGTCCGATATGCTAAAGTGGGCTGTTATTTTAGGCTCATCAGACTTAAGTGGGCTGGAAATATAAATTTATATCCCAAATCTGCTTGATCTGGCCGTTATTTTGGGCTCACCATATTTAAGTGGGCTTGAAATATAAATTTATAGCCCAAATATGCTTAAATTTTCCGTTATTTTGGGCTCATCAGACTTAAGTGGGCTTGATTAAGATCCGGAAATGGCTAGTCTTTACTCTTTTCAACTTCCACTGCAATCGCTGCTGTACCTCTGCAAGACTTAGCGGGAAAGAAGAGAGAGACAGAAGGGGAAGTGAAGTTAGGGCACAGCTTTTGAGCTCCGAAAGGTAATGATTCAAGCTTCTAAATTTCTAATATGTGCCTTCATGTGTCACTAAGTCCATTGTATGCATTTACTGTTGCTTTTGCTTCCTTATTCTTTTAAAAAATTAGAAATAAATCTGTTAGGTTTTTGAAATTCCGACTTGATGTGTATGAATTTACTGCATTTTCATGATTTTTGTAATTTTTGCAGGGTGTTGTTTTGCTGCTTAACTGGGGAGTATTGCGACAAATCTGTGTACGATCGAATAAAGATCAGAATGGTAGCACTCTTTGTTCTGTTACACGTTTATATAATTTTAGATGAAAAGTCAAAATATCAATGCTAGATTTGAAATTGATGAAGGCTTGTTTGAATAAACAGCCTAATATAACTATTTAAGTCCTTTTAAGATAGGACTTCTCAAAAGTTGTTAGTTATGGAAATAAGCTGGATATAGTTTTCGCAATGCATAAATTATTTTTAATAACCCTATCCAAACTCTTTACAATTGGCACAAATGCTTGCATAAGATTATTCAAATTGGCCTCATGAGTTGAACTAAACTGCTCATTGAATCAATATGAATAATTTGAGTTGGCTTAAAGAAATATGAGATTGAGGACTGAGGAGCTTTATTTATGATTTTTTTTGTAAATGTATCATACTCTAAAGATGTTCTCAGGTCCTAAAATTATAGTTCTAGACTTCTAGTTATTTAAATATGACTTAATTGTAGTATTAACCCCTTGTATGCATCTCCAAGTACACTCTTTTTCTTAAAAGAAGAAAAGAAGCATCAAATTTACTGTAATCAAAAGGATGTTAATTGTGACAACCATGATGGAAATGGGTTTAAGCTTTTTATATGTATGCCCATGTGCTTTCTGATTGTGCATTTGTGCATGAGCTACTAGTTGGGATAAGAAACAAAAATCTAGAAATAGATGCAGAAAACATTTTCAATTATTTATGTTTGTTGATTTACATTAAAGACCTGTTGTTTGTTTCTTTCCTACAGTCAGGTAGGAAAGAAACAGTTCTAGATTTGGCAAAGTTTGTTGACAAGGGTGTGCAAGTCAAGCTTACTGGTGGCAGACAAGGTCAGTTGTTCTCTTTTCTTTCTAAGTTTTCCAGAATCCAGAAATATACTTGCTTTGATTTGTTGTGTTATACTTTGGTTGCATACCTTAGAATTAAAGACGAGTATGAAAGAGAAAAGAATACAGAGGATCCATGTGAGGCATATATGGGAGCACTGAGATTATTTTATGTCTTTGTTATTACAATTCACCACCATGCATTGGCTATATTATGTTTTATAATTCCATTTTGCAGAATGAAGCTTAGTTCTGACACATAACTTATTTTTCCTCTGTTCACAGTTGTAGGAACACTAAAAGGCTATGACCAATTGCTGAATCTTGTCTTGGATGAAGCCATTGAGTATCTTAGAGGTAAATTTTTTTTTTTTTTTGGCTAGATATAGGGATAAAGGAGAACTATTAAATTTGATCTAATTCTTCTTGACTTCAGAAGAAAGTGATGGGGGAGGGATATGCATACCATCAGTCTTTATTTTTTGTTGTTGAATACTTGCTGTAATGGATCATTTGCATGCCTCTTTAAATCCTTCATGTTTCTCAGACCTCAGTTCTCACCAAGGTTGTACTGCATTATCATTTGGAAGAATGATAAATTGCCTTTCTCCTCTGGTTCTTTATTCTGGCAAAGTGGAATATTATATTATGTAATAATTGTTTAATTGGGAAATTTCATTCAATGTATACATACATACTATCTTTGTAGTTTGACTGTAATGACTATTTTCATATTTCCCGTGATACTAAAAATGGCTAAACAACTTTTGGTGCAGATTCCGATGATCCTCTGAAGACAACAGATCAGACACGGCGTCTTGGATTAATTGTATGTTATGCTCTATCTGTTTGTTTTCATGTGTGTGTGTCCCTATATTGCTTAACAGTTTGATATGTAGCATAGTTTGTATCTAATACTGCAGCCTGTACTAACCATGCTATTATATTATGCTTTTATTTCCTTTTCCCTTTTCGGTTGGGAAGGAGGAAGGCTTTAGTCAAGAAGTGATCTGATTACCCACTTTCTAAAGTATATATCGGAGTTTCCATTAAAAACTTACAGTGGTACTTACATCAACATCTCATCAGATGGCTGGAATTTAAGTTCGAATATTGATTGAAACTTCTAAACTTCATTAACAACCCAGTTTGATATGTACATTTCTGTGTCTGTTTTCTGAATCATCCTGAAATAAATCAGCCATTTTTGAATTTATCCATCACAGCCTTGGTTCTGTATTGCAAAGTGTTCTGCATTGTTAACCTTTTGAAAATTAACACGGCCTTGTCGTATTTATGCAGGTCTGTAGGGGGACTGCAGTTATGCTTGTGGCGCCAACTGATGGCACAGATGAGATCGCCAATCCTTTTCTCCAGCCAGATGGAGCATAGGGCCGCCATGAATGTCACATCTGTTTAGCTGTTGTAAACAGTTTTTGCTTCGTGTTTTTTCAGTGCCCTTAAGAACTAAGGTAATCTAGAACAGCACTGCTATGGTAGGATAAACTTTATGTATATCCTGCCCGGTGTGGTATTCTTTTGCATTAGACAACTGCTTTCATCAAGGAATGATAGATGCTCCTTGTATTGAAGAACAGACACTATAGTTGTATTGATGCATGAAAATGTTGGCAGGATAATACTCCTAAAAGTAGTTAATGTCATATGTGCATATTGTGTGCAAGTTCTGTGTCTGGTTAAGAAACATGGAAACATTTAATTCACGCTAAAATATATGTCCAATATTAATACTCCATGTTAAAATGTTAATTATGTTAAAATATTTTGTTTTTAAAAAATAGATTTTTTATTATCATATTTAGGTGATTCTAACTTTGCTAGACTAATCCTAAGTACACAGAATCCTGCCTCTAGAGTTATTACAAAGATAAATCGCAAGTCGTGCAATCAGCCCACCGGCCAGACAATAATCTTTAGGCACGTACAAGGGATCTAATCCACATATTTCATCATGTGTCTTTTACTCATTCATGTTTCTAGTCAAATTCAAACAACCGGTAACAAACAACTATGCTAAGCCCGGAAGCTTAAAATAAAATTTGTATCTTTACACTTCTCTCACTTTCAAAAACACACCATATTATCATTCACTACTATTAGTCTATTTTATTTACATTCATAGCATTTGAAAACTGAAAGTAAAAAACTAAAAATAATGGGGGCATGCGGAAAAATTAAAGACGGCAGTCCAAAAATAAAACAAAACCAAAAAAAAATATGTGGATGTTGTGCTCCCTTTGCATATATGCATTATCCACATCTCTAGAATCCATTTTAAGAAGCGCCACAAATTAAAATGCCACCATTTTGGAAACTTAGACTACACCATGGCCAACCTTTCCCTAACCAGCAACTTTGTTAGCTCATCACTTACACCACACCATCCCCACCGCCGCCGCGGCCTCAATCTCATCACTTCACCGGAAGATTATGCAAAACCACTGCAGAGACAGAGAGGGAGCACACTTACAATCACATGCGGAGCAAAATCCGGTGGTGGAGGAGGAGGCGGCGGCAACCCTTTTAAATCCGTATGTCCTTCTGTTCGTCTTTTTAGTTGAGACTAAACACATTTTTTCACTGTCATTCTCTAGGTTAACGTGTATATTCACTCAACTAATTGGTTGTGGTTATTACATGTGTGTTTATGAGTTTGCAGATCATAAACAAGTGTAAAAGTTGTGGAGGTCAGGGTGCTATTGAATGCCCTGGATGTAAGGTGCGTATCTATAGATCATGTAAAAGCTAAGTCGTTAAATTTGGAGGCTTATGATTATCAAAATAATGAACAGTCCGATCAACTTGGTTGATTCTAAATATCTAGTTCTAGTTTCAATTGAAATCAAAACCATTTGGAATATTCTAATCAATAATTGGTAAAACTTCATACCAAGTATTACTTGATCTTCATAAATTAATTAGTTAAAGGTTTCATTTTTATGGCAAGATTAGTAGTAATTCAAATTCTATCATCATCATATATGTATATAGGGTACGGGGAAGAACAAGAAGAATGGAAACATCTTCGAACGTTGGAAGTATGTTTTTTCATAAGGAAAATTTTTCAATTTTGTAATTTTATTTGGGAAAATTAAATTGTAAACTTTGATTTTAATGTGATTGAAAATGTATATATAGGTGTTATGATTGCCAAGGCTTTGGACTGAAGAGTTGCCCTGCTTGTGGAACAGGAGGTTTAACTCCAGAACAACGTGGGGAGAGATAATTACTCACAATACTAATTACAAAATGTATGATTTATTATATTATAAGTTATAACATGTATAAACATCATAGTTGTCACAGGCCTAGTGTTAGTTACTAGGCCGAAAATCATGCATGGGTATAGTTCCTTAAAATGCCTTTATTTTCCGGCCCAAAATGCAAGTCATTTAATATTCTATACGAGAGTCCTGCAAGATAAATTCCTAATATAAATTTATTTTTAGTATATTACACGTTTATTTTTAATATATTATCGATAAGTTACAATGTAATAATTCAATAGACACTTGAACGTAGGAGTATGCAATAGTTAGTTATCGGTTATAAAGTTAATATAAATATCGGTTGTTTCGATTTTTTTTAGTTAGTTATCAGTCGGTTATGAAGTTAAAACAAATATAAATTATTTTGGTTTGTTAGTTTGTTATCAGACGGTTATGGCAGTTCTTATATCGTGGACCGCGGTCCACAATGCATTGTGGACCGCGGTCACCAAAATGACGCCGTTTTGATTAATGAAACATACAGATGAATTCGCGCCACTCACTTTCTTTTCATATATACTGCAGTTTCTTTTCAACACAACTGCACTTACTTAGCTTAACACAAAGGTTAGACCTTTGCTTAGCTTACTGAGCACAAGGAGTTCCCTCACACATTGCCGCTAGTACTGTGACTCGATCACTGATCTTTTTTCCTAAACTTCACCTATGTGACCAATTGAGCTGCCCATGCAAACTAGTAAATTTATTTTTATTTTTTAACTTGTGATGAGGTTGATCAATTTATGATAGCCAATTAATACATATAGCTACTAGCTAGTTTATTAAACGAAGATTAATTAAACAAAAAAAAAAAAAAAACTAAACCTAGATTTGTTTTTAAAATGCAAAACAATGATTTTTAAAGTTCTTTATAGGTAATCTTTGATGTTCAACTTTGAATGCTATATATATTCTGCCTCTAGCTAATTAATTGATCAAAGTTTTTGTTAAATTTTATATTGTATTTTTTTAATACACTCTAACATTTCATAGTATATGTTCAACAATTATGCAAACTCTGATTAGGATGCATGGGGTTCGAACCTAAGACCTTTTTTTTAAAAAAAAAAAAAGAAATCAGTGACTAAGTTAAAAATAATAAATAGTTAATGGAATATTCCGCTACTAAAGTTTAGACTGACAGAATGTAGGGGTACTTAGAAAAAGTAAATGATATAATAGAGGGTAAGTAAGAAAAATTAAAAAAAAAAATACTAAAATCAAAAGAATTTGAACTATTCACTTCAGCAAACAATTGGACCAACATTTTTTTAGTTTATATTATAGGTATAACTTTATTAGTTCTTATTAGATTTAGTAGATTAGTATATATATATTTTAGAAGTGATTTGGGATTGCACAAGTGTAGAGAAATAGTAAATAAATTGTTAATGTGATAATATAAAAATAAAACTTTTTTTTTTTTTTCACAGATAAACAAATCCTTGGGGTTGTGTAAATGTGATCCACGTTTGCTTATTATTGAGTTACAATTGTGGTCCAATATCTTTCTCGCATAAAGGTGGTTGTCAATGTTTGTCTGTACTCTGTAAAATGGTTTGTAGGGTTATCTGTGGGCCATAAAGGTCATTTCACAAATTATATAGTTCTGCATATATATGTATAATAATAATAATAATAATATTAATAATAATAATAATAATAATAATAATAATTAGTGTGGGGGGCATCCACCCATGTCTCAACTCACATAACATTCACAAAAGTAATGCTACATATGCTTTTAATTTTTACTCATTATTGATATAATTGATTCAAAAAAAATCTAGACATGGCAAGAATTTTAACTTCTCTACAAATATCATTTTTCTATTCACAGTAAACATGCATCTATCATTTAATTGACCGAGACAATAAAACACACAATGCAAGAGTGTAGTAAATTTTCAAAATTACTCTTGATTAAATATTTTGACTTGTTCCTTCCAATAATGAAGGAGTAGGTAAGATAGATTATATTATTGGTGAGAAGACTATGAATAGATGTGATAACTAAGTAGCTAGCTATCTAGCACAATTATACTACGATGTATGAATATTGTTCATTCATACAATATAGCACGTGAAAATAGTATATATTCAACAATTAATTGAAGCAATTATGCAAGAATGTGAAGGCGAGCCAAATGAAATGTTCCATCAACGTCACTTAGATTTGAGTTATTCTTGAACGAACACACATTTTTATTTGAAGGAACTAACCCTAATCCATCTTGCCATGGAGCTGGTTGGACTTGCTTTCAAACAATTCAACATTCTATTTATTACAAACAATAATGACCAAATAACAATATATCCCGACGTTTAATTGATTCTAAGTTCTCCGTTGCTTATACATTTATGTAGTGCGGGCACAAGATGTCTTCACTATACTGATTGATCAAAGTTTTCTAATGATTTTTTAAGTTTCTAGTGGAGTTCAAATCTCTACTCTGTCACTGAGCTAGAAGCAAGACAAAATATTAATTGATCGACGATTTGAGTTAGCACATGGGACAATGATGATATAGATATATGACTTTACGAATTAATTAATTGATGAGGTAGTAATTTTTCATTGGTTTTTATTGAAAGCCCAATTTGCGCCATGTTCAACAACGAATTTATTTAGAAAAATTAATTTTTTTTCCTGGCCATTTCTTGTTAAAAATACATATTTATATTTAAAAAATTGTAGCATTTGTGCACACATTATTGCTATTTGCAACCATGAACAGCATCAACTCCAAAACCCATAAAATCACACATACTCCCGTGAAACAAAAGATATATTATTGCTAATTTCTTCAAAATTTTTAACCAGATGTTTTCTTGAATGATGCATATATATGTTAAGTTACATCTAATTTAGTCATGGTGAGTATAGCTAATTCATAAATAATTAATGAAAAAAATTGAGACTCGATCGTAACAAGTTACTTGATGGGCGATGGGATCACGGCGGTCCATTTTATTAAGAAAGTCTTGACTCAAGTGAGGGTCCATTTTTATTGCTAGGAAAGAAGGGTATCAAACCTGCAACTCTGCAAGTTTGCAACCTCCACAAGTCAACACATGCCCCAACCCACCAAGTCACTATTTATTTTGTGTACTAAAGGACTTGAAGTTCCACTTACGCATGGGAAGTAAACTCGAAGCAAAGTAGGGGAGAGGACAGATATGTGGCCGAAAGACTAGTAGATGTCATTCATTTGTACTGTCAACCATCCGGGAGGTCCTCAACATATAGATAAAATAATGATTTGAATAACACTATATTCATAAATACTTTTTAATTTCTAAGGTAAGGAATGAAAGTGATAAAAAAAAATGATTTGAATAACACTATATTCATAAATACTTTTTAATTTCTAAGGTAAGGAATGAAAGAGATAAAATAAGAATAAGTGTTGTTAATGAAATTTGAACCTATGACATAGGTTTTCTAACATCAAATTTGGAATTCAACCAACTAAGCTACTCTAACTATTAATAATTTGAACATAAACATAACTTTTATATACACTTTAATGCTATATATGTGTATATATACATCATATATATAAAGGGCTGGGGTGAGGAGATGAGGGCAACTACCCACACTAGCTCCGTCTTTGCTTATAAATCTAGAACTAAAATTGAAAAAACCTCAAACATCAACTAATCAAATACATACAACCGCCAACCACTAGCTAGCTTAATATCCACACAAGCAACGAAGCAATTAATTTTATTACGTCAATTATTGTTACATTATTTATGTCAATAATGTGTATACATATTATATTGTATTTCATGTTGTAAGTTGGCATGTATTTTAATCAAATCATATTGTCCTGAAAGAGGTGGTCGAGCGAGTAAAGTATAATTCTTGTACTTAAATATCATGAATTTGATTAAACCCGTCAAACATGGTCTTCCTTGTGTGGTCAAATAAATCCGGCAAGATTAGAGTTAAAATAGGTATGAGTCATAATTTTATAATTCTTTTGAATCTTATGTACGTAAAGTACTATATATTGAGCTTTAGTACGTACATAGATTTCTCTTGGATAGGGTGGAATATATATATATATATATATATATGACTACCTCGGGCTCTCTTATATTTACATACTATTACACACAAGAATAACGGGCGGCTATCGCACATAAGACTAGAGTTTATCTAGTGCACACACTGGAATAATGGTTGAAAATTTTCTCATCACTAAAAAAAATAAAAAAAACAACAATAGTAAAACTAACTTTAAGAACGTAGTAAAATCCCTAAGTAGAGTAACAAATGAAAGCAGGTAGGTAATATTGTGCAATAATATTTTGTTGCAACATATATTCGTCTTGTTGTTTGGACCTGCCTTGCCGGCTTGCCCCACACATTTGCATCCAATGTCTTCTTCTTCAACCTATTGCCCTACTTCATACTTTTATAACAACAAAGTACATTAATTCTCGGCATAACATACATACATTCCTAGCCTGCCTGCCTCCCCGCTTTTCTCGCAATTCTGTTTCTCCATGGATTCACAAACACGCCCCCCATCCACTTCCCCCCAACACCAAAACAACCTTAGCATCCCCAAACAGTTTGTCTGGCCGGATGAACATTTAGCACGCGCCCACGAGGAGCTAAACGAGCCGGCGATCGACCTGGGAAGCTACTTCGGCGCCGATCCCGATGCGGCTAGAAGCGCCATCGAGCTTGTTCGGGCGGCTTGCTTGAGCCACGGGTTTTTCCAAGTGCTCAACCATGGGGTTGATGTTGAGCTGATTAGTGCGGCGCAGGATTGCGCCGTGGCGTTCTTTAAGCTGCCGGGTGGCGAGAAAATGAAGGGCGAGAAGACACGTGGTAGAATGTGGGGTTACTCGAATGCCCATGCCGAGCGTTTCCCGTCGAGGTTGCCGTGGAAAGAGACGTTAACGTTTGGGTTCCATGAAAGATGTGGAGATGATCGTCCTCTTACTGTTGATGAGTTCTTCAAATCTTCGTTTGGACAAAGTTATGAGCATGTTGGGTACGTACGTATAAATAATAAGCAAAAACAAAGTAATCAATTCTATCGGTGCACGAATATACGTGGGATAAACCTAGCCTAGTAGCCCTAGTCGCTAAAGGAGGTAACTTTATAAACACTTGTAAAGTTAACAACACTTGGTTGGAGTTGTCACTGACTAAAAATCCAGCCTTGTAGCCCTAGTCGACAAATGAGATAAACCAATCTAGGTTGATTGTCTCAAATTAAGAAGGCTAATAGGTCGCTCCTGTTGAGAGTCAAACTTACCCTGAAGTTATAAAATCAACAACACTTGGTTGGAGTACAATTGTCATGGGGTAAAAACCTTACCTTGTAGCCCTAGTCGGCAAATGAGGTAAACCAACCTAGGTTGTCCATAGCTGATTTGTTCAAACTAAGAAGGCTAATAGGCCGCTCATGTTGAGAGTCGAACTTGTAACCTTGTGATTATCAAGTCGATCAGCAGCACTTGGCTAGGATTGTCAGTGGATAAACCCTGCTTTGTAGACCTAGTCGCGTTGCAAATGAGGTAAACGAACTTAGGTTATCTGATCTATAATTGACTGGTTTAAACTAAGAAGGCCAATAGACCGCTTCTATTATGGAGCTTGTAACTTCTAAGCTACTAATTCAACAACCTGATTAACTTGCATGGAGTTTGCCATGATAGCTATAATATAAAGTGTTGAGATTGTTAATATAATTATGAATTGAATGATACTGCTGCAGATTGGTGTTCCAAAAATACTGTGAGGCAATGAAGAAGTTGTCTATTGTAATAATAGAGATACTAGGAAAGAGCCTAGGGGTTGATCCCTCATACTACAAGGGCTACTTTGAAGAGGGATGTTCCTCCATTATGAGATGCAACTTCTACCCAAGCTGCCAAGACCCAACCCTAACCCTAGGCACAGGACCCCATTGTGACCCTAACTCCATCACAATCCTTCATCAAGACCAGGTTGGAGGTCTACAAGTGTTTGTAGACAACAAATGGAAGTTTGTTAGACCTAGAAATGGTGCATTCGTCGTTAATATTGGTGACACCTTCCAGGTATGTACCTATAATAACATACATATTTTATTTTGTGTATTAATTAATTAATTGTATGTCTGCAGCAGTGCAGCCTCGTAATATGCTCTCGCATTATCTCCATAACAGATTGTGAAGTGATATTTAAGCTTTTTTTTAAACCACGAGATCCCTTATTAGGCATCTTTTAAGTCTGTTCCATACTCAAACTAACTCCCATTCACAACTGTCTGACCTAATTAAGGGATCATATCGTACTAGAATGAAGTCAGGATGGAGTTTGATAAGGTTCCCAAAAAAAATAATACCGGAAATAATATGGATAAGTGTATCATTTCGATATATAAATATAAATATATATATATATATATATATATATATATATATATATATATATATATATATATATATATACACACACACACACACACAAACTACACGAGTGCATGCACACAAAATTACTCCAATGTCTCCACCGTCATCGAGACATACATGAGACTATGAGAGTAGATTATATGCATTTATTATGTAGTAGCTAGATTGGAAGAATAAAATAAATTATTTAGGTTTTCTATAAATGAAAAAGGCACCTATATGTAGGGGTTGGGAGTAAAATAAAATAAGATATATGTAGGACCAATATGGTGAAAAGGGTCCAAATAATGTTACAATATTCTTTGCAGAGACAATATATTTCCAAAAGTATTGATGCTTTTGCTTTTCCAAGCAAGATTACAACCCAAAAAGCATACCTACAATTATTTAGCTAGGTTTTGAACAGGGATGATGAAATGCATGTATTATTACTATACTATAGTAACAACAAATTACAACCCAAAAGCCTACCTACAATTTAGCTAGGTTTTGAACATGGATGATGATGAAATGTATTATTACTATAGTAACAACAAATTAATTAACAGTGCATATATAATAGACAATGTACTTCCCCTTTGTTATGCTATACTATATATTTTATTTATTGCCGGTCTATTTGTAAATTTATGATGACTTTTTTTTTTTTAATGTCTATAATAAGATTGAAGAATCATTAAAGGGTAAATTACTGAAATTGTGTCTGGAATATAATTAACATGAACATTAATTGTAACATTTTTATAAGAATAATTAAGTTTTTAAATAGAAAATGTGAGAAAATAGCTAGAATGATTGCATGCATGCAGGTTTTATCAAACGGAATATACAAGAGCTGCGTGCACCGTGCAGTGGTGAACAAAGAGCATGACCGTCTGTCCTTGGCTTTCTTCCTGTGCCCCACAGAAGACAAGCCAATAAGAGCACCTTCAGATCTTATGAGCAAAGAGCAGCCTAGAATGTACCCAGAATTCACATGGTCAGATCTTCTCCATTTCACACAACACCATTACAGAGCTGATGATGCTACCCTCCAAAACTTCTGCGACTGGTTCCTATCTTCCAATAATTCTCCATGAATGCTCTCTCTCTCTCTCTCTCTCTCTCTCTCTCTATATATATATATATATATATATATATATATATATATATTTGGTCCCTGCTTGCACCTTTAATTTAATTGTCTTCTTCATTTATTCATCTGGTATGATTTAGAGCTTGAAAGTGAAGTATGCCTGTTATGTAATCATTCTTGTTTCAGTCAGTTCAGCTTACTTGTGTGTGTGTGTGTACTGAGGCTATGTATAAAAACTTTAATATAATTTGTCGTATTAAAAACATTATTACTCGTATATATATGCTTTGAGGTTTTGTTGTGGATTATTTAATTTCAATGACTCAAATTAAACCACAATTCTCACTTCACTTGGAACATGCATGATTCTCATGCGAGTTTGCTGACCATATATATATATAGGGAAGGGTTTAGGGGGAAGGGGTCGGTTTAGTTGTGGGGTGGTCTATTTTTTTTTTAAAGAAATCTAACTGCATCTTAAATTTCTAATATAGGCACTTTAAGCTGGATTAATATAAATATGGCTTTGTAGATAAAATCTTATATAGAATATTGTTTGTGTTTTGGAACTGAAAAAAATGCACCTTAAAAAGAAAATAATGCACCTTAAGAAAGGAAACAACGCATCTTAAAGAAAAAAAATCATGCATCTAATAAAGCCTTAGACCGACGCACATTAAGAAGAAAAACTAGGCACCTTAAGTTTGATTCATATGAAAAATGATCAAATTGCCACCGTGCTTTTTTAAAAGTTATTAATCCTAAATTTGGATTTTGACAAGATTAATAGCTGTCCTTTCAACACATAACCACACCTAGCCAATCAGATCTTACAGATTAATGATTTGAATTTGTCCAGACCGTCTCACGTTAAAAATTGTTCTCATATAATTAGGATTTTATGTATATATGTGTGCGCGCGAATTGAATGGGGGTATGGGGTGAATTTGGTCTCCTGCAGGGCGGGCAGCGGTTGAGGATGGTGGCGATGAAGGGAATGGGAGGTGCATGGAAATGTCGGGGCATGGGGTCCACTTGAGAACGAACGATATGATATGATGTGCGCAACTTGAATTGATACGTGTCGTCGCCTGCTGCCGCTGATCGCCCCCTCTTCTACTATATATATTTTGTCGGCTGCTTGCCGTCAACTCAACTGTCAATCACCGCCAACACCCATGTCCATCTGCTTACCTCTCAAAACAAATGAGTTACAATATACATAAACCTCTTTTGTTTTTAGTTGAACTCTTTTTTTTTTTTTACCTTAATTATTAAGAAGAATTCACAATCACTGTTTTATTGGGATCAAATCTACCATAAATCAAATAAGTAGCGAAGCACTCTACTTAAAAGTATGTACAACCTAAATTGACCGCCTAATAAGTAAATAATAAAACATATATAATAGCCCAAATAGTGAACTATAATTAATAATGTTGTTGCTAGCTAGGAACCAAATTCGATATGATATATGGGTTGAAGGTTAGGACTACAATTCACTAAGTCAATAGTACGTATGGGGTGTTGTGATTAAAGGTCCAAGGATGGTGTCTAAAGGGAGACATCAAGCCCCTTATATGGTGTTGAAGATCTTCCGAATGCTTGATAAATGTGTGACTTTGATTTGTCGTCATTCTTTATCATACATGTGTACCCTACTACTTGACACATTGCTCTTCACATAATAAGTACAACTTCCTACCCTTTGATACTCCTCATACTCAAGGAATGTATAGTTTGGTTGGTTGCTAAATATGATGTTATGCATGAAGTTATGGGTTCAAACTTTGTTGATTGGCTAACCCTTTTAGCTCTTTTTGTTCTCCAACTCAAATGCCTTCTTTACTCGACCAAGGCTTTACCAGTAAAAAAGGACCCTACCCCTCACCCCCGCCTCTTTGACCCCTCTAATCTTGGGCTAGTACTTCACCATTAAAAATGGATCTCCTCAGGATAAGATCTTATCAATAAAAAGGGATTGTAATGCTAATTATCGGACTTATTCGTCCCCACTTATGATCCAATTGGAATATTGATTTGAGTCTGTATTTTCTATCGTTGTCAAATTTTGTTGTATTGTACTAATGTTTCTTGGTCTAGAAGAGTGCGTATTTGATCTTTGAGATCTCTATTAGTATTTTTTTATTGACATAAGAGAAGAGAAGAGAAGAAAAGAAAATATCAACGAAAATATAATAAATTAAAAGATAGTACAAAAATGTGAATCTCATAACACCTCCAAAATCAACTATACGATTATGATAATCAGAATATCAATGGTCAAATTAAAGTCTCTCCAAACAATCTCTAAAAATACAATCTCAGTATAGAATTATTATAACTTGAAGCAAGCTAATCATCGCAATAATTTACTTATCGTTTTAGTTCTTTTTTATAATCCCACCAGAAAAAAAAAAAAAAAAAAAAGGAGAAAAGAGTGAAGACTAAATTGATGATATTGTACGTACAGTTTTGGGTCAAACCGCAAAGGGAAAGAACATAGGACAATTTTGGATCCTCTAGACCCAATTTCCGGAGTCCATCAAGACAGCCTAATTAAGAAGCCCGTATTCCGTTAACCCAAACATTATATTATTTCGTAAGCAATGATTCCGTTGACCACATTTTCCAGACGTTGCTAAATACCAAAAGTCCGAAAGATAATTTTCGAAAATTATTTTTTGAGTTATCAAATATATCTTTAGATATATACACTGTCTACGTATTTTATATACATCAAGCAAACAATTTACGCTATCAACTACTACGTATTATTTGTACTAATAACATTAAATGACCAACTTGATCAGGTTGCTCTTGTATATCCGAACTAAGCAAGCACTCTTACCTTAATCTAATTTGCAACTATCAACTCATTTGTCTTTTTGTATTTATTTAAACATCTTCCTTGCATTTTTATCTTATATTTTAAAAATACATATGATGTTTTAGTATATTTTTACACCTCACCTTTTTCATTTCAATACTATCTAATCTAAATATTTCATAAAGAGGGAAATATAACGAAGAGAGACCAGGTACACATAAATAAACACATGAAACACACTCGTTGAATTGGGAAGAACAAAAAGCCAATGGGAGCAACGGTCGATTGATAATGGGAGGACAGAATTGGAAAGCGATCCTAACGTAACCCACGTAAAAGGAAGAAGAAAAAAAAATTAATGTACAAGGGAAGCAGCAGAAAGTACATGCGATTGATGCACGCTTTAATACCGACATTTTCTTTTGTTCCGGTAAACTAAATTCCATTTTAATACCAAGGACCTCGTGGTCCAATGGTATCAAACCATTCCCTTTATATAGGAGGTGGTGAATTCGAGTCTCAGTGGAGGTAAATTTACAGATACTGCATTGTAATAGAGTTAATAGTATTAAAAAAAAATTCCATTTTAATATTTAGGTATATTATATACTTCAATTTTGTTAGATAAATTTAAAATTATTCATTTATTTTCTCAAAAAACAAATTTACATTTCCAGTCCTTGACTCATGTCTCTTCCTAGGATTACGTGCCTGTCAGTGCGCAGTAGCCTGTCATCCTCCTACTTTATTTATTTATTTATTTTAAATATAATTTATTTTTCAGATTCTATTATAAATTAATTAAATAAATTTTGTTAAAAAAATAAATTTAGAGAAAATCATTATTTTGATTTCTCAATTGTTTTGTAATTGTTAATTTAATCTATACTTCTCAATTTTGTTAAACTAATCCTCTAATTACTTTCAATTTTGTCAATTAAATATCCTATTTTGGTAACTAATGGTGACGGATGGAATTTAAAAATGAAAATCTCACATTTTCATTAATTACCTTGGTCATGTTCGGTAAAATAGGTAATCTATCAAACAATTTTGCAATTTTGACACAAACTTGGTTAAAAAATTAAGAGAAAATAGTCAAATATAAACTCAAACTTTACCTAAAAAGTCAATTAGATACTTAAACTTTTTAAATGTGCAATTAAGCTCTTTAACATTTTATTGTTGTGCAATGAAATCCAAAAACATGTTAGTAACCTGTGATAGCAGGTCACTAACATTCAAACATCATCTCATGTGATAGTGCGGCGACCGGCGACGGTAAAACTGTCACCGATCGCATTATCCGGCGGAAGGTACATGGACTGGTCGCCTTCTGATGCGACTAGAGTTCCTGTTCGCCTCCTCCATAAGAGGCGACCATAACCTGGAGGAGGCGACCATTTCAAGTAAGCTCGCCGGAGATGTCCTCGGCGACCAGAGCCGGTCGCCCGCGGTCGTTTTTTAATCAGAAAATATGTCTGAATTTTAGTAACCTGTTATCACATGTCACTAACATCTTTATGGACTTCATTACACAAAAATAAAATGTTAAAAGGCTTAATTACAACTTTAAAAAATTTAGGTATCTAATTGACTTTTCAGGTAAAGTTTGATTATCTATTTGATCCTTTTCCCAAAAATCAATATAAATATTCAATTAATCAGTTTTTTTTTTTTAACTCTGAAATGTTAAAATTCAAAAAGTTGCTCAAAGCAACTATTTTAATTAATTTTTTGAAAAAAATTATATCAAACAACTATCTAACAACTAATTTATCAAGCACATTTCTATTATTAACTAATGTTATCAAATAGACATACCTTCTAACTGAATCAGCTAAATCAGTTAATAGTGATTTACCAAAAATCATATTGTAATTAAATATATAAAAAAGTGTAGGATTTTAATAGGTTTATTCATTAAAAAAATCAAGAGAATTGAATAAAAAATATAAAATTTTAGCCCCCCTTTTCCCTTAAACCCTAATATTGGCTAATAACCCGCCGAATCTTCTTCTCCGCGAAGCTGTTTGAGTTCTCGACTTCCCACCATACACAAAACCACAGCTTTCTCTCTCTACATATATATACACAAACACTTCATATACAGCTATTATTACGTACGTATTCACTCCCACAAGAACGCTCTTCCTGCAGTGACTGTGAGATGCGCCAAAGGGATGCAGAAGCTGATAAGCAGAAATCCACTTGGTCCCCCGGCAGCCTTATCCGTTAGCTCTCTCCCTCTCTCTTTCCCCCACGACTTTCTCTCTCTAGGGTTTTACAAGAACCGCCAAACCCCCTTTTCCCCTAAACCCCGACCCGCTACAGCGCCAATGCCTTCCATGGCCACTCTCCACCGTCTGCGCCACTCTCCCCTTCCTCACTCCGCCGCCGGAACTCCGTTCTCCGGCGCCGGCCCCAAAGTACTACCCAAAACCGTCACTTCCCTGCGCGGTAGTTGCCGTATTTGCCGGTGTTCTCTCGAGAGCGTGCCCCCCGTGAGGGCGTGGGTCGTTCTCAAGCAGGAGAATGCGCGCGGGGCCCACGCCGCGTGGTTCGCTACGGTTGCGGCGGGGGATTCGGAGACTGTTGTGCAGGCGCCGGAAGGTGAGGCGGAGGACGCCAGTCACGTGACTGGTGATGAGAATGGTAAGGTGAGGTCGCACCGGAGGCAGAGGAATGGGAGCTCCGGCGCCGGGACTTTACCTGGGAGTCCAGATTTGCTGACAATACCCGGTGTCGGGCCGAGAAATTTCAAGAAGCTAGTGGAGAAGGGCTTTGAAGGTGTTGCCCAGCTTAAGCAGCTATACAGGGATAAGGTATAGTGATTTG
This sequence comes from Ipomoea trifida, assembly GCA_003576665.1. Classification (NCBI taxonomy): domain Eukaryota; kingdom Viridiplantae; phylum Streptophyta; class Magnoliopsida; order Solanales; family Convolvulaceae; genus Ipomoea; species Ipomoea trifida. The sequence continues at coordinate 18,540,462 of CP025656.1, read as the reverse complement.
TTAAGTATTTTTGTAGTTTTTAAATATATATATAAATTTTATATACTAATGTTAAATTTAATATTATAAAAAATTGAATTAAAATAATTTAGTGTTTAATAAAATCTTGTTAACCGAACTAGACATATAATAAAATGTGATGGAGGGAGTATAGAATATTCTGCTGCAGATTTAGCCTACACTAAGATCCTGTTTGTTAGACAGGAAAGTTGGATAATTTAAAAGGTGGGTAACATATGTGTGCTTTGACTTGCTTAAGTTTTAAGTCAACTAGAAATGTCATTCCCTAAAAGTTGGAAAAGTTATTCCAGGGTGGATTATTCTTAAACCCCTCAAACTTTCTATGTATTGTTCTTTGATCTCTTCTTCTGTATTCCTCTGTTCCAATATTATTAAATTTATTACAAGGGGATATGTATTTTTTTCAGAACTAAAAATTAAAATCTTGCACTGCAAATGCAGTTGTGGTTCATTTTTTTGAAATTATGGATAGTGTATTAAAGCTTTTGTCCAATTTTAGTGTTTATTTTGGAGGTTTGGGTTTGCTGTTGTAGTGTTGTGTGCTCTATGATTTGAAGATGATGTTAATTTTATGTTGGAATGTGGGAATGGCTAAGTGATATTCTGTTCTTCAGAAACAATTAAGTTATGACATTTTTGCGAATTTTAAGTAAATCTTATGCTGTTGAGTTGAAGAACCTGGTTTTGTTCTTAAGTACTAATGACAATATAGCTGCTATGCAGTTCTATGGGACGTCTAGTGGAAAAATGGTTGAGTTTTTACAGAGTTCGGTTGGTATCATCCACAAAAACCACGCTGAGAGCATTACCACTTTCATCAAGAAAAGTGTGGATGATGAGTTAAAGGAGGACGTTGATTCTGATGTAAAGGCCACGCAAAAGAAACGAATTACATTCTGTGTTGAGGGAAATATAAGTGTTGGCAAAACAACTTTTCTGCAGAGAATAGCTAATGAAACGCTTGAGCTACAAGACCTTGTTGAGATAGTTCCTGAACCTATTGACAAGTGGCAGGATGTTGGACCAGATCACTTTAACATATTGGACGCATTCTATGCTGAGCCACAAAGATACGCCTATACCTTCCAAAACTATGTCTTTGTTACAAGATTAATGCAGGAAAGAGAATCATCTCGTGGTATCAAGCCTCTCCGGTTGATGGAGAGGAGTGTTTTCAGTGACAGGATGGTACGTATAACACCTTTCATAGCTTTATGTAAGGCAATGTTTGTTTTGACTCATTTTACGTTATGATTCCTGGTTGCTTGTCACATATGACTTTGAAAAAGACAAAAGTCTAATGCATTATGTCCTGTTTTTTACTTGATAAAGGTGTTTGTAAGGGCTGTTCATGAAGCGAACTGGATGAATGAGATGGAGATCAGCATCTATGACTCGTGGTTTGACCCTGTTGTCTCAACTTTGCCCGGGCTAATCCCTGATGGTTTTATCTACCTGAGAGCAAGCCCTGATACATGCCACAAGAGAATGATGCTGCGAAAGAGAGCTGAGGAAGGTGGAGTCTCCCTCGAGTATTTGCGAGACTTGCATGAAAAGCACGAGAGCTGGCTTTTCCCATTCGAAAGCGGAAATCATGGGATATTATCAGTCAGTCAACTGCCACAGAGCTTTGACAATTCCTTATCTTCAGAGATTAGGGATCGAGTTTTTTATTTGGAGGGTAATCATATGCATCCAAGTATTCAAAAGGTATTTCCAATTACTATTGTTTCCTTTCTTGGAAATGACTCAAATGAGTACTACGTATTACTTAAACACTTTGTTCTGTTTGATTATGAACAGGTTCCTGCTTTGGTCCTTGATTGTGAGCCCAACATTGACTTCAATAAAGATATTGATGCAAAGAGACAGTATGTCATCTCTTCCTATATTTTCCTAAAATAAATTGCTGCCTTGTTATTTGTTGCGAAGATAGCTCTAATTCTTACTCTTATCATCTTTCTATCCATTTCCTTGATGCTGCCAATATAGTGCTTAATTTTAGTTATAGTTCGATTAGTTTAATTGCTGTTGTTTCGTTTTTTTTTTTTTTCTTCTTTTTAAATCTCAATAAACTCCAATCCCTCAATTGAAAAGAAAGAAAATGGAACCTGTAATTAACTATTACAAGAATAATTTTTTTGCCAAACCAGGATATATGTGGGATCTTTAACGCAGTGGGGAAGTCTGGAGTAGTTAGCCTTAAAAATTAGTAGTATCAGATTTATTGAAGACATGAACATGACTGTTCCAATTATTTATTCTCATATTCTTGTGTCTTTGTTTCTTCTGCTTTTTTCTGTTGCGTGTCTCAGAACAAACAGATTGATCTGGAGCATGGCCAAGGATGATAATGCTTACTAGCTTATCGTGATATGCTTAATCATAAACTTAATATAATGAACTCAAATCATCTGAAATGGGCAATTTCTAAGAATTCTTAGTTGCTGACAAAACGCATTATATGCAGGTACGCTCGCCAGGTTGCTGAATTCTTCGAATTCGTGAAGAAAAAGAAAGAAGTTAACGCTCCTGGAGCCAGTGAAGATTCAACGAAGAGTAATCAACCAGAGGTGCTGCTGCCTGATAGACCAGGATTGTGGGTACCTGAGGGCAAATTCTCAGAGTCAGGCCTAAAATCTTTGGATTTTAGACGAACAATGTCATTTATGTCCCACTAGACTAGAGGGATATCCTTGACAGTTGCCACTACCCAGGAGAAGGGGGTTGGGGTTGTTGATTAATCAGTCTGCCTGTAAAAAAGTTGTAGTTGATTGCTTAGTCTTGAACCTTTGACAATGTAGAGTAGAGTTAACGGATGTTCCTTTGTGGATGCTATAAGACAACCTTTTTGTATTATATGGAAAGTAGTTGCTTTTGTTTCTTAGTTAGTTTGATGCTTTTTAACTAATTGAATTATTGATAAAGTGTCATTAACCTTGTGTTAGAAGTAGTATTTTTACTAGTATCTAGTAATTTTTCCGAAGGTCATGAGTATGCATAAAAAGATACTAATATTGTAAAAAAAAAAATTTGATAATAATCTCTCAAGACTAATTCATTGAATCATAAGCGGAAATGTTTATAAGAAAGATTAATGGAATGGACAAACATTCTTTACAGTCAGAAATAAATTTCCTAACAATGTTATCGAAAACTTGAATCGCAAACTGTTTCACAAATTTGAAACTGTTATCGAAAACTTGAATCGCAGACTGTTTCACAAATTTGAAGCTGAAGTCGACAGGAGCACTCCAAGCTTCTTTACTGTCAATAGTAATTTGGTCAAACATAACGAAGGCATACTCTAGTTCAAAAGTCGTTGACACCACCCGAGTATCAATCTTCATTCTTTTGTGGTTCACATACGCCATGACCAATTATCGTTCTACGTACGCTTATAACAAGAACTCGCCAAAAAAACGAGAGGGAATAAACTCGCAAAAGAAGCGAGAGGGAATAAACTTGCTAAAGATGCGAGAAGCAACAAATTTGATAAATAAACGAAAGATATAATAGCAACAAAACTTACTAATAAAAAAATAACACTGCTTTGAATAAAAAAAAACCACTCCTTCCTACTTCACCTTTTGCAAAACCCAAAACCTTATTTTCCTTATTCAATGGTGATGTACTTCTTGACAGATCCGAAGCTGGGGAAGAGAAATAATGTCGGAAGGGAAGGAAAAGGGGCGGCGATAGCCGAAGAACACGGCGACAGTGCGAGATCGTAGGTGTGGTGGACGGCGATGAGGGAGGCGAAAATGGAGAGGAGAGGCAGAGAGAAAAGAGCAAAAGAAAATGACAATCGTGAAGAGGAGAAGACGCCGCCGCCGAACCAAGGAAAATAAAAAGCAAAGAGTTTCGATTCAAAATTCATAATACTAAGCGAACTCTAATCCATGATATAAATTGTTGCCCTTCACTGAATGGGCCATTGGGACATCCAAATTTATAATGTTAGGCCCAAATTCATTCGTTAGGTAATAAGTGGAATATATATAATTAAATAAAGGTAAGCATACAAAAAAGATAGAAAAAAAAAAAGAAAAAAAAAAAGAGAAAAATATTGGTAATTTCTGATTTTCTGGTATCATAACCCTAATTCTCACTTGCATAATTTCATTAATTTGCTTTTTGGACTGAATAGAGAAGAAGATCGATCGAGAGTGATAGCCAGAACTGAGAGAAGAGTCTGTAAAGATGGCTCTGAACAACGGTCTCAGGTCGTGCGCTTCCAAGCTCCTCACCTCCACCGAATCACTGCTTCCCATGTCTGGTCAGCGCTCTTCTTTCACTATATTCTTAGGGTTTCTAATCGTTTCCTTGAGATTTTATTCGTGTTTTTTTATTCATTGTTTTCTCAGGAAATTCCATTAATTTTGCGCTATTGTTAAAATTCTGCTTTGAAATCTATGGATTTGTAGATCTACTCTATGTGGCCCGTGCTTGGAAATGTATCTGCGGAGTATATAATATATGCGTTGTGTGTAGTTTCTCTGTCTTCTTAGGGACGGGAAAAGTTACAAAGAACGGATTTTTATCATTTAATGAAGCTAGCAAGGAAATCAGTTTAGTGTTATTGACTTTCTGAAATGATAGGGTTATAAGGTTGAGTGAGTGATTACTGATTAGTCGTCCATGATATGATCAGTTTGGTGTTATTGACCTAATGAACTGATAGGGTTATAAGGTTGAGTAAGTTATTAGACATGGATGATATGATATGCTGGTATTTTATATTGCTCAGGATTCAGGAAGCTAGGGTTATTTGAAATTCTCATATTGCTGAGGCTTAAGGGGTTGCTTTTAACTATGCATCCTGTACATGCCAGCCCGTTCACATTAATAAACGGAAATTTTGAGCTTTTATGTTGCACTCATCAAACTTCACACTTGCAAATTGTCTTTGTAGTGTTCTAGTGGTTTGCTTGCACTACCTGCTACTTGTCACCTCATGCTTTTCTTTTAGATTAGATATGTGGATATATCTATACTCCACGTGTGTGATGCTTAAGTACTTCTCAGGAAGAAACTTGAGTCTTGCAAAGACTGTTTGATCTTTGATTAGCCTTCTTTCAGTACAATGACCGTACACTAGTATGGCTGAATTCAGATGCTAATAGATATATTTCGGCGTTTCACAAGTAGTTTGGAAACTATTATTACAAGCTTGCGTAGCTATATTTCTTGTCTTATATATTGTCCGGTAATTGCATTACCAATGATGCAACATGTCTTTTGAGTTTCTTTTTCTTTTGGGATTTAAGATACAGCTTGGCGGTAAGCTGTGCCCCTTTCTAGGTAGTAGATTTAGTTTTGCATCTCTTCACCCCATCCCCCATGAGATGCAAAAAAAATGGATTATATTCCTCTGAAACCTTTGCTTAGTCTCACAGTTAATGCTACTTTTTGGCTTTCCTGAGCTCATTTTCTTTGACATCTAATGCCTTTTTGTATGATAGGTGAGGCTGTTGTTGTACTAATATAATTACATGCTAGTATTCCTTCTGCCATTATAGTTATCAATTGCTGCTCTGCTCACATAAACCTCTAGAAACTGACGTTTTTTTTTTTCCTGAAAGTGAACAGATGAATTCAAACCGTGATTTTAATACTTATTTTGCATGTTATTATTGGTTGTGGCTATTCATTGTGCTAACAAAAACTATAATATTTTGTGGCAGTGAGCCGAGGAATCCACTCCACCGGCATGAAAAGAATGGGAGGAGGACATGCTCATGGCCATGACGAGCCATTCTACTTGCATGCAAAGCACATGTACAACTTGGATAGGATGAAGCACCAGAAGCTGAAGATGACACTCGGTGTGCTATCTGCATTCAGCATTGGTGTTGCAGTTCCAGTTTGGGCTGTCATTTTCCAGCAAAAGAAGACCGCTTCAGCGTAGATGTTGCATTATCCTTATTTGCAATAATGTTGCATTATCGTTATTTGCAATAACAGGCCTGCCTGCTTGGGTTGCCTCGTGCACAGATCATGCTCATGAAACACATTGCGTTTTGAATATTTAACTTCTTCCAGTTTGTTTTGCTATGCCTTGTGGTCTGCTCTACTTTGATCAATTGAAAATAGTTTTGAAGTTGCCATGCAGATTTTTCAATAATATTTTATGGATTTTTCCCTGTCACAAACGATTCTAAGAGTGAAAGTTGTCATGCTTTGGGGAGCTTGTTGAATCAGTTTACCTTGAATATCATACACTTTCTTGCATTGCATTGACACCATTAATTTGCATGGTGGTAAATGGAATTTTGTTTTTCTTTTTTGGGGAGGAAATGATTCATTTATATTATAAAATTTTTCATTTCCCTTTAGTACTCCTCAATGGGATTGTCACAAGTTTCACGGCGGAACTTTGAGCCATTTATTGTGGTTTAACAATGTGTTGGGAGGTCATGAGCTCAGTGACTCTCCCATATGGGAGGTTATGACTCACAAGTCTTAGTAGAGGCGAATTGGTTCTTTGTAAAGTATAGATGAACAGATATTACAATGTAATAAGGTTGGTTGTATTTAAAAAAAAAATGTCTTGGGAGGCGGAGAAACTAGACAATGGGAGGTTATGACTCACAAGTCTTAGTAGAGGCGAATTGGTTCTTTGTAAAGTATAGATGAACAGATATTACAATGTAATAAGGTTGGTTGTATTTAAAAAAAAATGTCTTGGGAGGCGGAGAAACTAGACAATTAAGTTTGAGAGTAATAAAGATGTTGACACTTGCATCTTGTTGGAGCTATTCGAGAGTTTTGAAAGAGCTAGTGTTACTTGGGTCACCTCAAAAGTCCGCACACGCGGGGTGTGTTGAGCATAAGTTTTACCAATCCTTTAACATGCCAAATTGAGACATGTTATTACAGGTTATTTCAGTTCAGGCATTAGTCTAACAAAAATTCGATGACGACTCGGTCGTTACCGATCGCTATCTACTAGAGAAGGTGACCAATTGGTCGCCTTCTCCGGTGGAAGGTGACCTTTTGGTCGATGATGGTAGGTGACCTTTTGGTCGATGATGGTGTTTTCCGGTAAGATTTTACCGATAACCTGTAGGTTGGTAAATTTGACTTATTTGATAAAAAAAACATGTTTGAGGGTCTAATTACACTTTTTAAAAATTTATGTGCCTAATTGACTTTTGGTGTAAAGTTTATAGGCCAATTTGACCCTTTTTCCTATAATATATAAACATAAATGTGTATCTCAACTATCATTTTAGACTTTTAGTTTAATTTGTGGTTAGATTATAAATTATTTGACATTTTAAACATAATCTACTCATTTATTTCTGGCACCTAATCATGTGAGCACAGTCCATGATTTTGCTTGTAACAAATGAAGTGATAACATGAATGAAAATTATTGCATTGCATTGAAGAAGATGAAACCCAGAATTCCAACTCATCAGTGCATGAAAACATTAGAAAACAACATTGCTTAGTCCATGTCCAAACAAGGTGGTGAAAATGCATTTAATTTTCCACCAAGTTCAACACAACTATCAAGCATGAATTGTTCCTTTTGACAAGCAAGGGGCTAGTCAACAATATGTTAAAAAAGAAAAAAAAAAACAAAAACAAAAACCTGTTCCATAAGGACAGAAATCGCCCGACGAATACTGTTCTTGAAAGTAAAAACAAGATCCCTCTCACCTTTTATCTTCATCTTTCTCTGTTCCTTTATGCTAATTATAATGTATTTGGTTTCCTCGGTTCATCAGCACGTCCATGATGACGATCTCTTTATTATCGGCTTCATTTGCCTGTCCTCTTCCAAAGATATCATCCCGAGGTGCGAAGGATCCTCGAGCATCATCTTTGCCACCAGGTATCCAGCTATGGACCACGTCTGCTGCTTCCTAGCCTGTTTCCCGATATATCTTCCGAGCTTTCCATCGTAGTATTCTGGCCAGCCATCCTTCAGCAAGCGACTCTCAGCTAGATCAATCGCTCGTTTTGCAATTTGTGGCCGCCCTGTCTTGATGCAGGCAGCAGTCACCAGCCACAAGAGAACTGCACGTTTTGTACCCCGAGAAGACATTGCATAAGAAAACATAAAGTGAACTATAGTAGAACTCGACTGTTGACTCTTTGTGCTTCAGTAGGTTGAGAAAGTAGCTATGAACAAATACTACATTGTAACAGAGTCAGTAGTACTCAAAAAAAATAGTAGAACTCGACTACAATCCAATATGATGCACGGGATCATGTTAGAACTAGGAAAACCAAGAACTGAGAGAATAAGAATCGAAAATTCAAAAGTATACTATACTATAGAATAAAGAATATTAAGTAACGGTTCGAAAAAATATAAAAGCAAAGATAGAAGAACCTGGCCAAGAGCCTCCGTTATGGTAACTCCATCTAGTATTTTTGGGATCACAGCCCGTCACGATTCTCCATTCATGATTCTCGAGCGCGGGGTACGATATTTTTAGAGGCATTTCCCCTACGAGCTCCTCCCAGCGTGCTTCAATAAGATCCATGATTGCAGAGGCTTGCTCGGGAGTGGCAAGAGATGCCAAAATGGCAACACAGTTACCTAACGCAAACCATCTAAAATCCACCCTCGCGGGACTAACATTGCCAACAAAGTAACCCCCACGCGTAGGCATAAAATCGAATACCCAATCCGGGATTGAATCCGGAATGACATTGAACTTATTTACTGCGGTATGAGAATACTCTTCAGTTTTAAATCGGTATATGTCATTTAATTGCTGGAAGTCGAGCCAGAAATAACTCCTCATATGGTAACTCAAGGCATGTAGACGTTTTACTATTCGCTCGATAAATTCTTTTCCTTCTGTGTCGGGCTTTAACATTGCCAAAGCACATCTCAGTGCCATGAAGAAGAGTGCTTGAATTTCAATCGGATAACCATAAACTCCCTGAAATCCAAAATAGGAACACTTTAAAGTCTGTATCTAGGTATTGATATAAAATAACCGAACAGTATGCAATGCTACGGTTTCATTTCTTTCAAGACCCGGCCCCTAGATGGGATATAGAAAAGAATTCGAAGTTTGAAATATATAGGAACTCACAATAAGCCTAGTTATTCAATGTCACTTCTACAATTTTAGTAGAAACCGATTAATGGAAATCCATGGCATTAGATGTCAAGGATCTTAATCCAACCATAACCACGAGCAACTTAGCATTCTCGAACAATTTTAAGAGCACATAATGTTATAAAGATAAGAGACAGGAATTTACCATTCTTCTATCGATCATCGAGCATCCATCAGCACACAGCAAAGTAGGAAATGTATCGAACCCTTCTGACAAACACAAACTCAAAATAAGCCTCATTCCCTTTTGGCACTCCGGTCTTTCAGCGAGAGCTGTATCTCCAGTAGATTTTGTATATGCACGCAGAAGAATTATCCACCAAAATCCCGAGTCCACTGGAGCGACTCTTCCAATTGCATTCTCGCCAAAGTCCGCAATGATTGTATCAGTCTTACGAACTGGATCATGAAGAACTTTGAAACTGGCCGGCATAACCCCTTCACCCAGCTTGAATCTGTCCACTTTCTTTTCCCAACCTTGAAGCAGAAGTGTCTTCAGCAGGAAATTCTTAACGATATCAGGCTCACCATTCATTAGGAAGGCCAGAGCACTAGGTACAAAATCACGAACAAAAACCTGCACAACATCCATGATTTTAAACTCTCTTAAGGAAATCCCTCTTAACAGAAATTTTTATAGAAACACAATCACCAAGAAAGTTATGGCCTCTCAAATCACACAAATATAATTCGGTTTCCAGCAGTTTTGTCTAAAAGTAATACTACAAAATTAAAATATTACTAAATTATACAAAAAGGTACTTCCTTTGCCAACAAAACACTGACCTGATCATAATTTAGGACCTCTTCAGAACCATGCTCATTTGCAGCGATTGTACCCACTGGTTGTTCTCTAAAATATACCAAAGACCGGCGCAAAGCATCCCATGCCTCGGCAACCATTGGATGGGGTTCAAAAGAGTTGCGGGTGGAAGAAACCGGGGTGTCCAACCCAGACCTGCTGGGCGAGTAAGCAGTTTCATAATTATCCAAACCTCGGGCTAGGCCAACGGACATTTCACTCAGTGACCTCTCGTCAAAGGATCTCTGCCTCTCTATGTTCAGCCTTGGCTTGTCAAGAAGCTTCGAGAGATCATAGTCCATCTCCGAGATGGAGCAACTGGAGCTGACATTCTTCAGTCCAAACTCTTTAGTAACATGACCGTCCATATTCATCTAATTCCTTCAACACACACAGCTACTCTGATACATAACAAAACAATCTCCTCTTAGGCCAATTTTGCATATAATATAAATGTTATACACCAATACAAACTCAAGTCACAGTAACATATACACAGATAGACTTATAATATGCGTTTGTCAGCACCAATATTTGTCAAACGAGATACTCAAACACAATCCATACTCTGTATTATTAACGAGGGGAAAAAACATATGGGTATACACAAGTATGTACAAATATACAAGACATTTATAGTCAAGCATCCAAGCATACTATATAAGGGTAATGCTATTTTGGGGAAAACCTAGGGTAACCACAAGGTTCCAAATTTGACTCCCGGTGGGAGCAACTTATTGACCTTCTTGGTTTGAGCAGATTGACCCTTATTGACCTTCTTGGTTTGAGCAGGTTAGTTATGGGCAACCTAGACTGGTTTATCTTATGGTCTTTTGCCAGCTAGGGTAACAAGGCAGGCTTCACCCCGAACACATCTTAGGATAGCTGCTGCGGGCTATCTTGTAAATCAAAGGTAATGCTATTTGTACCAAAATATTTGCACCAGATCTCATATGACTTCATCTAACTAATTTATAGTTGGATTAGTCAACTCTCAAGTAGTTAATGCATACAAAGTCTAATGACACAACTCAATAAATTCAGAGGAAAACAAATAGGAATACATTGTTGCCCATGAGGGAACAGGGAAAGAATCCCTGACAAAATCATAGAGATGATATCCAGTTAAAAAGGAAAGCTTCAATCTTTATTGTCCAATCCAAATATATTTTCAGAGGCCATAAAAATAACACCCAGTAATAGCTTAACTACCATAGTTACAACAATCCCATATAGAGAAAGCCTTTCACAATTTTGGTAATTGTTTGATGCTTTAGGTAGGATTAAAATTCCCAGACTTTATATGCCAAAAGAAGTTGAGGAAAACCAAATATAACCCATACAAATATTAACAAAAGATTACACCTTTGAACCTTGGAAGTTCAAAAAAAGCTGCATATGGATATATTCAACACAGAAATGCCAATTAGATGAAAAATACTTCAAGATCCAATTGCATTGAATAAAAAGTGAGGGAAAAAAACATGGTAAACAAGCAAACTAGCTGAAGAAAAAGATTCAAACAAGAAAGGCTTTTCAAGAACCTTACTGCCCAGAATGAGGGGAGCTAAATGAGATCTAAAGCAGGCGTGAACAAGCACAGGAAAGAGAGGGAGAGAAGGGGAGACTTGCCTGAAACAATGGCGGCCGGAGAAGCGGCGAGATCGCCGGGGAGGGAACAGAGAGATGAGGGGATTGTGAGAATGGAGGGAGAGGAGAAAAAGAAAGCATGTTGTGGGGAGAAGATATTTATAGAGAGAGATGAGTGTTGGGAAAGAGAGAAAAATGAAGAGATGAAAGGGGAAGGCAAAGTAGGTGGGCTGCCAGGCTGCCTGCCAGTGGTTGTTGGCGCGGGCGGGCGAGCGTGTGTTCTGGGATTGACCAAACCTCTATAAACTATTCTATTAAAAATCACATTTTTTTTACTGCGAAATCTTTATTACAGATTACAATTCAATCTCGGAAATCTTCATTGTCAACGTATCTCGAATAATGTAATGACGGTTTTTAAGTAAAAAAATAAGTTGGGTATTCGATACTAGTTATAACTTTTGGCGTGAGTGGTAAGCGTCTGATCTAACAGATTTGATTCCGAATTGTCAGTCACTGACTGACGACTCTATGTTTCAATTCTAGTTTCGGCTTGAACCGTTTGTTCAAACATTTTTTTATAGCTTGCTAATTTATATTTTTAAAAATATTCAAATTCAACTTTTTAATAGTTTTTTTGTAATATTAACATAATTGTAAACTCAAATATTTAAAATTTTAAAAGTAAAAAAAACTCTATGTTTCAATTCTAGTTTCAGCTTGAACCGTTTGTTCAAACATTTTTTATAGCTTGCTAATTTATATTTTTAAACATTTTATAAAATATCGATATTTTATAAAATGTTTAAAAATATAAATTAGCAAGCTATAAAAAATGTTTGAACAAACGGTTCAAGCTGAAACTAGAATTGAAACATAGAGT
>CP025656.1:18448050-18528049 GCA_003576665.1 Ipomoea trifida | reverse complement strand
ACTCTATGTTTCAATTCTAGTTTCAGCTTGAACCGTTTGTTCAAACATTTTTTTATAGCTTGCTAATTTATATTTTTAAACATTTTATAAAATATCATTCAAATTCAACTTTTTAATAATTTTTTTGTAATATTAACATAATTGTAAACTCAAATATTTAAAATTTTAAAAGTAAAAAAAAAAAAAAAAAAAAAAAACTTTGACCTTGCACTTAATTTAAATTTTAAATTTATTTATTAATTTCGGTTTGAATATTTTAGAAATTGAAACAAAAACCTTATGGGTTCTAGTTTCAAATAGAAACCAAAACCGCACATATAATTCCTCTTCTATATGATCTAATTCGGTTCAAACCATAACGTCGTCATTTCTAACCCTAGCACCTTAGTAAATTAAGTAAATCACATAATGTATTTTAATAATTTACAAGTTCCCAAATACTTGTAAGAGTTGCCGCCAGGAGAGCAATGCTAATTAATTTTTTCTGAATTTAGTCAATCTTTCTTTTTTTTTTTTTTTTTTTATAATAGAATTTAGTCAATCTAATTTAATTGAGTAGGTATTCATTTTTGGTATCACAAAGGTGTATGTTAAAATATCTGAGGTCAATAAATTCAGCTGAATTTATTGTCTGCTTATATTTTGGTATTTTGCATCATATTACATTATAGTCAACCCTATTTTACTATTGTGATAATTACCCAAAATAATCATTATACTTTAACAAAGTTAGAAATAAGCAAAATAATCATTAAACTTTATCAAATTTATTTTTTCTGAGTATTATTAAAAGTATAATGTAGACAGGTGAGATGGGTTCGTCCGTTCATATATTAAAGTAAATATAGGAATATATTTAAATTGCAAATCATGTGTCTAATATAATTTTCAGAATAAAAACAACAAATCCTCACAAGTATGTTTATAATCTGAAATAATAATCTAAGAAGCAATTCAATAAGCATTCATGATTGAACTTTAATTCAAATTTAACAAATTTATAGGTCACAATGGAAACGCGCATAAATTATTCAAGGGTATGCACAAAGTAAATTTTATTTTTATGTAACAGTTCGTAAATCACACAAAAAAAGTCACACTAAGAAGATCATATACTACATATTCGACTGAGAGGGTGTTAATAAGAATTCAACTCGTGACATTCAAATATGAGAATTATGTTTCACATACTCGATCACTCCTTTCGATATAATAAAAATAATATTGCTAAGAAATTAGTGATCGAGTTTGTAAAGTGTAATTGTTGTACCTAAAAATTTAAAAATGTTACGGACAGCAAATGGTGGTTAACCTAATTAATCAAACAATCGCATAATTAACCAAGTTGAAATAATTATAAAAAAAATATATTATTTGATAAATTATTATTATTATTATTATTATTATTATTATTATTATTATTATTATTATTATTATTATTATTATTATTATTATTGTGATATTTGCGGTTTCGTATTACAGTACAATTATCATTTTCCGATTCTGAGGGTTGAATCTGAAAGTCTGATCTCCTGTGAGTTTTCAGTTGTCGTTGTCGGCCAACTTGTTTTTAATTTCCAATCACTCCCTATATTTTATTCATTATTTCAGTTGACCCCTTTTTTACTTTTGGCTGTCTGTTTTTGAACAAATCTTGCTGCCCTGCACATGCTTTTTTTAAATGGATAATGTTACATCAAAATTGCATAAAATTATATAATATTTGATATAAAGTATAATTTTATCTAATTAATTCATGATAAAATTAATTTATAAATATAAAAACTAAATAATACATTTTTTTATGAGACACGTTAAATGGCAAAAACTTTTATAAATATTATTATAAATTTATATTATAAGAACATTTTTTATGATGTATATAAAGAATCCATGCTCATTAAATAAAAATAAAATAATTATAAAAAATTCTAAGGTGGTGATCAATGTTGATGTCTTTTATACGTTATACAAACTTAATTTTTTTTCAATATTATTTTAGCTTGTACCAAATAGGCATTGATGTAAATCAGCACCATACACTTTTTTTTTTTTTAAATAATTATACTATTTATTTATTGGTCTATACTTATTTGTTTTCTAAAAAAAAGCCATATGTACAATAGTTATAAATACAAAATATTCCATTTTAGAAATTCAACACATCGTGATATGGTGCCTTGAAAAATTCCCCATAAAATACAGTTAATTCTAAAATATTGGAATCCCACATATATTATAATTTGAATTCCCATAAGAAATCTTTCTTGAGATGCTCTTATTATTCCCTGTATTTTTATTTTTTTTTTTGTATTTTTATCCACACTTGTGCATATTTTGATATTTTATAATTTTTAAAATTCAAAGAGTTTTTTACTCTCTCTTTTTTTCGCCCAAAAGGAATATTATTCTTGAGTTAGAAAACTTTGAATATGATACTTTTACCTTAATAGTGAGTTTGACTAGGGTTATATCACATGCCTTTGCTAACATGAGTATTATAAATTTATGTGACATTTTTTTTTAAGGTATGTTACAATCTCCGATGATGTCCGGTTTAATTAGATTTAAGGTTACATACAAAGTAATCTAATTATTTTATTTACTTTGAATATAATATTGTGAGACAATATAGTAAATTGTCAACTTTACTCTTTGGAACATATATTTGTGTGTGTACGCTCTGTGTACAAGTGTGTATTTACACATATTAAAAACACCAAAGTAAAATATTCATTCTAATAAATTAAGATTGCATCCCCGTAATTTTAAATAAGCAAAATTTGAGCACATCCCTAACAATGTGTAGAATGAAGGTAATAATGTTACGTTCTAAGAATAAATGGACAGTATAATATATTTTAACATTTCGTGAATTAAATGTATCATTGTGGTACATACATTTAATTCATACGTTACTCTTTAAATTTTATTGTATTTAAATAATACAAAATTTTAAAAACTGATGGTCTAAATCTATATGCACTACTTTGTATAATTGATTAGAAAGTCAATAGTTACGTTGGTAACGAATCATAACAAAACCCTGAAAACAATGTAAAATAAAAAATAAAAAATAAAAAAAAGAAAGAAAAAAAAAACATATTTTTAACTTTTGAATGATTCATAGGTCTTGGTAATATAATAATATAATGGTAATTAAATATATTGCATTATTCTAAATTTATATTAGTAAACGCTTTAAATTAGTTGAATAATTGTAATGTCCGTTAACATGCATGATGTTTATGATTCATAGGTCTTGGTAATATAAAATATAAAGCTATTAGTGTATATATCATATTATGAGAATTTTATAGTGTCATTTGACATCGATTTTTGGTATACTTAATACAATTATATTTGTGATTTTTTTTTAGTCAGGCTCGTAGGAGGAACTTTTAAGCTCGTACCATAATAAGACTAATCCATGTTCGCACCGGATCGACCCAAGTTAATTTTTCCATACAAAAGCAGGTTCGAACTCCCGACCCCTCTTAAGAAATAAGATATGCACGATTACTCACGTCAACCAAACTAATTTGCACAACTACATTTGTTAAGGTTATATTAGATATTATTAATACTTATTTTAATAGTACTCAATTTAATCAAGTATAATAACTTGTGTTGTTAGATTTTTTTACAAAAGATATTGATCTTGATCAATAATATAGAAAAATATAATATTATTGTTAATCGGCTTTAATATCAATAAAATTTAATTTTGACATATTTGATATTTTATATATATATATATATATATATATATATATATATATATATATATATATAATATGTTATATGTAAAAATATTATATGACAAAAAAAATAATGCATATTTAATTATTTATACTATTTTTATAAATATATTTCATCACTTTCCATTTAAAGAATAAAAACTTTCAAAATTTTTGAATTGAAGTGAAAACAGAAGTGAAGTCCAACAAAGATGTTGCAATTGGTACATGCGATGACGCGATAATCCCGAGTCCCAACAAATTGGAATTGGGACTTTCTTTATTTTATCCAAATTTGGCATTGAATCCCACAACCTGGGAAGATGCACTTAAAAAAAAAAAAAAAAAAGGCTACTAATCTGATCTTGAATTTTTATTTTTATTGTTTAAAAAAAAAAGATTTGTTCTATAATTTTCAAAAGTGAATGTTATTGAGAAATACATGATAAAATTCGAACTTGGCCTGAGTTATAGAACATTTGAAAGGTTTGAATTCACAACTTTACCTTTTAAGAACAGTAAAAATATTTTGTTTCCAATGATTTGTTACCGAGAACCAAAAGTGCTAAAAATATATATATATATACGAATTGTGTACTTAAATAAACAATTTAAAATCAAAACTGAGAGAGGTGGAATAGTCATTATTAGACCAAAAATGTCAAAAGCTCTTGTCTGTATCCACGTTGGCCATGACTAGGACCATTAGATATAGTAGATACACACACATGATGACATTAGTTTACCAATTCTTATAATAAAAAAATCAAAACATTTTCGGTGCAATCCTGTCGTGTACGTGGAGTATTCTTAGTGCAATTTATTCGCTTATATAATTTATTAATTATTGCACATAAATAAAATTTATTCAGTATATACCATCAGATAGTAACTACAGTTTTTCTCGTCATAAAAAAAAAATCATTGCTGAAAATTCACCTTTTCTATTCATCATTTTCAACCAATTTCAAATCGGTCTTTACCGATCAAAAAATGTTGGTTGGAATGTGCGAAAATTCTAGCGGTGGTTGTAGGTTTGTGATGCAGTATAAGCTAAGGTATAAATTAATAAAGATCCTTAGCTTTATAAATATAAATTGAAACTATTACGCCCGTGGAAGAAGTTTATAGAATGTGACGTTATAATTAAAATATGGCAAACATACGATTAATTAATACGTTTACCATAAAATTATAAAACATAATAAACAATATAGAAGTGGTTCGTCAATATATATCATCATTTAAAATGCAGGTACACAAAATATAGTTCATATTTTAATAAGATTCACGTGAATCACGTCATCACTTTCCTTTCTCCCATAAAATTATACCTAACAACCATTTTTTTTATTTTATTTGTCTGGTAATTCTTAAATATGGTTTTGTATTTAATATAGTTTTTAAATATATAACATTTATTAATTAATTAATATTAAAATAAAAACAAATATTACACAAAATTAAGAGTGTGTTTGGTTGGCAGGTTTTTAAAACACTAATATGGGTTTTGATTACCCCATTAATTACAAAACTCATTCCATAATAATGATATGGGTTTCATTTTCCTTCATCATCCGCTTCCCCAACTATTAATAATTATTCTCTTTCCACCCTGCTACCAAACGTGTAAAATACTTCTACCAAAACTCATTACCCTTACCAAGTATTTGATACCTATTCCGATTTTGATTCTCATGTGTGAACCAAACACACCCTAAATTGTAAATGAATTGAGCCAAAGAGAATACTATTTTGAATTTAACGCTTTAACTACATCTTAAAAAAGAAATATATTAATTATAGTAAATGAACTTGTAAAAATCATTATAAATGACTGATTCAACCTAAAGGGATAGTTTAAGTGACAAAGGAACTTCTTTGTGGGGAAGAACTCGTGAGGATAATTTGAGTTTAATTTTCACAAGTGACGATTCTTCTTGGGCCAATTCTGATGCCTCTCGAAGCGAATAGGGATTAGTTGGGTGGACTCATACTGTTAAATGGACGGAGAAAGATATGAATCGGGCTTGCACTTATATTTCCTATTTTCTTTTGTTTGAATTGACAAAATGTACGTGTCCTAGGGTTTTCTGAATTCACGAGTCTATAAACAATGTGGTTGGAGTGTAATTAAGGAATTTGCATCCCCACGTAGTACCTACCTGGAGAATTAAGGGGATGAAATACGTGGAGATCTTATCCACATGATGACCTGGAAAACCATGCTGTTTTGTGTCTTCATTTTCGTTATAATTAATGAAGTGGGTTGACTACAACAGATTTGGTAACAAATCCCTTTCCTTCCCAACATTTCTGCAATTTCCCCCCTTCCAACACTCCCTTTCACATACCCACACATATTTATACACACAAATTCTGTTTGGAGATTAATACCGAGTAATATATATATATATATGGACAAAGATTAAATAGGCCCATAAATTTTTAAAATGTAAAATTAAGTCCATTAATTAACATATTATTTTGGTGCCTTGAAACCCAAAACCAATGACCTTGTGGTCAAGTGACCTGTAGTGGCTCACTTAAATGGGAGGTCATGAGATCGAGACTCAGCTTGTTATATAATTTCGCCGAATATATGATAATAGAAAATTCTTTTTGATATTATAATGAAATTTTTTGGTGAGGAGAGAAGAAATTGAGGGTAATTATATTGTTGGTGCAAGTTGCATGCGTCATTATCGTATATGGCATGGATTATTGTGTCATGCATTTCGCATGGTTTTCACGTCACTCAACCCTACATACACGACTTTACGCATTCAACGCTTTTTCTTCTCCGCCCGGTCCACAAATAATATTCCGCTACTAGAAAGATTCTTATAAGTTTTATTCTAAAATACTTTTCTACTATTTCTAATTCAGCAAAATAATAATAATAATAATAATAATAATAATAATAATAATAGATAAAAATAATAAGATCTCTGAGGGTGGACTTTAGCAAGTTTTTCTGATTTTTTTTAATGACTTAGATAAGAGATGAGAGAAAATAAATTAAGATAATGCTATTTTAGATTTTTTTAACATTTTAGAAAAGTGAACCAGAAAAAAAAGATGAGATGGTGTACATTACACGCATTAGGGTGACTGCTAATTAGAGGCCACACTTTGAGTTGTTTATTATTATTATTATTATTATTATTATTATTATTATTATTATTATTATTATTATTATTATTATTGGTCCTAAATAGCTTGTCAATTTGGGTTTTTAGAGCATAATTATAAGTTGCCTAACAGTCTAATACCGTAGATTGTGACCCCACTAATTAAATTATATACGAAAAAACGTTGATTTACCCTAACCCTATTAATTAATTAATTTTGACAAAATAATTTATCATGCGCATAAATGTAGTACTAAGTTTGCCGATGGTAAACACAAAATATAATATAAGTGTATTAAGTAACATTATTAATCTAAGTCAAATCAATATGAAAATACAAAAAAAAAAAAAAAAGAGTATGAATATATTAAATTCTCTAATCCTTAAGGGTATGTTTAGTTCACGGAAAATATTTGAGAGAAAATGAAAGTGAAATTTCAGGGAAATTAAAATGGTTACCATGAATATAAATTCATTATTTGGTTGGATTTGGAATTCTAAAGCATAATGTGTATAAAGACCTATATGTCCTATATAATATTAATGATAATAAAAGCTAATTTAATTTATAAAATACATGATTATAATTACATATTTTATTATAATAATGTTATAAATATTATAAATATTTGGTGGTAAATATGGGTGTGAACTCATAAAAGATTCATACAACCCATCACAATATATGTATATAATTAAGAAAGAAGCATAAGGGTAGAATAATCCATCTAGCTCAATTTTTTCATTCCCACCTGTCATGGGAAACAAAATACCTTGTCCAACCTCAAATTTTGTTTTCCTCGGAATTAGTTATCCAATGAAAAATAAAATCCATATGAACCAAACAAAAAACAAAAAACAAAAAAAAAACACTTTACTCAATTTTTAAGAAAATATTTTCTTTAAGAAAACGTTTCCATCTAACCAAACATGCCCAATGAAATAGAGGGTTGGAGGACTGGATTATGTCTGATATACTATTCTGTCATTGATGTCCATTTGACACGTGATACTAGTTGTTAGGTGAATATAAATGTTATTATTTCATTTACAACTTCAAATTCATTGGAATTGAATGATATTAGAGAAGTGTATGTGCTTTAAAATGTAATGCCATCATTCACTCAATTTATAAAATTTACCAAATCACTCAATTGGCACATTCAATTCTCATGCAACCTGCCTAAATGCGAAACCCAACTCATAATAATAAATTAAAGCTTTTAACTTCTTTAATTAAAGTGTAATAATAAATATAGTTGACCCATTTATTAGAATTACGAATGTCAGAAGAAAACACGCAGAGGGAACTTGTCTTATTAATAAGGAAGAAAATCTCCGCCATAGATTATATTATAATAATCGTAAATGGTTTATTTTTTATAGGTTATATATATATATATATATATATATATATATATATTAATATTTTAAAATATTTCAATGAGATATTTTTAAATAACACTTATATTTATATTATATTTCTTAATATATCGTTTTAATAATTTGCAATGAAGTTGCAGTAATGATTTTATGAGCTTACATAAGTGAATTTATATAGTTATAATTTTGATTTTATAAACCAGAGTAATGTATAGTGGTGATTATGTTTATAAAGTAATGACTTTATGTATATTTAAAAATTTTTTTAAATATCAATATAAGTATAATTTAAAATATCTCATTTAAAACTTTTTAATGATATTATTTTATATTAATTTTATTCGTACATAAAACAACAAAATAAATAAATTTAAGGAGAAAAAAATCAGAACGCCTATCTACATACACTTTGGTTTTGTGTGAAAATTTATAAGAAACGGGTCTGATTCAATGACCCATTAAAGTTTGGTCAACATAAAAGCCCAAGCAAGTTTACAAGCCTAAGAGGCTGGCCCAAACTTTTGAAATATGTAAATCATATATAATGTAACATGTTCAATTTTATATTTAAGACTCTAGTCCAAAATAACATTTAGATTATATATTTGTAGTTAATAAATTATATGTTTGTAAATAAATTGAAGACATATAATATGTTAACTACAGAAACATTTTTCATTGCTTCTTGTCTCTAATTTTGTTTCATTTTTCTTTATAATAGTGGCACCCGATTGCACTCCCATATGGAATGAGGTGGGTTTAAGTCTTAATGGAGGCGATATTGACTCATTGTGTTTGGTATTACTAAGACTTTGTGGTATAATGGCACCCGATTGCACTCCTATATAGGAGGGGGTGGACATACTGTATTATAACAGAGTCAGTACTGCACGCATCCATAAATTTCTAAAAGAAGATTGCCAAACCATATAAAAACATAAATTATGACAACCATCTAAACATGGTGCATTCTATAAGCAAAAACCACTACACAAAAGCATGAAATATGCCCAAGCATCAGCCAAGAATCCATACTTGCCTATATAAACATATACAGATAGAGAAATTAAAGAAACTAAACTAGACTGCACTAAAGGAACACTTTCCCAGTTTTCTCAAAATTCCTACCAGATTTGAATGTGGATGGCTCTGCATCAACCAGCATGTTCACTACCTCCTTCATGCTTGGCCTTAGATTTGGGAGCTTAGTGGTGCACAGTGTTGCAATCCTCAGCACTTTGATCATCTCATCCTGGACAGCATCCTCAACAACAACCTTAATGTCAAGAACTTTGATGATGTTTTCGCGGTTTTCGAGCTGAGTTGCAACCCAGTAAACTATGTCCTTTCCTTCTCCATAAGCATCCTCTATTGCGTGTCGTCCGGTCACCAGCTCCAGTAACACCACCCCGAAACTGTACACATCGCTCTTCTCAGTCACTCGTAGAGTATATGCCATCTCTGCAGATAGACACATAGAAGTTCAGTCCAGTACTGCAATGTAATGTATATGGACTGATGGACTAGTGGAAATAATTGAAAGAGATTGCATATTTATTGTTTATAGGGAAAATGGTCAAATAGACTCTTAAACTTTATACCAGCTTTTAAAAGTTGCAGTTAAGGTCATCAACGTGTTATTTTAATGCATCCAAGCCCAAAAACTAGTTATTGTCCTGTTATAGCCTGTTACTAGGGTTCCAACGAGACTCCAATTAGCTCTGACAATAAACCTAGCGACTGACGAACAGTCCCCGGTTGCCTTTGAAGAAGGCAACCAACAGGTCACCTTCTTCGGTGGAAAAGGCAACCAGTTTGTTGACTGGTCGCCTTCTTCAAAGGCAACCGGCGACTGGCGGTCAATTGCCGGAGCTAATGGAGTCTCGACGGAACCCTAATGACAAGCTATATATGTTGTGTTCAACAGAAATAACTATTTGTTGGAGTTTACCTGGAGCCATGTAACCATGAGTGCCTGCAAAACAGCTGAACTCTGATCCTCTTGGAGAAACTTCTGAGATCTTTGCAACACCAAAGTCAGAAACTTTTGCTTCATAGCTTTCATCAAGAAGAATGTTGGTCGATTTGATGTCTCTGTGAATGATAGGCGGGGAACAATCGTGGTGCAGATACGCGATTCCTTTAGCAGCCCCGAGAGCGATTTTGTACCTCAGATCCCAGTCCAGTTCTGGTTTACCACTCTTGATTTCATGGTGAAGTGCCTGGAAAAGATTACCATTTGGCATGTACTCAAAAACCAAGAAATTTGAGCCTTCCTTCATGAGACTGGCATAAAGTTTGACTATATTTCTGTGTCTGATACTTCCCAGAATCTCCATTTCTCTGCTCAGAAGTTTAACTCCATTTCCCTTCCAGAGCTTCTTTATAGCCACTGTGCCACACCCTTTCTTCAAGTCCAGTTTATACACTTTTCCTGTCCCTCCACTGCCAATCAAACTGTCCTCGTCCACATTGCATATTTCGTCTGCATCAAACTCGATTTGGTGGAAGCTTTCGAGTTTCCATTTTCGATCCAGCCCCTTCGGTTCTCCACAGCGTTTCTCAGTATCGGTCTCACTATACTTGTGGCTCCAATAACTCGCAACGAGTAAGCCACACAAGAGAACAGCCAAGGCAAATAGAACAATTAAGAGAACAGCCAATCTTTTCTTTATTGTTTCATGGTGAGAGCCTTTTCCATCACAAGTGCTTAGCTCGGTGTTGAATTGGGCTTTGATGGTGTGATCAACACAGAGTTCTTTGTTCCCGAGAAACGCCTTGTCTCCGTGCATTGTTAGAAAATCATTTGACACTTCCCCGGACAGCTGATTGTTAGACAGATCGATTAACGAGAGCTTCAGATTGTCTAAGTCTCTCGGGATTAGGCCTGTCAGCTTGTTGCTGGAAAGATTCAGGGAATTCAGAGAGGCCATCGTTGTTATAGACTCGGGAATGCTACCACTTAGATGATTCGAAGCAAGGTTTAAGTCTGCGAGGCGTGAACATTGACCAAACTCTGCTGGAATTGAGCCTGTAAACGAGTTTTTCTCGAAATGCAAGGACGATATCTGATTTAACAGCCCGAGTTCAGATGGCAATGGTCCCGAGAAATCGTTGTTATCCAAGTGAAGCCTCTGCAGTAGTGTGAGTTTGCCAAGTTCTCCCGGGAGCTCACCCGAGAACTTGTTGTTGGACAATATTAATTGTTCCAAGGTTGTAGCAGCCCCAATTCTTGGAGATATACCTCCAGTAAAACTATTATAACTGAAATCCATCATGTTCAGGCTTGGAAGTGCCCAAACCCCATCCGGGATTTTCCCGGAGAGTTGATTCTTTGTGACCCTTAGCCTCACTAAGCCCTTACAGGAGCCATAAGTGTCTGGAAATTCCCCAGAAAAGCTGTTTTCTACTGCAACTAACTGCTGCAAGTTCCCATTCTGGCACAAGTATTTCGGGAACGAACCAGAAAACTTATTCTCAGACAAGTCTATGGCATTCAATGGTGAAAACCTGCCAAGATTTTCTGGGATTTCTCCAGTAAAGCTATTCATGTAGATAGAAAAGGCAAAAAGATGCTCCATGTCCCCGAAACCTGGAGGGAGTTCTCCCGAGAAGTTGTTCTTGAAGACTTGAAAAACGGTTAAAAATCTCAACTTTCCAATCCCTGGAGGGAGAGCCCCATACATTTTGTTGTTGGAAACATCAAACTGCTGCAGAAGGGTGAGCTCCGCGATTTCCAGAGGGAGTTCCCCGGTGAGATTGTTTTCGTAGAGCTCAATTTGCAGCAGATTTCTCATCTTCCCAATCAACTTTGGGATATTTCCTGAAACCTGATTCCTGCAAATATCCAATGTCTGCAGTTTTTCTAGTCCAAAAATGGAGTCTGGGATTTCCCCACTCAAATTCGAACCAGCTAGATAAAGCCAGGTCAAGTTCTTCAAATTTCCAAGGCTCTCAGGAATCATTCCCTCATTGTAGCTGTTATCCCCAAGGCCTAGTCCAACCAAACCAGTCAAATTTCCAGGCCAAGTTGGAAAATCTCCAGAAAAGTAGTTGATGGACAAGTCAAGAATCTCCAAGCTAGTCAGCTTGGATAAATCAGGTATGGTGCCACTCAAGCTATTCCCCGTCACATTCAAGACTCTAAGACCCGTAAAATTGGCTAATTCGCCCGGGAGAGCCCCAGACAACGAGTTCGAAGGCAGCACTATAGAAGCAAGGCTCTTAAGCAAAAAAATAGACGGAGATATCACCCCCGAAAGGTTCTTGGAATCCAGGGAAATTTCAGTAACCAAACCGGTGTTTTGATCACAAGTAATTCCATAAAACCGACAGGGGGATTCTGTATCTTTCCAAGACTCCAAGTGATTCAGAGGATCAATAATCTGGCTTTTGAATTCAAGAAGGGCCTGAGTTTCTACATTGAGTGAACTGGACCTGGACGGAACGAAAAACAGAAACAGAAACACGAAAATGGAAAGAATCCCGAGGGGCTGCAGCTCAATGTTCCTGGCCATTATGCAAGCTGGTCGGGGAAAAATGGTTATATCTCACACGGGGAAAACAAATTCAAAACCAAACAGGGACTCCATTATTGCATTAGCTGAAACAATAAGATCAGCAATCAAAAACCAATCAATAAAGTAAATAATATAGTATTTGTGAAAATGAACAGATCTTTCTGGTAAACCCAAGTCTACTTTTTTTGTTTTTTAATGATTCTATGAAAGCAATCTATACCTAATCAAATAATTGTCACATTTGTTAACCAATTTTGAATAGAAAAAATGAAGCACTTAGGAAGTTAGGCTTAGCTGTTTATGTAATGAAAAAGAAACAGAAGTTACTTACAAACACAAACAGACAAATGACTGCTTAAGATGCCTTTTTGGCTTTATTTGTTGATTCAGGATGAGACTATATCACAAAAACAATCTCACTTTAAAGCAACTCATCAATGCATCATTTCACCTACCCTTTACAAAAGTTACTTTCTTTTCCTTTTCTTTTCAAGTAAAACATGAAAACAAGAGTGAATACAAGGCAACCTAGACTGGTTTACCTCTCAGCTGGGAGACCTATTGGTTTTCTTGGTTTGAACTGGTCAACTACGGGCAACCTAGACTGGTTTACCTCGCAGCGTGGAGACCTATTGGAGTATTGGCTTTCTAGGTTTGAGTTGGTCAGCTAGACTGGTTTACCTCATTGTTATCCTTTGTCGGCTAGGATCATACGTTGTAGTTATATTAGAGGGCACTTTACCAACTACCCATGTTGGTTAAACTGAATAGTTTTTTACTGTCTGATACAAGAAAATTCACCATGTAGTTTGAGTTATGCATGATAGATCTCAGAATTTTTTGTGCCTTAAGTACAGAAGTAATTACTCATTCCATTACTGAACAATCATTCTATACACATATTGAATTTAACACACACAAAAAGAGCAAAGGAAGCTAGCAAGATGGATCTACTTACTGCTAGTGTTCTTCAAACTTCAGAGGACTCTCCATACAGTGGTAAAAGTAAAAAAAGAAAAGAACTTTACTAAGTGATTAACTTGCCACTGCAACTATGCATCATAGAGTGGTGAAATTTTAAGAAGCAGATTCATTCTTCCCCACACACAAACACCCCACAATGACAAAGAGAAACTGAAGAAACATTAAACAGGAAATAGAAAAGTTACCTTAAACTGTTTCAAAAAAAAGAAAAGTTACCTTAAATGGGTTTTCTTTCCTTTTTTTTTCTCCCTGCAAGAATTCAAGGTGTCAAGCAGCTTTCTCCTTTGTTTTCCTCAAGGGCAAAATGAGAAACAAAAAGAGAAGTGCTAGAGCTTCGAAGGAAGTTGAGAAGACTTGCAGAGTTTTCAGAAATCTTGGAATATGGAGAAGAGAAACTTCAAAAATATAAAAGAAAGTACACTCCAATCCCGAGGGTCTCACCGTCCTACTTAAACTTTAAAAAGAGGTTAATCGTAAGATGTGTCTTATAAGATTAAAACGTTTTCGAGGATAATCTCCTTGTTATAATATAGGGAAGAAGAAAGGAATTGAAGATGTTTCTTCAGCTTGTGAGAGTAAAAAGTGAGAGGAGGAAAGCAGTGCTACTAATCTTTATTCAAATGAGAATTGATGACAGAAAATGACAAGGGGGAAGAACAGATAAGGAATAAGGAATAAGAAAGTAGTACTATACAGGTGTAAATAATCTTGATAATCTTATAAACCTTAATATACACCACTCTAAAAACACTTGTTATTTAATTTACAACTATTTATGTTACAAGGTTTGATAGATCATCATTAAAATTGGGAATGATGTGATGATGATCATGAAGGAAATGTTATTGATTTTATATCATGTGTTCAGTTCAGTTCAGTTCACCCAATTAATTATATGCAAGAAGGTGACAAAAATGCTAGCTGTGACCTATGTAGAATTATGTTGGGGACTATTGAATCAGCCTGCCAAAAAGGTGCAGTCTTTGATAGAGACACACCTCATCTCTTTGGTTTTCACTGTTATGAATGCTATAGGGTTATACTATTTCACCTATAAGAAATAGTGAAGTTCAATAATTGTTAGTTTTATTTTTTGTTGGTACATATGATGAAGATGGCTTGATAGAATTCTAACTCAATTTGACTTAGGATTGAACATAAACTCTATTAGTTAGTGAGTAAAAATTTGACAAATTTCATGAATTGTTCAACAACGACAAAAATTGTAAGAGCAATCCTGAAAACGTATATTTTAATGATTTTTTTAATATTTAGGTTTAAGTAGATAAGAAAATTTCGTTCATGCAAATATGAGTTTTTTTTCCTGTACTGTCTACACAAAATAAGGGTGTGTTTGGTAACCTGTAAAATGACTTCAGGAAAATGTTTTCCGAGTTTTCTGTGTTTGGCAATGTCTGGAAAATGTGGTCAACGGAAAATGTTTTCCGTTGACCAAGGAAAATCAGTTCATTTTTCCGGAAAATGACTTACGGAATTTTTTTCCGTAAGTCATTTTACAGAATCGCCAGAATAGCTGTTTCGCATGTTTTCAACCAAAACCAAGCCATATCATCCATGACCATGGACCAAGGAGGTGGGGAAGCCGCCAAAAACCTTTGCTGCATTTTTTTTTTTTTAAATTTTATTTTTATTTTTTTTATA
This sequence comes from Ipomoea trifida, assembly GCA_003576665.1. Taxonomy (NCBI): domain Eukaryota; kingdom Viridiplantae; phylum Streptophyta; class Magnoliopsida; order Solanales; family Convolvulaceae; genus Ipomoea; species Ipomoea trifida. Next base: position 18,512,626 of record CP025656.1, on the reverse strand, counting down.
AATTCTATTTTTTATTAAATACCATTATTTTAATAACTATTATAATTTTTTATATTTTAAATAAAACAATTACAATGTTTAATTATACAATTCTATCCATTTTCCAGAAAATGAACCAAACACACAAAGACAGTTTTCCATAATACATCCAAACACTGGAAATGAAACAGTTTTCCGGAAAATGACTCATTTTCCAGAAAACATTTTCCAGAAGTCATTTTCCTGCTTCCCAAACGGACCCTAAGAATAAAGCTCAATCCTTATAGGTGCGCCTAATAAAGCTCTATCCCTAGCTACATGCATGTGCGCGTTAGGCACACGCATTTGTGTAACAAGCCTTTAATTCTTTTACTTTCATATTCTTTTTTTTTCTCTCCCCTTTATCTTACGGTGACTACTCAAAAATTGTGAAAAAATAGTACCGATGAGCTTGCTCTAAATTCATTATTATTCTCTTAAAAATTTAAATGTATTAAATTTTCTAAGAAAAAATATATTATTCTTTACTTTAAATTTAATAGAGCGTATCAATCAATGCCACATTATAAATGGTAAATGAATTGAGATGAGTAGAGTAGCTGCTGTAGTGCAGTCCACTAGTGAATGCAATCAATCCTAAGATGTTGATTTTGTTTTTGAAGAATTCAATTATATAATCTCAAATAAATGACAAAGCTTTCAAGCCGACTTTTACTCCTCAGTGTTCACACCTCAAATCAAAGAGCATTATATGGAATTTATTTTTGTTAAAAACTTTTATTTGTTGCCACATTTAATCCTTCTAACAAATTCTTTAGTAAAAAATAATCGAAATATGTCACATTTCCAATTCAAAATCATACTAGCTTGAACATTTTAATATTTTGGGAAGAAAACATAAGAATTTGAATTAGAAAGATGATAAACTATAAATGTTTTCTATTAGAAATTAAATTTGATCAAAATGACTAACAACAACAAAATGGCATGTCTTGTACTACTTAATGTAACACAAATAATACTCGTAGACTAAATGTGAAAATAATATTATTATCAAAAGTAAAAATCACTCATTTTGTATATGAAAAATATATGATGATGGTCCAAAAGGGTAGTTGAGTCGGTGGAGTATGATCCTCATACTAGAAAGCTATGCGTTCAATTATTGTCAATCTAGTGTGATTTACCTCTTTTATGCAGTATACATCCTTAAATAATGATTACAATTATAATTTTTCTTGTCACAAAAAAAATCAATGATGGATGATAACTTTCTTTGTTCTTCATGGCACAAACAGTAATAAAAAGCATTCAATCCATTCATATGATGCCCTAGGTATGTAAATCATGTGACCAAAGTCGTTTTTAAAATGATTGCATATTTTTCATTAATTTTTGTAACGGTAAATCACGTGTCACACATGGATCTGCGAACTACTTTACATCATAAATATGTACAAAAATAATTATGTTTCTAAGGATAATCACAATAATTTTGACAACACATTGTAGTATTTATCCTGCTTATTAGTTGTTATTCAATATTATATTTCTTTATGCAATTTAACAATGCCATCATCAAATCACAATATACTTAATAATTTTTATGTACTTTAAAAATTAAAAGAAAAAGTAAATGATGACAAAAGTTGAAACTAAATGAGGTGGAAAAAAATAATTAGTGTATGTAATTGGGGTAGATTCTCTAGAAGAAAATGACATATATATAATGGTGCAGGGGCCAAGGGGGCGATTGTAAAATCTAGCTTTGGACCTACTAATATCAATTAGTGTATAGTGGTGGGCATTGTGCTATTGACCTCAGTCAACCCTATTAATTGTTTTGCTCCTGACTTCACTTTCACGCTGTTGCATTTGATATGATGGGTCAAAATCGACCTAATTTAACTTTTTTGAAACAAGTTTTAAATAAGGTTTGTTATCTACTAGATCAATGTATTTGAATAAGATAAATATTTATTATTAGAAAATGTAAATGATACTCTGTATATGGAGTACAGTAAAATTTTGGTCACATATATGCATGTCATCATGATTTTATTGATAGAAGAGAATATATAGAATAACAAAAACTGTGAATTATATTGCTCTTTTTTTTCATGTATGAATGAAAATACACCACATAAGCATGGAGTAAGAAATGAAGGTATGTGTAGTATTACTCATAAAATATGTGTGTAAAAAGTATATACTAGTCTTAAGAATTATCAATATATATTTTTAAATTTCTTTCCTATCTATCTTATGAATATACTAAGCTACAACGATTTGTACAAATTAATGAAACTGTAATTTAGTTTTGGACTTTTTAGATTCAAAATTTTATCAAAAGTTTCATTAAATATGCATGTGACATTTTGTTCCTAGCCAATAATTCAAAGAAGTTCTTTTTGGATTAAACACTAAAAACTAGCTAGTCATATCAACCATTTGGTGAAACTTGTGATCCATCAAACATTATCATTCAATTTTATACGAATTGGGAAGCATCAAGTTTTTCAATTCTTTGGTTCTTAATGTACGTGTGCTTTCATTTGACAACTATGTCGCAACTATGTGGCTCTCGAGAAGATTAGAGAATCGAATCCCCATTGGTGGAGTATTGATTCTTTGAATTAAAACAGATGGAGAAAGTATATTGAACAGATACTATCTTGTGCTCAGTTAGCACTTCTATGGCTTTCCTAATAGATACTACATTGTAATAGAGAAAATATATTGAATAGTGTCTTTGCAGTGACATATTTTTGGTGGAATTGTATATTTATTGCCTTGTTAGAGATATAAATAAAAATGTGTACAAATTTGATCATTAAAGATAAAGTACACCCATGAGTGAAGAAGTTAACCTTCTAGAATGAATGAACAATTAACATAGAATGGGAACAAAATAAGACTAGATTAGTCTAACTCTTAACGTAAATATGGTCTTATATATATATAATGCTTGTTATTCTTAGTTGAGTAAGGACTATTACACTCTCTTTTAAAACTCACCTCTCCATATTTGTCTTTTGGTGTGATATTACTCAACTAGTTAATTTATATATTTAATTAATACAATAGATTTTTTAAAAAAACTTATAATAATAAGATTGACCAATAAATGAGAGATAATAATAAATATAACGAATTTAATAAGTACATAAGGGATGAATATTAAGATGTAAATTTTTTTAAATATTTATTTTAAGCTAAAATATTGGTATGTAAATGTTTTTTTTTTTTTAAGAAAAGAAAAAAGCATCTTGGATAGTTGAGGTGGTGACAAGACTAAACCTAGGTTATGTGATTCCAAATGTGAAAAATGGCATTTTTGGTTGGAATTTCTGCCGATTAAGCTTCTCCAACAAGGTGAGGCTTCACCTTCTAGAATATAATATTGCCACTATATCACTAATTTTGTATTTTCGTATTTTATTCTTTTTTATCAAATATCTTGTTACTCCATTTTTAACTTATTCCTTGGAGATATACGCTTGCATTAAATTGACTTCATACTTATCTCCATTTTAATTTTTGTATGTATAATTAATTAACTTTTTTAATTTACACTCCGAATAGTACTCCGTATATATATTTATTTCATGTGATCTACATTAATTGAAAACCTATATAACTAACAAGTTAAGAACAATTAATAAGTGCAATTAATAAGTGCAATGGAAGCCAAAGACGTTGTGGTCTAGTGGTACCGATTGCACCCCCACATGAGAGGGGTGGTTTGAGCCTCAATAGAGGCGATTGACTTTTTGTGTTTTATTTGGTTGAGAAGTAGTTATGAACAGATATTACATTGTAACGGAGTCAATAGTACTAAAAAAAAGTGTAGTGAAATATTAATTCATTCTATCAAATGATATGTCATGTATCACGTATGTATATCACAAATTCACAATACATACAGATTTCAATACTTTATCTACAAAAAATTATTGATAAATTTAATACTTATAGATTTTAATAAATTATCTACAAAAGTTTCCTTTTATAAATGTACTGTTTTTTGGAATTCCGAATAAAAATATGTAAATGTATAAAGTCTATTTTATGTTGTATTGATGAGCTATATTTGTGGACATAGTGATAAATTCATTAATAATATTTTGACTAGCAGGTAGGTCCAGGCCACCAGAATGTCTCATTCTGAAAGAGAAATAAATAAACACAATAAGAGTATAAATTTTATTTTTATTTATTTATTTACAAAGAAAATAATGAGTTATTTGGATTTGTCAGGCACGAATTTTGTTCTGCGGTCATACAAACAATCAGATGTGGTGGACTGGTGTCTGGTGGTCACTTTCTCAATCAGTTCAGAAAAGTAATTTATCGATTAATATTGGATTATCTTTACTACAACTAGCTTGAAATAATAATAATAATAATAATAATAAATGTTTTGTTGTAACTAAATATCACACTATTCTTTAAGCATATTTTTAAAATATGAAAAAGACATTAGAAATGTCTTTTCGACGACGAGAAAAACTCATAATTACTATTCAGAAATGCGTTGTATGTATAAATCTCTCTCCTGTTTAATAGCATGCAAACCATCGAGGAGAGATAAATTGCATTAGGAAGTAATGCCAGATGCAAAAACTTTGTTTAATAGGGTCGTCGAAAAAATAAAGAATGTCTTGAAACTTCAACGTTACCCTTGGTTATGCATGGTTCATCAAAACTAATTTTTATTTTAAGGAATTTCTCCGTAAATAAAGTATTAAGTTGAGAATAAAATTATCCCACCCCTCTATATATATATATGCAAGGGAAAAGCAAATAGCAAACATCAATTCAAACAACTACATAAAGTGAAATCAAGCAATACCGTACCAATTACATCAATGTAGAAAGTTCACTTGGTAAAGTATTCAATGCATGCAGACCAAAAGAGAGATGATCAACTCAGTATTCTTCATCATATCATTTTTTGGGTGTAACCTAGGGTCTCTACCGTCGGACACAGTGGCTAACCCTTCGCTTGATTGTAGGCACCTCTATTGGGCGGGACAGCTGGCCTGAAAATTTAAATCAACAAAGAATTGAGTATTATTTAAGGCATTTAGCCCGCACGAAGCCACAAACAACTTAGTTGATTATGGGCATGCAATTGATTGTCTTTCGACTTGGAAACAGAGACGAAGAAGTTTCTTCATTTGGTCTATGGGCCCGAGACACAAAAGTTTCTTACTCTCCGAAGACAAAGACGGGGTAGGGCGAGATATTTTTTTAAAAAAAATTATTTACTTAAAATTATTAAAATAAATTTTAAAAATGTTTTAATAGAATGACCGCTATGTCAGATAACCAGAGAAGCATGTCAAATTTTATCTAATTACATAACTTTGAATAGTTTATAGACCTAATTGTACTTTTTTTTTTTAGGTAGATGATGTCCAATTACATTTTTGAGTGTAGTTCAATAGCTAATTTAAACATTTTTCTATAAATAAAATAAAATAAAATAAAAATCTTGTGCCTAGCTTGGGCCGGCCCAAAAGAGGCACAGGGTAGGCCCGACACAAAACCGGTCCAAGTAATTCACAATCAGTCCCAGTCTATACTTCGTATTATTTAGTTATCATATTACTTTGATAAAAGATTAATAAAAAACTTAAAATCTTATCGAACATTGAATATACTTGCATACAGTCTACTCCCCTAAGATCGAATCATTATTGCATGGACCATGGTCCATGCAGTTATGTGACCAAAAATAAAAAGTACATTATTTTTGTATTGAAGGTACATTATTTTTGTACTGTAAGTATATTATTTTAGAGTATATTATTTTCTGAAGGTACATTATTTGATATATACTATCAAATAATGTACCTACAATACAAAAATAATGTACCTTCAGTACAAAAATAATGTACTTTTTATTTTTGGTCCACACAGCTCATGGTCCATGTAATAATTTGCCCCTAAGATCCCACCTTTTTGGTGAATAACCAAAAATTTCTTTTGTTTTATGCATGCAATTAAGTTTATGACGAATACTACATCTTTTACTTTTGTAATTAACAATTTAATTATAGATGAATCAACAATATGAATTTGAAAGTTGACAGAATCAAAAGTGAATCCAAAGGCTTTATCTTGTCTTAAAAAGGACTCCATAGTTTGCAACGAGATAAAATGTGAGTGTTTGAATATTAAGCTCAGTGTAAAATGAAAAGATAAATGATAGAAAAATCGAGTCAAAAATATTTAGTGTTTGGTTTGGATGAAGGAATTTGGAAGGAAATAAATTAGTGTTTGGTTCGTTTGTATTGGTTGATACTAGTGAAAACTCCTATGCTTAAGAAAAGAGGGTAACAAAAGTTTTTTAATAAAATATATTTACACGCCCAACTGGCACGCCAGTGTGCCACACATGCAAATTGGCTTTTCCTCATTTTTCTATTCAATGTGTCCCACAAAAAATTTGCCACCCCCATATCAATCCCAAAACCCACCTCCAATTTTTATTTTATTTTATTTTTGAAAAAAAAAACTCCTCTTGGAGATGCCCTTAAGACAAGAAACTTTTAATCTAGAAGACTAACTAGACAGAATTTGAGAGTATTCTTAATTATTTAAGCACTAAGAACGGTTGTTGTATTGGATTGGTATTCTTAGTTCGGAATTCTTAGCTAGTTCAACAACTTTTTCAAGCTTCTTTTAAGGTTGCTCTTTATATAGAGCTAAGGGGTGTAAAAATTTTGAATGTTTGAAATATTTTAGTTGGCGCCTTCTAAGATGGTATTGTAATGACTAATGACAAAATGGCTATATAGAGCTTGTATAAAAGGATATATAGATTTTTTAGTATATATCATACAAAATATATAAGAAAGTTTATAGAGAATTAAGTAGATCATTACACTACGAATAATCATAGCCTATAGAAAAAAGTTACAACTAATATATATATTGACAACCCAAATTCTTTGGCATACTTAAAAACAATATCTTTATCATTAATTATATGTTTTATTTTTCTTATTACAAAATTTGGATATTTAATTGATAATTAATCGATTAATGTTGTGTCAATGGTTGTAAATGCCTTTAAAGATACAAAATATATTTGATATCAAGGGCTCCTGTAATCCGAAATAAACAAAATTAAATTAAATTTACATTAGTATTAGTATACAATATTTAAATATAGATTAACTATACTAGTCTAAAGTAATAAGCTCACCTCGTTTATTTTGGCGCATTTCTATTTACTTTGAGGTATTTCAAAATAAGCTTCTTAGCCTACAAAAATTCTTAGAACGTCCCTTACTTGAATTCTCTCTATTCCACCTCCTGAAAATACCCCTTCTTTCTATTCCACCTTCTGAAAATACCCCTAATATCCCTATGCTCTAAATCAAGCTTCCTAGAGACGTCAATTTCTAAGGTTTTATAAGATTACTTCAACCTTTACCCTAAGAAAAAATGCCAATAAAATGTGCTGGGCTTTATCCATCCTATCTCAATTAAACCTTTAAGAATGAACTGCCCTTGAAAACTCCCAGGCTTATCTATTACTAGTTACCCAACCTTACAAGCATTCCTAATAAGAACAATGAGGAAAAGTTTTTCAGAACCGCTGGCACTCCTCCTCCGTACGACCCTCCATTCTTAATTTTCGAGGAGCCACTCCCTCAAATTTCTCGGGTATCCAAATGGTTATACTGACATTTCTGTGAGTTCTCTAAACTGTCCCAAATTTTATCCAAAATAGTTATACCGGCAGCGTTCCTGTCAAGTGCAGGTGAAGGGAGATTCTGAAAATAAGACCCTGTAGAAATGCTGTAAATTCTGTGCTATAGTCCAAAAAATATTAAGGAATAATTTTTCGCTTAAATTTATTGGGTCATTTGAATGTCTTCTTTTGGTCAACAAATACTCTCCAAAGTAATTAATATGATTTGCTTCAAATTAAAAAAAAAATTAAAAAAATTCCATGTTATTAATAGAATACTTGAATTGGTAAATAAATATATAACATTATTTTGTATTATAACTTTGATACGTGGTATTTTATTACAAGATAGTGTAAAAAAAACAATGAATAATGTAATCAATATAATTAATTAATGAATTTGAAGATAATGAATCTTTGCATGGTAGAAAATAATGTCATAAAAAATATACCCCGCGTATACCGCCCTACGAATACTATACGTATGTTGCATGTACTATGCAGGTATTAGCTCATCCCTATATAAGGGACTATAGCCCTTCAAGTAAGGGGCCATCCCTATTTGCCCCTCTCTTCCGCTCTCTAAAAGATCCAATGAAAACATGCTCTCTACTCTCTCTACATGATTCAAGAAAAAATGAATAAAGAGGTGAAATTGAGAGCTAAATTATGGTTTTATTCTATACTTTACATACATTTTCTCTACATACTTTGTACCCTTAAGTATAGGAGGGAATCAACCTCATCATAAAGACAATATAACTAATGAAATTATATCTCTTTTTAAAAATTTTGATAATAAATAATTTTTATTGTAGAAAATAAAGACATATAACTAATGAAATAATTTTTATTGTAGTATGTTTAACAATTATGCCAACTCTGATTGGGATGAGGTTCGAACCTAATACCTTTATTATAGAAATTAATGGGTAAGTTAAAAGTTAAACGGAATATTCCATTACTAAAGTTTATACTAACGAGATGTGAGGTTATTTAAGGGAAGAAAATAGTATAATAGAGGGTAAAGAAGGAAAATTATAAAAAATTACTAAATTCAAAATAATATATATGAACCATTCGTTTAAGTAAATAATTATCACCAACATTTTTTTTTCTTCCCGTTAGAGCTCCTATTAATAAGAGATAAGATTGTAGAAAAATATATAATTTATTTTTTTTGAAAACAAAAATATATAATTTATGATTTTATTAAAAAGGGCAATTGTGTGGTTTGTGATTTGATTATATCAATTAGATCATTTATAAGTTAATCAAATTAATTGTGTGATTAAGTTATTTCAATCAAAACTCAATTTAAAGAGCTTAATGAAAAATATTAGGTAGATTGAAGTCATTTTACATTTATTTATTTGTATGTCAATCGCTCTAATGAAACACTATAAGTTATAACTTCATAACTTGATACTAAAACTTGTAAATGAACTGAATATTAGGTAAAAACAACACATATTTCCATCTAAGTTAAAATCTTTAAAATGAAAAATGAAATAAAAATTTAAAATAAACACACGATTAGTGTTCGTGGTGTAATTTTTTCATTTAATTTAAACTTAAAAACAGAAAATGTAACAAAAATTTCAACTGGCCCCCAACTATTAAAATTTCAATTTTGTCTTCAAATTTAACAAACATTTAGTAATTTTCTAACAAAGGATAAACTAAAGTACAAAATTAATAGTCAAAGAATCGAAATATGTATTATTTAAATCTTCGAAGAAATAATTAGACAAATATAAATAATCGAGGGGACAAATCAGGAAATAACCTAGTTTCTTACGCTAAATCCCAACTAGCAGCTATTAACTATATTTACCTTTCATCTCACTTTATATGTCTTACTTTATTTTTTTTTTCTGTCACAAAATAATGTCATCTTATTTAATTTAAACATCACTAATATTTTACTTTTCCTTATTTACCATTTATTTATTCCAACTTTTTTTTAATAATAATATGGTCTCATACTCTCATTTCATTTCGTTGGTAAATTATTATGTGGACCATGAATGCAATATAAATTTTTAATATATTAAAGTGCATTATTTTTGTACTAAATGTACATTATTTGATAATATATAAAAAAATTATGTATTTTCAAATAATGTACTTTTGGTATATTAAAATGTACTTTTTTTATTTATAATTTAGACAAATATTTAGATCATGGTCAATAGAATAATGATGGCATTTGTTTTAACTTTTAAGTAAGACAAATTTGGAGAATATATTACTTAATATTTGTTTCCTTAACCATGAGAATATATTACTTCATATTTGGAGCATCCCTACCCATTACTAATATACACATGTCCTCAGATAATGTGTCCATATATTTTTTTTTTCTTTTAAAAACAATCAATATCTCAAATTTTAAAGTAGTAAATTAAAATTCTATAAACAAAAGAGTTAATTCCATTTTTTGTTATAGATTTATAGGTCGCAGCTCACTTTAAGTCTTTTTTATTAGGACATCCACTTTTGTCCCTAGTATTATTGTGGCATGACCATTTTTAGTCTTTTATCAACAAAACAGTTTAAATAAAACTGGTCATGCCACAATAATAAGAAGAGTTACACTTGTGTGAGATCGTCTTACATCGTGAGATGGGTCGGGGCGGATCGAAGCAACATGCAAATGTCATACGTATATGTGCAAATATCATACTTATATGCTCAAATATAATACTAATCAAGAGTACAATTTTTGTTACTTATAAGAGAAAAGTAATACATTTTCCGTAATAAGTAATGTTGACAAGTGCTCCTTACTTATAAGGGAAAATATAACACTTATGTAGAAAAATGTAATACTTTTAAATCGAAATGTAAAAGTATTGGATTTTCCCATATTACATTTACTCTTATAAGTAACAAAAATTTTATTCTTGATTAATATTACATTTGAACATATAAGTATGACATTTGTGCGTATAAGTATTACATTTTCATCATGACCCGACCCGGCCTGATCCGTTCACGGTGAGACAGCCTCACACAAATTTTTGACTAATAAGAATATTCTAATAAAAAATATTAAAAGTGGATTGTAACCTATAAATCTAGGGACAAAAATGGAATAATTCATAAACAAAATGTGTTTTAATGGGTTTTTGTATGGACAAGGCTAGACATGTCATTTTCTACAAAAGTTGTACGGCAATATCTTATATCTCCATTTGGTTCCTTCCCCCTTATACCCCGACTGCATCGAGGCCTTTCTTCCTCGTTATCGGATTTGGCATAGCCTAGGGTTCTCTATTTACCCTTCACATTCCCCTTATTTACACTTCCATCCCCTTCAATCTTCCTCCTCACTCCTCACCACCACCGTTATTCATCTTCCCACCACTATTTTATATGGTATGTGAACAAATCTTGTGTAGTTTAGCTACTATCGCTCCCCATTTTAAGCCTATAGATCTTTGTGGCACTGCAAAATCGAAGCTTTAAGCTGGATTGACCCGAATTCGCGGTCCGATTTGGTGTCGGTAAGCTCAAGCTTTGGTTTTAACTGGTGTAATATCCTCTGAGCTGCATTCAATTTATTTCCGTATCAAATTTTGTGTTTTTATGCTTTATGTTTGTGATAAGTAGGCAATGGGGTTATAGGGATAGGGATGAGTTTGTGATATGATGGAATTTTGAGTTTTGAGTTTTTAATCATGCCCATTTTGGTTTCTTGAAAATTTATGGATGTTTATTTGCTCTCTAGGGATTTAGGTGAATTGGAGAGGAAAGAAGAATGGGTTGCCTTTAAATAAATAGCTGCTTTTGTTAGGGTGTTTAGGTGGTTATGGATGATCAGGCATTGACAACATTAACAGAGGAAACTGTAACAGTAACCGGTTTGGATGAGGATCATATATTGGAAATGGGACCTAATTCGGATGCTTTGATACTAGAGCAGCCTCTAACAATCGGACAAGAATTTCCGGATGTTAATACCTGTAGAAGGGCTTTGAAGGATATAGCGATAGCGTCACATTTTGAAATGAGGATAGTGAAGTCGGACAGGAGTAGATTTATAGCAAAGTGCTCGAAAGAGGGGTGTCCGTGGCGCATCCATGTGGCAAAGTGCCCGGGAGTTCATACGTTTACTGTTAGGACTCTTCATAGTGAGCACACGTGTGAAGGGGTTCAAAATCTTCATCATCAACAGGCTTCGGTTGGTTGGGTTGCAAGGTCTGTTGAAGCTCGAGTGAGGGATAATCCACAGTATAAACCGAATGAGATTTTGCAAGACATTCGAAACCAGCATGGGGTTGCTGTGTCTTATATGCAAGCGTGGAGAGGAAAGGAGCGCAGCATGGCAGCTTTACACGGGACTTTTGAAGAAGGCTATAGGTTTCTTCCAGCGTATTGTGAACAGATAAGGAAGACGAATCCCGGAAGCATTGCTTCAGTTGTTGCTACTGGGCAGGATAATAGTTTCCAGCGGCTTTTTGTCTCCTACAGAGCAGCAATTTATGGGTTTATCAATGCTTGTCGGCCACTTTTGGAACTTGATAGAGCACATCTAAAAGGAAAGTATTTAGGCACATTGCTATGTGCTGCAGCTGTTGATGCTGATGACACGTTGTTCCCCTTGGCAATTGCTGTTGTTGATGGCGAAAGTGACGAGAATTGGATGTGGTTTATGTCCGAATTGCGCAAGCTTCTTGGTGTGAATACGGACAACATGCCGAGACTTACAATACTCTCCGAGAGAACAATTGGTATGATAGAGGCCGTGGAGACTCATTTTCCTAGTGCATTTCACGGTTTTTGCTTGCGTTACATCAGCGAGAATTTCAGGGACACATTTAAGAACTCAAATTTGGTCAATATATTTTGGAATGCTGTTTATGCACTCACAGGCGCTGAATTTGAGAGCAAAGTGACAGAGATGGTGGATATTTCGCAAGATGTCCTTACATGGTTTCACCATTTTAACCCCCAACTCTGGGCCGTGGCATACTTTGAGGGGGTACGTTATGGCCATTTCTCACTAGGAGTGACCGAACTGTTGTATAACTGGGCCCTGGAGTGTCATGAGCTTCCCATTGTACAGATGATGGAGCACATCCGCCAGCAGATGGTGTCGTGGTTTAACGAACGACGTAATAAGGGAATCAGGTGGACCTCAATTCTCGTACCATCTGCTGAAAAGAGGATGGGAGAAGCCATAGCTGATGCCCGTTGCTATAAAGTCCTTCGTGCAAATGAAATTGAATTTGAGATTGTATCGACTGAAAGGACAAATATTGTGGACATACGAAGTCGAGTGTGCTCGTGTCGTCGTTGGCAACTCTATGGTCTCCCATGTGCCCATGCTGCTGCTGCACTCATCTCTTGTGGACAGAACACTCATCTCTTTGTAGAGCCTTGCTTCACAGTACACAGCTATCGGGAAACCTATTCTCAGATAATCTATCCTATTCCCGATAGAAGCCTATGGAATGAACCCGGTGAGGGAGCAGAAGGTGGAAGTGCCAAAGTTGACATTACAATTAGGCCACCGAAAACTCGAAGGCCCCCTGGCAGGCCTAAAAAGAAGGTTCTCCGCATAGAAAGTTTAAAACGCCCAAAGAGAGTTGTTCAGTGTGGTCGCTGCCATATGTTAGGCCATTCTCAGAAAAAATGCACATTGCCAAGTTGATCTTTGCTTAGTTGTCAATTTTTTTGGGGGGGAGGGGGGGTCCAAATTTTATCACTCTGAAACTACTATAGAAGTTACTCATGTACTGCTAGCTTGATGCATCTTCTTGTAGTTGAGGACAAGCCTAAGACAATTCCTTGGGCTTTTTGACCATGGTCCACCTCTTCTTTGCATATATGGTTGCACCATGTTGTATTTGTTGTGTACCTTGTACTTTACTACTGTAAAACTAATTGTTGTTTAATAACATAGTATTTGCTGGCTGCTTCAGATACTGCTTTGTTTCATTCTTACCTTTTTTGTCATTGTGAAAATTCCTCAATGTTTGATGTGACTATTTATCCAAACCTGACCTTCTCGGGTGGGGTTTTTACATCCAAACCTGATCCAGGCAAGGCGGACCCCCTCTCAGGTGGAGTTTTTAAGTTCCTTACTTCCGAGTGAAGCTTTTGTTTCTAAACCTGACCTTCTCGGGTGGAGTTTTTATATCCAAACCTGATCGATCCACTCAGGGCGGACGGGAGCAGTAATTGCCATCCCTAGTCTCCTTGCTGGCATTTCCAGTGCATATTTTTCCTAGTGTATACATGTCTGTGGTGTAGTTGATGAAGCCTAGAAAAGGGTTGTTGAACATATCTAGGAGGAAGAACAAGAACAAAATTCCCAATAAAAAGAGTTTCTACATAAATTTCAGAAAGAGTATGTAACAATGATGCTGCAACATTAATCTAGTTTGTTTTCGTTTTCTTTTCTCACATCTATACATAAATGGCAGAACATTTAACATGTTGGTTTAACAACTGTGATGATCAGCACTGCCATTGAACCACAAAACCCACACACCTCCCTAATCACTACTCTTCTTTCTCCTTTACTCTGCAGGACTGATTCTCTTTCATCACAAACATGTATTTATCTTTTGATCACCATGCTTTATGCTGCCACAGGTCCCAATTTTGAATGCTTTTGTTCAAGGACTTTTGCCAATGCATCATCAATGAGAGCAAACACCTCCACCTTGGAAACACTTCCATCCACCTAATATTACAATAATTCACAAGGGAAATGAACAATTTGTCATTCCACGGAATCAATGATAGCTTCATTTTACTTGCCATGTGAGGTGAAAATTGCAATTTTTTAGATTTATTAAAAAATAAATAAAAAATACTACGATAATTTTTTTCCTTAAAGACAGGCATTAGCAAATTATGATATAATGGTCAAGAAATATATTTATGTGGTGCATCCAGTTTTATTATGCTTTTCCTATCACCAAAGTTTAATATGCTCGCTAAATCCAAACACCTTTTCAGCTGATTTGAGGGAAGAAAAAGGCACTATACTTCCAATTAAACAAAGACCCCCACTACTCGGAGAATGATGATCACCTACCAAAGTCCACTTTAAGCTACCTAGTCCACTTAAGCTACCAATGCTATCCATTGAAAATTTTTAGGTAAGGTCCTGGATTGAAAGGGGTGATGATTATACTTTGTACTTACGGGTTGTCTTTCAGGGCTTATTTTGAGGTTCTCTTCAATAAATGATTGAAGCAGCACCACTTGATTCTCTTCAATAAAATGACATCAAAGAATAAAGCAGGGCACTGCATACCTTGAAAGTGATATCTTCATACATCTCAAGTACCGAATCCACATTCTGATTATGAGTCTGTAAACGCAGTTTCACCTGAGAAAAGAAATTGGGAAAAAACAAGCTTGATGATTATATCAAGTCATTCAAGCCAGTATAACAACAACATTTGCAACCAAAATAAGATAATAACAAAATTCAGTGCAAAATACAAAGCTCTTGGTTCATCACCCCACCCAGAACCAATCCACTCTAACATAAATGAGGTTTACATTGAAACCCAGAAAAGCCCATCCAACTCAAAGAAACCAAATTACCCAGTAGGCCACCTTTCAACCCTTATGAATCAGATTGTACAGCACATTCAATTCCATGCACTTGGTTACGACATGTTAACTGACAAATAGCAAATCATGTTTCAGCTTAACATCCAGTAGAGATCACAGTACACCTTTTGCTCAGATGAACAGCGGCACAGTCAGAGTGAAATCACATCAAACAACATATCACTTTTAACATACCAGGTTAACCCTCTGTATATTATTTTATAATGCTTGTGCAAACAAAATATACCTTCTCTTCTGTGTCATCAAATCGTTGAGTAAGCCTTGCAGAAATCTCATCAGTTTCTGGAGGAGAATACTTCAAATGGTATATCTTCCCTGTTACTGGGTCCAGCCTGCGGCCTATCACTCTTTCAACAAGTTTTTCTTCATGCACCTGTACATGCAACAGAAATTTTCTCATATTGTGCCCATGGTAAGTTGGTAACTAAAGGCAGATGAAAGCCAGTATGTTAAAACTTCATTTGAAGCATGTAAAATGACAATGAATTTTAAATTTAAGGATTTAAGGTATAAAACAAGTGAATGACCACAACTATAGATGATAGAACCTCACTTCCAAAAGAATGAAGAGATCTGGTTGGAAGCCATATTCTTTAAGAGCTGTTGCTTGAGATAAGCTACGGGGGTATCCATCCAAAAGCCAACCCTTCTCTTGTGAATCTGGTTGCATTAGGCGATCTTTGACCATCTGTTCCAAAATGAAAGCCACCAACTTCTATCTATGAGTATTAAATATGCATTTCATGTTCCTTTGTAACTGTAACAATAAGATATGAACAAAAGAAGGAATGATATGTGCAAGATTTCAAGTGTACCATTACAACTACTTCATCAGGAACTAATTGCCCTTTCTCCATGTATTCCTTTGCTCGCTTCCCGTTTTCAGTCCCTGCAGAAATTTCGGCCCGTAGTAAATCTCCAGCTGAAATGTGCACCAAATCATACTGCAAGGGCGTAAGCATGTAAAGAGAAAATACATTTAAACATGAAAATATAAAGTCCACACTATTACTCTGCATTAAACAACCAAAAGGGAATTGCTAAAATTTGAGAACAAGCTACAAAAGGGTGCCCAACATAAATGCAGACTGAAAGTCAATTCCACCAAAACCAACAACCAAAATAATCACATTCACACTTTATGCACCTAATGCAAGAAAGTAGTCAGAGCTTGTAAACTCAGATAAAATAGAAGTAGCAGATTGAAGTCTGCCCCTTTAACTTCATCAACCCACAACCCACTGATCATTGAAAAGTTTTAGTCAGCAAGCCACTGATCATTGATAATTAGTAATTAAATTCTTTAACTAACCGGTGACATTCACACATTCAATCCCATTTCCAAGCCCGATGTCCCTCCCCGCAAAGAATCAATTTTTATACCATAGACCAGGGCTCATATTGCATTGTGAACCCGATACACAAATTTTGTACCTTCATTTAACTCATTTTGTACCTACAGTTAACAATTTGTTGACACATAATATGATAGCTACAAGTACAGAAATCATCATCTGCTGATACAAAATGTGTCAAACTACAAATACAGGATATTTTTGGACCAAGGTAGACCCTGGTCAATGGTATAATTTGCCCCAAAGAATAAACCTCTCTCTCCCACCAAATTGTGTAAATATATACTCCGTAGCAAATGAAGAGAAAAAAGAAAAATAAATTACTTTCTTGGCGATGAGCTCACATTGGGTTCCTTTCCCAGAAGCCGGAGCACCCGAAATCATTATCCTCAAGGGTTCCGCCTTATTCCCCGACGCCACAACCTTCTCAAAAACAAAACAATTAACCAAATTTAACTTAAAACCTACTTCAGTTCAGTCACTAAACACAAAATTCAATGTTGCTTCTGTACTGTACTTACATACCACGAAACCAGGAGCGTACGCTTGCGGAGGTCTGGAATGCCGAGGTCGGGGTAGGGTTTGATCCAAATGCAGAGAAGAAGACTTGGGAAGTGAGGGCACAGATGTGAGGCGTAGGTGAAGAGGATGAGAAGGAGGAGATGAAAAAGAAGAAATCGACTTGGCGGGTGAGGATTTGAAGCAGGGCAGAGAGCAGCCGCACGCCGCCATTTCGCTGTCTCGCCGATGGACCGGAGAATGGCTCCTCGGCGTCGGCGGTGAAGTGTTGTTTATATTTCGATGTTATTTAGGACATTTGTGGCCTTGTGACATCATCAGGGTAAATTATACGAGAATAACTAAGGTGGGGATATCGCCACGTTGCTTGCTTCTTTGCTTACTTGCATTTAATACAGCTTACTGCTTACTCCAACTCCAACTACTAAATTGCTTATTCAAGATATTTTGCATTTATAATGTAGTAACTGTTCATGGCTAAATTGTTTATCCAAAGATCTTGTGATCTAATGGTATCCGGTGTCCCGGTTAACACTCCCAAATGGATGATGGGAGTGTGTTAACATTGTAACACAGTCAGTGGTACTAAAAAAAACAATCGTCAAAAATACTTTTGTCATTTCTTCTATTTTTCTCTTCCCACAAGTATTAAATTGCAATTCGATCAAACAAAACAATGTAATTAAGGCCTTTATTGAATTACAATTTAATTACAACTCAATTATATTCAACCAAACACCTAGAGATAGTGGATGAGATGAATTAGTTACAAGTGTGAAGTATTTTTGTAAAACTGTCAACATAATTGTACCTGATTTTGATGCTTAATATATTGCAAGAAAATGAATGGCTAGTCATCAACAAGATGAATTAACAATTGGACATCATTACAAAGTTGATATTTTTAATGTGTTGATTGATTCTCATTTGCAAGAGTTGAGCAATAGGTTTGATGGTGATACAGCAAAATACGGAATGAATACTGTATTATTACGGGTCGGGTACAAAGTACGATACCCTAAAGGGAGACCGAGCTACGTGACAGTGGGTCAGAGGTTCCCGGCCTCTTTAGCTACTGTTAGGGAGAAATAGCCAAAAGTCCTCCTGCCTGCATTAAATGCTCCTTTTATAGTAGTGCTCGGTGGTGCTTCCGGTCTTCCGGCATGCGGGACACGTGGCGTACATGCACCGGTCCCTCTGCTGCTCCCGCGTGCTTGCGTCTCGCACGCGCGATCGTGAGGTCTTAGGTTCGAACCCCCGTGGAGGTATCCTTCCGCAGCCCGGGATCGGGGTCTAACTGGTAGTATGGAACTGGGCGGTAAGCGTACATGAAGAGACCGGGAAGGTATATTGCGGAGACCGGGATTTATCCCTATCAGATGGCAAAGCAATGGATACTTCTCAGTTCATCGTTAGATTCAAGAGAGATGCTATATCATCCATAATTGATGACATTTACAAGTTGGTAGAAAAGTTTTACTCTCAAAATTTTGAAGATTATGAGATTTTACAATTGAGAATGCAACTTTAAACATTTTGAATAGAGAAAATTGCCAATTTGACCCACTGACTATAGGGGTCCTATTAATTTCAGTCCACGACTTTCAAAAGTGTTAATTGCATACCCTGACTATTCAATTTCTGTCAATTTTGGACACTCCGGCCAAATTGACGGCCAATTTTGGCCGGAATGTCTTAATTACTCCGTTAAGCCTTAATGTGAAGGGCAAAATAGTCTTTTCCAATAGTCTTGCCGGAAATGTAACCTAGAATCACGTCTTGGCACCAGAAACTATTTCCGTTCATCTTCCTCGATGATTCTGTTCTCGCAGAAACCAGCAGGTCCACCGCGTCCATCTCAATGATGTCGGAATCCTCTCCGTTCATCTTCCTCGACGATTCCGTTCTCGTAGAAATGAATATGCTCCACCAGCAGGTCCACCGTGTCCATCTCAATGACGTCGGAACCCTCTCCTCCGGCACGATCCTTCGGCGCAAGGAGACCAGTTTTCGATAATCTTGTGGATGGCGTCGGTGATCTGGGATGAAGGAGACCCTGTTCGTCTCGTTATCCAAGCAACTGCAAGCGGTTTCCAGGCCGACGAATTCAAACGGGAGAATGTTCGCTTCATTTTCTTTTTCTAATCCCTGCGTGCCGGCGGCAGTGGCTGTTGCTGGGAAGATCTCTGAAAAGTTTAGACGGAAGATCTCTGAGAAGTTTAGCCGGCGACCAATGGCAGCATCGCCCCACTTTTCGAGTTGGATTTGCTAATGGAGTTGCCGGCGATGAACACTTCATTGCTTTCTTCAGGAGCAACAATGCGACACTCCGATTGAACGACCAACCGACCTTCTGCTCCGTCGCATTTTTCGGTCATCAGGCATCAGCGAAAAAACGATGACGACAATCGACGTGTCTCCTACCTCTGCGCACATCGCCGGCGGTTTGTATTTCTGAAACTGCTGACCTGGTCTAAGTTTGGTTAAGCAAAATACGAATTTGCCCCTCAAATTAAACATTAATTGCGTAGTTAAGAGATTCCGGCGACATTTGGTCACCAATTTGGCCGGAGCGACCAAAATTGATAAAAATCGAATAGTCAAGGTATCCAATTAACACTTTTGAAAGTCGTGGACTGCAATTAATAGGACCCCTATAGTCAGTGGGCCAAATTGGTAATTTTCTCTTTTGAATATGTGCAACGACTTCTTGATTTTAGAACACTATAAAGTATTTATGATATGTGTCAATGGTTAGTGAAAACTAAAAAATTGAACATTTATCCTATTGTGTTTAGAGTAGTAACTCTCATTGTCACACTTCCAGTATCTACATCTATTACAAAACGATTTTTTTTTTCTGCCATTAATATAATTAAGACTACACTTTGTAACAAGATGGAAGATGAATTTCTTAATGATTGTTTGCTAGTATACATTGAAAAACAAATTGCAAAATGATTTAGTATATATTCAATTGCAAATGATTTTCGTAACATGTAATAGAGACGTTCTAAATTTTAATAGATTTATAATATAATGATGTATTTTGAAATATGTTAAATGAATATTAATATATTTTATTATTAACTCTCAAATTGTGATTAATCCCACACCAACAAATCCTGAATCCGCCTTTATCATCAAGTGCATATTAGGCAATTCATGAGCCGAAGAGGGAAAAGATTTATGAAATTACTTGATTGTTCTTCACAGCACATAGTATAACTAGCCCTGCGATGCGGGAAAATTCATTCCCAATATTAATTACTTGATTGTTCTTCCTCTCCGCGCTGGCAACATCGTCGAGATCGTCGGCCCTTCGCCTTCCGCCAAAACCCAAATCCTTATACAGGCAATACAGCTTATGC
This sequence comes from Ipomoea trifida, assembly GCA_003576665.1. NCBI lineage: Eukaryota > Viridiplantae > Streptophyta > Magnoliopsida > Solanales > Convolvulaceae > Ipomoea > Ipomoea trifida. The sequence goes on along the minus strand of CP025656.1, from coordinate 18,492,086 downwards.
CTGTTGTATATATTACTAAACGAAATATTGGATTTCTCCACTTGTATTGAAAATAACAATTGCATTTCAGCCTTCAATAAATTGCATTCTGCCCAAGGAATGGAAGGGCGTGCATTATGGAGGTTTTCAGCGCCCAGTGATGTTCATCGACTTGGATTGCCGTTTCGATGTTTTGAGCCTCTCAGCTTCACTGAAGCAGCGCATACTTAAAGCCAATGGTAATTGGATTTTTTATTTTTAATTTTTACTTTCCTTTTCCTGTGAAATGAAAAAGAAAAATTGGTCACTGTTCGGGCATCTATTGGGCAGGCGTTTTGCAGTCAATGGTACTATGGTAGTAACTTAGGAGTTTAATTATATAAGCCTTGTTAATTATAATTTTTTTTTAAAGTAGTACTGACTCTATTACATTTAGCATCTTGTTAATTATAGTTAGACAACCTTTTCAGAACAATTTCGTGTAGGATGCTAAAAATATTATTGAGTATTTGAGTTGTTAAGAGTCTTAAAAATAAGTGAGAACAAATGAGTTTATAATGTCATGGGTTAGATTAACTAATTGGTTGGATTCAATCTTTGACCCATGTGCATTATAGCCCAATCTGACCCAATCTTAGATTATAATAACATGAGAGTAATATTTTGATTCGGTGTCTCAGGAAAGAGTATGCAATGCTTAAAGGAGGCAGATGCAGAATATGACAAAGAATTATTTGCAGAAAGCATGAGACGGTTCTTGTACATCCGTTGCTATGATAGTATCCAGTTTCTGGATACACTTAAGGTTAGTCTTCTTGTTCTTGTTTTTGTCACTAAGTTGTAATTATTATATTTGTTTGTATAGTTTGATGTATTTTACGAATTGCAGATGCTCTTACAGCATGTTTGGTTCGTGGAATAAGCCTGGAATGGCATAGCATTCCCGGGAATAGGCCTATTCCTTTGTTTGGTAATGTTTTTTATTCCTAGAAGTACTGGTGCCAGTGGTTGATAAAAGAAGCACATATTTAACACTATGTTTGTTATGTAAATGAATAAATGATACACAATCACGTGGGGAAATGATAATTCTTGAGCAAAACTACATCATTATTTGCCAAGCCCAGCAAACTAAGGCATGTTTTAACTATTTTTTTTGTCAGTATTGGAGCTTTTCACTGGATGGATCGTGCTTTTGCTGTTTTGCATTTATGCCACAAGGGAGCAGCAACAGGTAATGATAAAGGAAAATTTCTTTTGACTTACATTCAGTGGAAAATATCTGAAGAACTATGGTAATTCCGCCATGTTTCTGATTTCCATCCTACTATAACTTTTATGTTGTTGCATCAGCAAGTTTAAAACATTGCAGTTCTGTGGTATTCAGTAAAGCATATTCTCTTTAAGCCTTACATCTCAATAATAGAGATGGACATTATATTGAAGTATTCTATGCTAACCATCAGAAACTCCAACTAAACGTCCCTTCCCCAACCAGCCGAACAGAAAAATTCAAGGCAATAGTGAAGAAAGAGAGAATATCCTAAACTGTAATTATCTTTCATGCCATCTTGTCTGCTTGCCTCAGCAGTCAACATTCTTTTTATCCTTCCTGGATCACTGCTTAATTCACCTAAGTCTCCATTCACCCTTGTTCTCACTATCCCTCCTGAAGGGTGTTTTGGGTAATGAAGTAATAAATCTTGTTATATTTATGGAAAGGGAAAAATTTTTTGGGATAAAGGGAGTATAAGATTATTCATGGGAAGGATACTTCTGCCTTTGCTGGAATCATATGGAAGATTATGTCTTATTTCTCTTTAAATGATAATTCTTTGTTAGGCTGTAACCTTATGACAACTGGAAAATGGACAAACAAATGTGATAGTTTTAATGAGAATCTGAGATGAGTAAGGAGATACCCTCCAGTAAGGTGATACTAAGGAGACTGTAAGAACCAATATTAATTGGGGTAAAAAGTGTTTTTGGGTTTGGCCAATTTGATAATTACACTAGATTGTTTTAATGAGAATTTGAGATGAGTGGGATGTGGGAAGGGCGTTAAAAAATGACACAAAACCATACTTGGTAGATTCATCTGAACATGAGGCATGAAGTAATCTTTTTCCAGTATTATGAGCATGGACCTCTTCACTTTTGCTCTCTAATCTGTGTACTTATCTTTCCCCCTATGTGTATATGGTATATACCTCAGTAATAATCTTCAAGAATATCCATCCTTCCATTCAGAAATTGCTGTGTAATAATTTTAGTTATAAAAAGAGCCACACAGAGCAGCTTTTATAGCTTAGTTTTTGGAACTTCAACCTTCTTAACTTAGCTTGAATTGGATTTTGTATTTTACTAAAATTTTGCTGTCCTTTGTTTCTCACAGAATGCTTGTGCGCCCTTCAGGTTTGCATAAAAATATTTGGCCAGTAATCATTTCTTGATCTGTCAAGTGGGCTTTGTTATTGTTGGAAATTGGGTTAATAATGTTTTAATCTTAGATAATGTGTCTAGGAGTGTTTTGGCTGCAACTAACCGTCAATCAGCTCTTAGTCTTCCTTCTCTCCGTGAAATGGAAGCTCATCCACCTATTACAAAAGTACAAAGAGGGGAAGTTCATACTCGAGAAGTCAAAAATTGTCAAGGAAAATTGGTAGCCCCGTTTCAAAGATTTCTCGGATTTTTACTTCTATGTAAGTGTCTATTATTCTTCTGTATCTTTAGTCTGTACAGAATGACTCCAAAATGTTTGATATCTGATTTGGGTATTTCTTTCATATGTTTTTACCTCTTTGCAAGTATCTATGATCATTTCCCGTATTTGGTCTTGTGCAAACACAACGTAAAATAATTGTTTGAAATTAATGTTTGCAACATAATTATGTCTTGCCTGATGAGAGTGATTTGAATTATGGTGTTAATAAAATTATGCCTTAATAAAATAATTGTTTGAAATTAATGTTTGCAACATAATTATTTTTCAGTCATATATAAGCTTTAATTTATTCTTGTCAATATAAAGGAAGATATTTCATTGATTTCAAGGGAATACATTTAAAGAACCGTGCGTGTGCTTCTCAGAGAACAACATAAGGAACATGATATTATGATAAGATTGTTATGGCATTGGTGTTGTGTGCACTTAGGTTTTCAGGTAGCGGTATTAGTACTAGGAATAGAATATGATCGGAAACCTAAGCCCGATCCCTGCTCTTCTTCCTACGTTTGGTTGTAGTGTTTTGAACCGGGGGAGGGTGATTGTGATTACCTCTGTACGTAATGATATACTTGCTTTCATTCATGTGGCTTAACTGAACATGCTTCTTTGCAGGGCACTTTTCTCCCTCGTGGTTGCATTTGTAATAGCTCTTCGAGTGTGGTGAATCATTCACCATCTTCTTCCCATACTTCCTCCAAACCCATCCGTCCCATTCATCCACCTTCTCAACTGGAACTTCGACCTTCTCAACCGCCACTTGAACATTCTCAACCAACATTTCAACCTCATTCACTTGAAGCTTCTCATCCTCCAAGCCACCACCTTTTTCAAGACTATCAGTTTGGGGACTTGGAAGGGGTTGTTGAGGTTCCAAAGTAGGGGAAGGGTCGGGACTTTGAGGAACTGGGGTGTCCTTCTCGATACCTCCCGAGCCCGAGCCATCAACCTTGTCAAGACTAGTAGGGGGAATGATGGTACCCTGAGGATCTACGACTGGTTCTCTACTCTTTCTACTAGTAAACCTATCGATAACCTCTTCTAGCCCGAAATAGTACCTTTCAGTCGCTATGCTAGGAAAAGCACTACCATGATCGCGGCTTTGTTGAGGGAGTAAAGGGATTGAGTCATAGGTTTGGCTAGGAAAACCACCATTAAAATGTTCATGAACATCTTGGCTACTTGAATTGCCATTGAGGTTGCTGCAGCCTCTTACCACTGCAGCAAGATCCCAATCATTTTCACCATCCATATTCTTAGAGTTATGGTGAAGATTAATGGAGGAAGGTTAGTTCATTATATAGAGTTAGATTTTTAATGTGAGAGTTGTATTGATTGCTTAGGTTAAAATCTGTTAATTATTTTTTCCATGAATCAAGTATAGTATAAAGGTTCTATTTCCTTGCATGGGAGATTTGAAATCTGAACCTTTATTTACTCCCTACCTGCCATTATGGTAAAAATCTCAAGTGCAAGTTGTAGTACTAATAGCCCTTAGGATTCATTTTAAAATATTTTTATTTAATGCAGCATTTACAGATATTTTACCATACAAGTTTTTGCAAAAATCAATGAAGAAATCCATTGATTCCACAACTTCGATTCTACAAATTATTATTCAATATTTGATCTATTGACCCAATAATTCATGAAAATTGCTAATCATTTTAACAAGTGTAATAATTTATTATATTGATATATAGTGTTTGTTAAAATTAGTACCTAGACAGTAGACACAAATCTTTATTCAAAAACCATAGAAATTACAAAAAATTAAAATTAAATGTGAAACTAAAACAAATAGAATTGATTAATATCAATAATTCTGAATCAATAAAAGTACATAATCAAATTCACAAATCACAATGTCAGAATTACATATGAACCTACAATCATCCAAACATACTAACTAATATATTAATACTTAGGAGTTTATAAAATGCCATAACATGTTCAATACAAAGTACAAACATAATATAATTCCATAACTAGTCCAGAATTACAAGAAAATCAACATCATAAGTTCATAACAATACATACACAATGAACTCATACACTTACTATTACTTACACCAACATTCATCAAGGCTTCAATATAATTTATTTTTCTTCAAATAATTCTTATATGATGAAACAAAATAAATAACTAGTCCATTTGTTAGGAATTATTCGTAACTAATTAATAAAGTAATAAGTAGTAATAGAACATAAAATTCAAGTCTTTTATTTTGTCGATCTTCACCAGCGGAGCTGGACTTCTCTCTTCTCTGCTTCGGCTTGACTAGGGCTGGATGATGAGGCACATACACCAGACGATGAAAATGTAGGGCTTGACTTATTGAGTCGACTAGTATAAAGAGAGATAGTAAAATTAGAACCAAATGAGAGAAATTAAGACATTGAACTGTACAGAATAATGAAAGAGATAGATAGTCGAATTAGAACCGAAGGAGAGAAATTAGAGCATTGACTAGTATATTATATACACATGTGCTAATACATTTTATATATACACAATGAGCTATTAAAATTGAAAATTTAATATTAGGTTATAGATGGGCTAATACATCTTAAATATATAATATAGATATTATATATAAATAAATATAAACGGGTCATGTATGTAAACCTACGAGCTAGGCTTTAAAAATATTGGTCTAGCTTGTTTACTTAAATAGGCCTTAGCCTTTTATTAAAAATGTCAAGTCTAATTGAGTCAAAACTAGGTTGAGCCGTAAGCACTTATTTGGGGTCATGACCCCCCTACTTGCCTATAAGGCTATAACTGACTAGCTCAAAGTGATAAGACTAATAGGTAACTCCTACAAGTGTGGTAGAAAGTTATACCTTAATTGTCTTATGTTATTTTTAATCCAAAAGTCTTGTACTAAGAGTTAGGAGTATCATACTTTGATATTTTGTAGACAAACTGCTTCTATTAAATATTTCAACATAGTCTAAAAAAGGCATGTAATGGGATTGGAGTAAGGGGATTAGAGAGCTTGAAGTCCCGACTCGGAAGAGCTGTTATGCCATGAACCCAAATCCATGTTCACAATTTTAGAACTTTATATTCATAATTTTTGAAACAATACTCCCACTACATATTCAAATTTTATAAGTTTACAAAAAAGAAAATGAATAAAAAGTGTGCCCTTTAAAAAAAAAAGAAAAAGAAGAAGAATAAAGTCAAAAGTAAGGATACATTAATATCATTCTTTTCTCATAGACATTGTTCCTTCAATATTGGTTTCACTTCTACCTACTTGTGTATTGTGCAACTACGAAATAATTATTTTTTGGAATGCTACTTTTTTCTAACCGAAAGATTCCAACCACTTATCATGTCAACATTAACGTGATATATTACTTGTTCAATCCCATTACTCTGTCCTAGCACGTTTTGAATTAGCCTCCTTCATCCAGTCGATGCATTCTTCTGCAGTCCCAAAAGGATGTGCAAGCTGCCACTCCAGCAATTTTTGTTGCTGAAATGAAAAACAAAACCCAATAAGCAAAACTCATGGATAAGTAGGCCGGGCAAGAGTTAATCGTTTTACCCATTCTTTGACAATTGGTCCTCCAGTTTTAATCTGCAAAATGTTCATGATTTCCTTCCCATTCACCAGTGGTTTCGCTTCCCACACACTTTCTAGGCCTGAGGATCACAATAAATTCAGAAATCTATCAAGCGTTAGTAGTTCTGCTTATGCAATCATGGAATGCCAACTCGTAATCCACAATGGTGAATTAGAAACTGACACAACTGCAATATAAGGTCCTAGATTTGTTTCTTAAATTAATTAGACCTAATACTTCTGAACCGGGGCCTACCAATGCACACTTTTGGTGCAGATGAAGGCACATGCATGGTGAAGGGGAAAAAATCCAAAAGATGATGATAGATGTCAATTCCGAGGTAGAGTTTTGTTGTAGAAACATATCATAAAACTATGCAACCAATTTCAACAGTCAATTTCCACAGCACCTAGAAGTTGTTGCTATTGGTCCATTCAACCTGATCATAAGCAGAGCTAAATAACGAAACTCATAGAATATGACAAGTGTATAGCCATATAGGACTATTAACAATACCTAGATTGAGTATGTCATTCTCAATTGTCTTAAATAATTTGCTTCTCTTCTCCAATTCGATGTTTTCCTCTGTGTCCACATTTGTAGGGTATAAAAGCATCGAGAGTACCAGGGAAACACGCCAGAATTCTTTAATTTCACGGAGCAGCAATCCTGTTGGTGAAAAAACATGTCACCTAACAATTTTTAAGATGAAGTGCTATAATCAAAGAAAATAAAATCATAGACCATACGATCCAATAGAAGAAAAAGACCTGCAATAAAGTAAGAATATTTCTTACCAATCAGTATTCTACGTTTTGAAGCAACTGGAACATCAATAGTTTCTGTTTTCCAATCCACTTCAATAATTTCTATATCTTTGGAAGTAATAAACGGAATCAATGATACAAGCTTTTGTGTCACACTATGCAAACTTGTGACCTGCAAACATAACATATATTTAATTAACAATAGTATATTGCAGCCATCTCTCTATTCTCCAATGATGATATTTGGAGGTGGTGTGAGGTGGGAGAGGAGAGAATGAGAGAAAGTAAGACTCATCTACTGTGCACACGGCCATGATAATAATACTGTAATACTGTAGTAATTGCCACTTACTGTTTCTGAATCACTGGCTTTCAACTTGAGAGAATTTCTGAAGATATAACTTACAACTGGAATCTGTTCATATGTAATCAATAAATATTCATTCAAAACAAAAGACCAAAAAAAAAAGTACAGTGGTCATTACTCATTAATGCACAACTCTATGGTCCAAGGGCCAAAAAAGATGGCATGAGAAGAATTTACCTTTTTAGCTTTATGGTCTTTGTATATGGTGTTTCTAAACGGCAGAAACAAAGCTGCATATAAGCAAAGCCGCCTTTGATCATCCTAAAATCCAAATACAAGTGTCCAAACAAATTAAAACAATAAATGCATAAAATGGAATGAAAATGCCCTGACAAATACTTGGTGCATATAAGGGCAGCCAAGTGAGCCAACCCATGCATACTATCTATCATAAAACAGAGCCTACACATTTGATAATAGAAGCTTCAGGTGGATTTTTTTCTTTCCATATTGCACTAAATGGCTTGGTCCAGGATCATTGCCAAAATTGATAAACCCTTGAAAACATGTAGTTATACAATAATTTTAGTCATAGAATCATGATCTATTTCTTCACAAACGAATTCCATAATAATTTCCTTTACAATTTCTTGGTGAGTGGTCAAACCAATGAATAGACATCATCTATCAATGTAGATACTTACAGTCAAAGAGCATCCAATTAGACGAAGCAATCTCCATGCTAAATCCATGTAAGCAACACACAACCTAACAGAGAGATTAAACTAAAAGGTCAAAGATGTGTTTCAATTTCAGAAAATGAATACTTGAAGAGAATGAACTAAACCACAGAAGTGGATTGAGCTTTGTTATTTCATCACCACCCAATGGGGAAAAAAACATAGTCACCACCACATACATATGATAAAGTTAAAGCTCACTAAAGAATATTGCAAAAATCACATAGGCTGTCCAAATTAATGATTTGAAGATTTGCAGCTATCATATGGTTTATTCAATTTCATCAGGAACTAATTCTTCTCTTAGGTTTCAGTTGGGAAGAGCTATGATATACAAGTAAATATGGTTTACATATGCAGACACTGAAGATTTTGGAGCATAAGGATAATATTTAAATATGGAGTTACATATGCAGATAGTGAACATCTTGGAGCATAGAATAATATTTAAGATTTGAAGTAAACAGGAGTGCCAAGGCATCCTAGAACAAAGTGAATTCAATGTTCTTCCACTTGATTAATACCTTAGTTGTTTTTTTATGGAAAACACAAATAACAAGATGCAGTTATCTTCCAGGCTTCCAGCTTTCCCAAAACAAATGATAATGATCAATACCCAAACAAAAATAAAAATAAAACTAAAATAAAACAAAATAAAGACCATTTGAGATAAGGAAGGTACTTGTCACAACTTGTGGGAATTGGTGGTTCAACGTCCAGAGGAAGACTAAAGACAGCCCAAAATAATTGCAGGTCAGCAACATATGTAATTGCTTTAAGAGGTTGATTGCCAGATATCATAAGATCAATCTGTTAAATGGTACGGATTAAAAAAGAAATAACAGTGTAAATTAACCTACCAGAGAAAATACAGTAAACGAAAAAAGGGGACAAGTATACAACATTAGGAAGGGAGGACCTTTCACTCCAAGCCTAAATAACACCTTTTAAATTAAAGAATTATTTGTTAACATGAATTTATTAGACTAAATTTGGCATTATATCCTGATTCAGACACTAAAGCGATCTAGGGTATAAATTGGAATAGATTAAATGCTAGTATGATGAGCATACTTCATGACCTATACGTTCTCTGCTAATCTTATCAGCAATAGCAGCCTTGACATCATCATCTGAAGCAGCTCTCTTGAGCTCTTCATCTAGCACAAATTCGAACCTAGCACCTGAAATCATATATAATGAAAATATAAATAAAAACAGCAGAACCAAAAATAGCCTGCAGCATTAAAAGACTGTACCACTGCCTAGAATTTAAAGCTAAGTACAAAGATTTCAAAATTTCAAAAAGTACAACTAGCTAAGAATAGATTGCAAGATTCTTCTCCACTGCAGTTTTGATGTGCTTTTTGGGCAACAGACAACCTGTTCCCTTTTTGGAGAATATGAAACTGAAAGGTCACAGGGTAGTTCCCATAGAATTAAATTGTCTAGTGGTGAAGATGGAGAAGAAGCCATAGTCAAAGGAATTTAAGAAAACAAAGCAACCTACTGTTAGTAGAATAAATATGCGAGTCCACTTAGTAAGCCATTGTGTAGCAAGCTAGGTATGCCACACCAATAATGATTAGATTGCATTGTATAACATTAATGTTCATATTTTACTAGTGTGCAAATTATTTTTATACAAATAATTACATTTTATTACATAGATGTCCATGTTGTCTAATAAGAGCATTGTTGTAATAGAATATAAAGTCTAAACATCAAAACAGGGCGTACATGGCTAGGTAAGTCATATCCTATCTAATAAGAACTGCCACTTAACCATCAAACTTGATCTGTTCATGCCATTTAGTAAAAAATTCAAAGCCTTAGTCAACCCTTTTATATTTTCCCTCCTAAATGAGTCAATTTAATCATCATTCATCAAAACAGTCTCAATTCAGACCATAATCTATCAATTTAAAAAGATAACTGATAATGGCATTTCAAAGTAGCATGACATATCTATAGAAAAGCCCAAGTTTCTGTACGAGCTGGAGTAGCTGCTTCCCTTACAATATATCCAAAATCAAAATCCTTAGAAGTCAGACCTCACATTCTATCCTCACTCTTCAATGTGCTGTCTACTTTGTGAGCAATACAAAAACCTATAAAAAGGGACCTAACTGGCACCAAAGTGTCACACTATACTTCCAATATCAAAATTCAGAGTGTACATGTGTGCGTGGGTGTGTATATTTGTATACCAATCAATACAAAATATAAGTGGCAGTGTGGCACTTTGATAATAAATAACATCCAAAACTTGTTCCATACATAGATAAGCAGGTAATGATTAGTTGTTTACTTCACTAACCAAAACGAATAGCTCGAAGAACTCTTAGTGGATCATCCAAAAAGGTCTGCTTTGGAGGCAGCGGAGTCACAATTCTACCAGACTTGAGATCCTTAATGCCTGAATTAGATAGAACAAGTTTGATATATTACAACAGAAAACTTTTTGGAGATAAAAATCAGGAAATGTGACACAACTAACTTTGAAAATTGAAAACTTCCATATACCTCTTCCAGTAAAATCTTCAACCGAACTTGAGTTAATATTGTAAAATAAGCTGTTGAATCAAAATGAGGATCAGTTAGGTGATTTTCGGAGATCAGAATGTCATGCAACACACATGCATATATACATCAAACTTGCATTGCACAGCTTTTATTTATGGGACAAAAGAGAAGACAGCAACTAATTAGTTGAAGACAAACATACCTGTTAATGGTTAAGTCCCTGCGATATGCATCCTCTTCTGCAGTGCCAAATCTCTATGAAACAAATAAAATAAAACAAAATTTTAAACAACCAAATTAGGCATAACTGAGAAAGAAGGGGAACAAGTGAAGACAAATAGAACTTTCAGAACCTATTTTTGGTTAACAAACAAGAATTATCATCTGCCACTTAAAAAAGGTAAGGATTGTAATGAAGACATGAAGTTAATCAATGGAAAACTACAGAGCATACTAGTATAAAATTCTATTATCAAGTGTATATTTAATAACTTCTAAAACAATATTTAGTACACATTCATCCTTCCATTTTGAGCAGTCTTGTGCTACATCATAATCATAAATCACAAGCATTTTCCTAGAAATCAATCTGTGTAATACTGTAATATTCCTTGCATTATTCAGTCTTCTTGTCTCCCCTTCTTCCATGTATTATTTATTGAAGGTGTTATTGTACGTGCAATCAGCTGTGATACAAAATAAACCAAGACCCCTATGTGACTACATGCAATATGGAAATCAAGATGCATTCAATCACAATCTCCAAGTTGTATTTACCATTGTTGGAATACGACTACTTTCACTGTAATCTTCTGCTCGCAAGTTAACAAAATCAACCCATACATCACAAAGGCGCATCCTTGCTGTTTCCAAGTGTTTTGACTGATCGGGATTGCTGGAAATTTAATGAAAATGGTTAAATTATTAAATAATGCCTGCATACATACAGCCAATGACAAAACAACAACAAAACCCCAAAAAAAAGGTATCTATAATTTTCATTCTTCTGTGAATGGCAAATGTGATTTTTCTCTTCTATATCCAACAGAACTGCCAAGTTTTTCTTAAACATTTTATACAAATACAAATCAATTCTATTTTTTTTAAAAAAATACATAGATTCCTGTAACCAAAACCATGCAATCTTAGATGCACCCATCATTATCCAACAAAAATAACTCCTCAAAGAACCCATAAAACTTGCTTTACTTTAAGATTAGACCAAGATCACCCAACTGGGCTATAGTGCAGGCCACACGATGCTAAAATATTGAACCCAAACAATTAACTAGTCTAACTCATTGACCCTCCAGGCTCTGATACCATGTTATAATATAAGATTGGGCCCATGTCACTCGAGCTAAAAGATCGAATCCAATCAATTAGCTAGTCTAACCGATGGCTTTATAAACTCACATATTCTCTCTTATTTTTTCAATGTGGGACTCTTATCAGAACCCAAACTAAAAAGATACAGAATAGTGGATAAATAATTTAGGAAACTAGATAAATCCAAGCTTTACTTAGATCACAAGAAAGCTAATTTTAGTTGTAATAATGTGTAAGTTTTAGCATAAAAATAACATATGAAGCAGAATCACCAATTCCAACCATTACAAGCAACAACATTCTATACAATTCACATAAAATAAAAATACCAAGTCTAATAAGCTCATATGAACCTTTAGTAAATTATCAAATGAACATACCACTGGATGACACCTATTCCTTGGGTTTCTTCCCCAGTAGATGATAAGTACTCATTGACCTTCTCACAGAATTCTCTTCCTAGCATGTTGTCAAGTGCAATGTCTATATCACAGCATTCTTTACCAAGAAGCTACATTAAGAACACAACACGTCAGATTGTTTGATAAAATAGTTAGCTTATCAGTCAGTTTTGGCTTATTTAAACACTATTAGTTGTTTGACTTGGTTAAAAAATTAATATAAGTGTTTGGTTAATTAACTTTTTGTAACTCCAAAATGCTAAAATTCAAAAAGTTACTCAATTAGCTTTTTGAGAAAATAAATTATACTAAACAAGTACTCCGTATATACTAGCACCTAATTTACCAAACACATTTCTACAATAAGAAAATGTTGTTATCAACTAATTATACTCTCTAACTCAATCAGGTAACAGCCATTTACCAAAAAGGCCAAAAACAAATGTAAAAGCTCTTCCAAATCAAACAAGCTTTAGAATCTACAACTAGTGTTGAAGGCTCCTGCAGTCCTGCCCTTATGCTTTCATAGCTAACGGTGGATGATGACCTAGAACTTTTACAACTAAAATTCAGTCAATTTCTACGCATACAAGCAGAGTAGCAGCCCAAACCTTATCGCGAACCCATCCACCGGCGACGCGGAGCTGAGTCTGGAGATTAAAGTGGCGCAGGACTTGAAGAAGGCGGTCAAAAATCTGCTTCTCCTTAGCTGTCAAGTCGATGTGGTCTTTGACATGAACCAGCGGAGGAGACGCCTCGGATTCCGCCATAGTTGGCCCGCTGCGAAACCTCCGGGGAGGAATGTAGGAGCTGTGAGATAGAGAGTAGTTGGGGCACTTGAATTTTATAGTCTGAAGTTTTGGGAAAGGTGAAAGGAGAGAAGAGTTGTGTGATGAATTGAAGAAGAGGCGGTGAGTGTAGTGGTTCAAAGTTGAAACCAGTCTCATTGCGCTTCCCGCAGTCCGCCCATTTTCCTTTCGCCGGGGCGGATAATCGGAGAATGAAATGGGCTTGGACAGTCGGGCCCGGATCATTCTACCTTGGCTTGGATGACAAATTATACTGTGCACCACGGTGCACATAGCAATGTGTACCACGTATATAAACGACGTCGTTTTGATCAGGTAAACTAACTGTTCGTTTTTTTGGAAATTACATGTACAATTTTTCTAAAAAAGTAATTACCGAGATGGTTCATTGACTATAGAAAAATTATCAATTTGGTCCCGGTTTAACGGATGTCTAACGGCAAAATAAATTGAGGATCAAATTGATTAAAAATTTTCAAAGTTGATGACTTAATTGGGCACGAAAATTTGTTGATGACCACATTAATAATTTTGCAATAGTCGAAGGACAACCGTTATACCGTGGACCATGGTCACAAAACGACGTCGTTTCAATAAGTGGAAGAAACGACTGTTGTAAATCTTCGTAATTAATACTATAGTTCATCTCAAAAATGATATTGCTTCACATTTGTTTTTATATTATCGAATGAAACTGTAGTTATATCGAAATGTAATTGTAGTTGTGTTGAAATGTAATTGCAGTGTATATAAATTGTACTGAATAATAGTTTCATATTTTTTGGTGTATATTGTCCAATGAAACTGTAGTTATATCGAAATGATATTTTAGTTGTGTTGAAATGAAACTGCAGTTGTGTTGAAAAGAAACTAAATAACAGGTTCACATATGAGTGTATAATATCGAATTAAACTGCAGTTATATTAAAAAGAAATTGCAGTTGTGTTGAAATGTAACTGCAGTGGTGTTGAAATGTAATTGTAGTACATATAAACTGAAAGTGAATGGCATGAAACGGAGACCATTTTATCCGTATGTTATTATTAATCAAAACTTCCATAATAAAATTTGAGGTTAATAAACTCATATATTTGACCATTATCCAAATATTCAAATATTTTGTCATATTGTCTTGCTGTCTTGTATTGCACAGCGCGCGAAGCTTTCTTCGTTGAGGAATCAGTAACTCAGGAAGGAGGCGAGTAGAAAATATGTCGGCGAGAGATTGGATTGAAACGGATGAAACCGCAAAGCAGTACCTGTCTAGGGTTCTAACAGAGCGACCTTTCGTGCCTCTCCCGCCTCCTATTCACCGCCTTCCTCTCCGCGCCGGCAACATCGTCGAGATCGTCGGCCCTTCGCCTTCTGCCAAAACCCAAATCCTTATACAGGCAATACAGCTTATGCCTGTTGTATATATTACTAAACGAATATTGGATTTATCCACTTCTATTGAAAATAGCAATTGCATTTCAGGCTTCTATTAATTGCATTCTGCCTAAGGAATGGAAGGGCGTGCATTATGGAGGTTTGGAGCGCCCAGTGATGTTCATCGACTTGGATTGCCGTTTCGATGTTTTGAGCCTCTCAGGTTCACTGAAGCAGCGCATACTGAAAGCCAATGGTAATTGGATTTTTATTTTTAATTTTACTTTCCTTTTCATGTGAAATGAAAAAAAAATCGCTGGTCACTGTTCGGGCGGGTGTTTTTCAGTCCATGGTACTATGGTAGTAACATAGGTCTTTTAATTAATTATATAAGCCTTGTTAATTATAGTTAGTCAACCTTTTCAGAACAATTTCCTGTAGGATGCTAAAAATACTATTGAGTATTTGAGTTGTTAAGAGGACATTGATAAAATTAGAGAGAAAATAATAGAGAACATATGGGTTTATAGGGACATGAGTTGGACTAGCTAATTGGATGGATTTAATCTTTTAGTGTGGTTTGGCTCAACATAAGTAATATTTGAAACATTTTTTAGTCATTGAATATCTGAGCACATGGTTGCATATTTTCACCTTTGGATTTGGTGTTATCAGGAAAGAGTATGCAATGCTTAAAGGAGGCAGATGCGGAATATGACAAAGAATTATTTGCAGAAAGCATGAGACGGTTCTTGTACATCCGTTGCTATGATAGTATCCAGTTTCTGGCTACACTTAAGGTTAGTCTTCTTTTTCTTGTTTTTGTCACTAAGTTGTAATTATTATATTTGTTTGTATGGCTTGATGTATTTTATGAATTGCAGATGCTCTTAGTGTTTGTAAAATTCCAAAACTTTGGGAACAGTATTGGACAATTGAACTTGGGAAGTTGGGATAGTCAATAGAACCCGTAATGATGTAGCCTTTGTGTGTGTGTGTGTGTTTTGCTCAAGTGGCTAAATGCCAAGCAACTCGTTTAATTTCAACTATGGTAATATGGAGTGTGATGTATGAATTGTTCTTGTAGCACTGAATAGATTTGATATAAGTACCTAGAAAGACAATAATATTCTGTGGGTATTCTAAGTTAACATTAATTAGTTTGCCTACCCCAATGTAAGACTTGTGACATTTGAGGTCTGACTGTCGCTGTTTGGACTTTTCCTGGTCTTAATGTAAAGCATGAAAGTTCACTCACTAATCTTTATCAATGTTGCTGAAACTAATATTCTCTCTTTAGAGGACTTATTTATAGGATATGCATTTTCCTGTTTCCAAATTTGTCATTCCCTAATAATAGTGATTCCTTCTTTTGTGTTATTGCATTGTCTGTATGTCATACAACCACTATATTTTTCTTGCACTAAATTGAGTCAGCTACGTGGAGTTTTGTTGCACCATTCCACTGAATCAAAGGGAGCATTCTTTGTAAGAGCAAAACAATAAAGATGCTTAGCAGTTCTGTTGGAATTTCTTTAAGACTTTTCCTCTCCAATTTCAAATTACCCAGTCCAATCCTCTCACAAAGTCTAAGCAGGCAGGGTCACTTTCTTCTTTTGGACACGTTGAAACGACCTCAAGCATACTTGATGAACTTTATTTGCAGCTGAAGCCATACCACTTTTTTTTCCCTGATGGCTACATTTATTTTTCCATCTTTTCATGTGTAGCCACACAAAACACAAATATTTGGTATTTAATGGCCAAAATTTAAAGGCTTGAAGATAATTGTCACACTGTCATTAGGCGTAAAGGTTTTGGTTTATTTCCCATTTTCACCAATAAGTCTTCTTTATATTTGGCATTTGAGATATTCTAGTTGATACATAAATACATTATTTGAAATATCTTCATTTTTTTCTTCCCACCTTATTCATTGTAGACAATGCACCACCAACTTCAAATGGCAAAAGAGGCACATGGCGTTGGTGCTTATTTAATGGTGATTGACAGGTTTTCTGGTGTTTGGTCAGCTATTTTTTAATTTCTTTATATTGTTTTTAATTCCTTTTTTTGATGTTAGGATTTC
The DNA here is from genome assembly GCA_003576665.1 of Ipomoea trifida. Lineage (NCBI taxonomy): Eukaryota > Viridiplantae > Streptophyta > Magnoliopsida > Solanales > Convolvulaceae > Ipomoea > Ipomoea trifida. Next base: position 18,475,466 of record CP025656.1, on the reverse strand, counting down.
TCTTTCAATTGCACTTGCGTTTCACATAGGTAGCTTTGGTGCTAAATTGTAATATCAATGGGTGGCAAGATCAAACCTAAATCTTGTTGTCTGCTCAATGGTGACTAGTTGCCATGTTTTTGCAGGTTGGTTTAGTAATTAAAAAGACGGGCTTGATAGTTTGAGTGCAAGAGTTTGGCTGCACATTTTTAACACTATGCTTGTTATGTAAATGAATAAATGATACACAATCACGTGGGGAAATGATAATTCTTGTGCAAAATTACATCATTATTTGCCAAGCCCAGCAAACTAAGGCATGTTTTAACTCTTTTTTTGTCAGTATTGGAGCTTTTCACTGGATGGATCGTGCTTCTGCATTTATGCCACAAGGGAGCAGCAACAGGTAATGATAAAGGAAAATTTCTTTTGACTTGCATTCAGTGGAAAATATCTGGAGAACTGTGGTAATTCTGCCATGTTTCTGATTTCCATCCTCCTATGGCTTTTATGTTGATGCATCAGCAAGTTTAAAACATTACTTTTGGAATTGCAGTTCTGTGGTATTCAGTAAAGCATCAAGTTTTCTGTCCATAAAATATTCTCTTTAAGCCTTACATCTCAATAATAGAGATGGACATTATACTGAAGTATTTTATGTTAATTATCAGAAACTCCTACCAAACAACCCTTCCCCAACCAGCCAAACAGAAAAATTCAAGGCAATAGTGAAGAAAGAGAGAATATCCTAAACTGTGATTATCTTTCATGCCATCTTGTCTACTTGCCTCAGCAGTCAGCATTCGTTTTATCCTTCCTGGATCATACTACTTAATTAACCTAAGTCCCCATTCACCCTTGTTCTCACTATCTTTGCTGAATGCCTAAAAGCAATTTTTTCTGCCCTGTCATCATCTTGCCAAAGTGGTGTAGCCTAAAGCTCCTTGAACTCTCCCATCCTGCGGTCTGTCCTGTTTAGAATGTATATGCTATATAGTGGAACTCATTTCTACTTTCTTACTCCATTGCCTTCTCTGCAAATTTCACTTCTTCTTCCTTTCAATTTTTTGTTTCTATCACATTCTAGTATCACTGTTTGTGTCAACTAAGTTTGTTATATACTCAGGAAAAGTCTCTCTCTTCAAAGTGTATCAGAAACTGTGGTTCAGGAGATTCGGAAGATTCTGTTGGTTCATCCAATGCTTGTCCTAAGTACCAAAGCAGTTAGTTTAGAGGATAAGTATGCATCAAATGAAGTTGTAAGGTAGGTTTCGGTAGGGGACATGGTGTTTTCTATTTCTGTTTGGTTATTTTTGCAAAGCTGACGAACCTTGATTTCTTGATTGATAATCTGCATTCTCAAAGATTCTATGTAGAGTGATATTTGTTTGATGTATTGTGTATAAAAGGCTAATTAGTCATATCCTTAATAGTATCCAAGATAAAGTAGGTTCCGTTAGAGGACAGGGTGTTTTCTAGTTCTGTTTGGTTATTTTTGCGAAGCTGATGAACTTTGATTTCTTGATTGATAATGTGCATTCTCAAAGATTCTATGTAGAGTGATATTTGTTGGATGTATTGTATATACAAGGCTAATTAGTCATATCCTTAATATAATCCAAGATTAGTCGCATGTTTCAACAGAAGAAAATTGTTCTAAAATTATGTGCTTGAGAATGATGCTGCGGGGTTAACTCTGAATACTGAGTGGTTAGGTGTGACCATGATGTTCCTTGTTAGGAGGTATGGGGTAGCCTGTCTACCTTTGGTTTTTTCCTCACCATAGAGTTGAAAATAACTGCACCCTTATTATACATAAAAACATCTGAACAGTGTCTGAAACAGCAGAATATGGTGAATACTAGGAAATAGACACATTATGCTCTGGGCAGGCAGTATGCATATTGGTCTTACTATAATCAAGTATTCCCTCTGTTCCAGAAATGTTGTCCCCATTGGCTGGACATACAGATCATGAGAGTATATTTAATTTAATGTATTGACTAAGTGATATATTTTCATTTTTGCCCATAATAAATGCATTGTAATTTTTAAAAAAATAATAAGTGTAGTAGGTTTTTAAAGGGTGTTTTGGGTAATGAAGTAATAAATCTTGTTATGTTTATGGTAAGGGACAATTTTTTTTGTGGACATCCCAATAGGAAGGAGGAAATTTTTTGGGATAGAGGGAGTATAAGATTATTCATGGGAAGGATACTTCTGCCTTTGCTGGCATCATTTGGAAGATTGTGTCTTATTTCTCTTTAAATGATAGTTCTTGGGAGTAAGTTTACTTCATTTGATGAAAATTTGGTGAATTCAGACTTGCATTTAATAACTATTCTCAATCAAGCTTGTCAATCATTGATGATTTAGGTTGTTACCTGATATGGCATTGTTTTTTTATAGAATATGATTTTTTAACTTTTCAAACAGGAATGTGGGGAAGTGGCCCGCTCAAAATTCCTTGGATTCTACAAGTGTTAGGAGCAGGGCAAATATTCTACCATTTCGTGAGTATATGCCTTCAGTCTGGCAGGTAATAATCCTGTATTCTGCTCTGTTATTCGGTAAAAAGTGTTTTTGGGTTTGGCCAATTTGATAATTACACTAGATTGTTTTAATGAGAATTTGAGATGAGTGGGAAGGGCGATAAAAAATGACACAAAACCATAGTTGGTAGATTCATCTGAACATGACGGCATGATGCATGAAGTAATCTTTTTCCATTATTATGAGCATGGACCTCTTCACTTTTGCTCTCTAATCTGTGTACTTATCTTTCCCACTATGTGTATATGGTATACCGTATACCTCAGTAATAATCTTCAAGAATATCCATCCTTCCATTCAGAAATTGCTGTGTAATAATTTTAGTTATAAAAAGAGCCAAACAGATCTGCTTTTATAGCTTCTTCAACCTTCTTAACTTAGCTTGAATTGGATTTTGTATGTAACTACTTTACTTCTTGTTGCAGTCCTTTGTTTCTCACAGAATGCTTGTGCGCCCTTCAGGTTTGCATAAAAATATTTGGCCAGTAATCATTTCTTGCTTTGCCAAGTGGGCTTCGTTATTGTTGGAAAATGGGTTTAATAATGTTTTAATCTTATGTCACAGGTGATAGTGATGAGAATCAAAATCAGCTCACTTATATTACAGAGTGGCTGTTGCCAGCACTGAAGTTATCGGAAAAATTTATTTTCAATGATGTATGATTAATACCTTTCTATTAACCATCATTATTTGACTGCTCCAGTAGTCACGTCACTCTCTCTCTCTCTCTACACAGGATGGTGTTTTTGCTATAGATCAAGTGCATCTGAATGTAAAATGAATATCTGAGCACTGGTTGATGATGGCCTGCTTACTGTGAAGTCAGAATATTAATTAGAAGTGCAGTTTTCATTTTCAATTGGCTTAACTTGTTCATAAGGATTTGTATGCTGGTTGAAACAGACAGACAGACACCGATAAGTCATCATGGGGTAGTAATGCTAGTTACTTTAGTAGTTTAGTTCATTAATGGTGGCTTTTTTAGATCTCTCTTTCTTCACACACATTAATGTTTTTATATTTTTTTGATGTAGGAATCAGCATTCCCACTATCTTCTTCGTGACTTGATATTTGCTGCTACAGTGTTGAAGAAGAATTTATGGTGAGTACTCATAATGCTTAGTTGCTGTCTATTTGTTTCTCATTAGTTGAAAGTGGAATGATTCATGTTTTTTTTGCCAAAGGTTGCTCCACTTATAATTTTCGGTCCAAGTGCAAAGCGGTAAAATTGATGGCAACAAGACAAGAAAGGGAAAAGCAAAGGATATGATATTGTTTACGAAACCATTTGCACAAAGCGATGAAGGAAGCCACACAACTGCATCTGGGTTTGCCAAGTTCATATTGGCTATCTCTGGACTTTGTGGTTAACTTCTAACTCATTTGTATTGATTTCTTATTATATGCTTTAGAGAACATAGTTGTTCAATTATATTAGTCACCTCCTTTGTAGCATACAAAAAAAAGTAGTTCTTTTTTTCTTTTCTCATAGGGTGGTGTAATACTGTAATGCAATTCAAATATTTACTATTTGAAAAGGATTGTATCATTTTTTTTATTTAATTTGGAGGGTAATACCCAAAGAAAAAGAGTGAAATCAACTGATACAAACATCACGCCAAGATGGCAACCCAGTAATGTCATCCTCTAGTAAGCCAAAGATGCAAACAGGGGGATCTGTATATATCTTTAAGCCTCCTGGAAGCCCTCTGGACGTTTTGGAAAGGGCATTTGCTACTAGATTCTGTTCTCGTGCAATTTGCCTTATCTGCCAACACTCTATGCAACGTAGCTCTCTTCTGCATGCCTCCAGAATATTATGAGCTGCGATAGATGGTTGCCTACCTGCGTTCATGTAGTCGACAATCTCGTTTGAGTCACTTTCAAAGATGACCCGATTGAAACCCATGTGTACAGCCAATTGTACACCCTTTAGGAGTGCCCAGGCTTCTGCTTCAAAGGGTGTGCAATACCCTATACTGTATGTGAAGCCCTGTTTCCAGGTTCCGTTATCGTCACGTATAACTCCTCCGCAACTGGCTCTAGATGTGTTTCTGTCCACTGCACCATCTACGTTTACCTTCACGTAACCTTCTTGGGGTTTAGTCCAGGAAAGCATCTGCCAATTTGGTTCTGCCCCTCGGCTACCCGGAAATTTAGCCTTTGCAAAGGCTCTATTGACCTCTTCAACCTGGGCTTTAATCCAGGAGAGCTTGTACTGGAGATGTTTGACTGAATTGGTGAAAATAGCTTCGTTCCTCCACCTCCAGATCCACCATGCCGTCACTGCGAACACTGTGGTATTGTTCACTGGATTCCTTCCATAACCTTTATCCGTGAGTCCTTCTTCAAGCCACCTCGAAAATGCTAGAGACTTAGTATTTTCCGAAAAGCTTGGAAGGACAGCTCTCCATACTCTATCTGCAGCCGGGCAGTGGCGTAACACATGTTCCACACTTTCCACACTGTTAGTACAGCACCAGCATTTGTCGCAGTCTGTCATACCCCGTCTTGCTCTATTTTCGTTGGTCATGATTCTGTTGTGGGTCACTAGCCATAGAAAAGTCCGAACTCTGTTAGGCACTTTAAGTCTCCATATACTATTCCATTTAGCCGCTTCGATGGAAACACCTTCCCCTGTGGCAAAATTGTACGCTGTGCGCACCGAGAAGTCTCCCAAAGCTTGATCCTTCCAGCTGGTTTCGTCATCCATGTTCTGTCCTTCGAGCAGCATACGTGCCGCAAGTCTGCTGAGGACTTCTTCAGGGAGCATCTGATTCAGCGCCTCCCATTGCCAACCATTGTTCGCATTCCAGTAGTATGAGACTGGTCTGTCTAACTCATCCCAGGGAACCAGATTAGTTGCAAGTTGATACAGAGGTCTGTCCTCCAGCCACGTATCTCGCCAGAAGGCTGTTTTATTCCCATTTCGCACCAATTTCCTAGTCCCTTGCACTAGGATAGGGACGGCTTTGAGGATACCTTTCCATGCATTTGACATGTTCGTTTTGGGTTTCCACGTGGTGCAGTCGGTTGACAGTATAGCATACTTTGCTTTGAGCATTTGTACCCAAAGGCAGTCCTCCTCTTGGATCAATCTCCAGCCTAATTTAGCTAGAAATGCCAGATTCATTGGTTCCAATCTACGAATGCCCAGACCCCCAAACTCTTTATTCTTTGTGAGCACTTCCCATTTGACTAGATGACATTTCCTTTCGCCCTCCTTACTTCCCCATAGGAAGTCCCGGGTGATTCTTTCGATGGCTAGGATTACTCCTTTTGGTAGGAGAGTAGTCTGCATTGTGTAATACGGAATTGAAGTTAACACAGACTGCGCGAGGGTATATCTTCCGGCAAGTGACAGTGATTTGGATTTCCAGCCTGCTAGCTTAGCTCTTATTCTATCAATAATTCCAGAGAAGGATTCCTTGGAAAGTCTTCCGTGGTGAGAGGGGACTCCAAGATATTTGCCCATGTCCGAGGCCACTGCCATCCCTAGCGTCTCACTAATCCTCTGCTGCAAGTCCGGATCTGTGTTTCTGGAAAAGAATACTGACGATTTGGGCAAACTCACCTTCTGGCCAGAAGCAGCACAGAAGGCATGTAAACAGTTGTTCACCTCGATAGCTTGTTCCACAGTCGCTTCGCCGAACAAAATCAGATCGTCTGCAAAAAATAGGTGAGAAATATAAGGACCATTCCTACTGATTCTAATTCTTTTCCATTTATTTTGGTCTATAGACTCATGGATAATATGACTAAGTCTTTCTACACAAAGCACAAAAAGTAAAGGGGATAGGGAGTCTCCCTGTCTTAACCCCCGCTCTGGATTGAACCACTCGGTGCTCTGGCCGTCCCATTGTAATGCTAGTCGCGGTGTAGTTACACACTGTAGGATATTCCTTCTCCAGTTATGATTGAAACCAATGTCCTTTAGTGTGTCTTCAAGGAAGCTCCATGACAGTCTATCATAAGCCTTTTCCAAGTCCAATTTCACTATCATCCATCCTTTCATTCCCTGCTTGTATTTCATTGAGTTTAGCACCTCCTGATACACCAGAATGTTGTCTGAAATTGATCTTCCAGGGACAAAGCTAGTTTGGTGGTGCCCAATTAATCTCTTTGCGATGCCTTTTAGTCTTGATGTCATTGTCTTTGTCAAGATTTTGTAGGACAGATTGCATAGCCCTATGGGGCGGAGCTGGTTGACAGACTCAGGGTTCAACACTTTCGGAATAAGGGAGATCAGAGTATCATTGCTGCCTGGTGGAAGAATCCCAGTCTCAAAGAACTCCTGCACGTACCTCACCACGCAGTCACCAATAATACTCCATGATTTCTGGTAAAAACTTGCTGTAAAGCCATCCGGACCCGGAGCTTTGCATGGTGCCATATCAAACAGCGCTTGTTTTATTTCATCCGGGTGGAATGGGGCGTTTACTGCCTCCCATTCTGATTCAGTTAGTCTTGGAAACTTTCCAGGTTGCAGCATGTAAGTGTTAGACGATCTCTCCTGTTTGTATAGATTGACGAAATGGCTTCGCACATGGTTCCTGATTTCTAAATCATCCGTGATCCAAGTCTCATTCTCAGCCTTTAGCCTACTAATTTTGTTGTGGCCGCTCTTGACGGATGTTGCTATATGATAGTATTTCGTATTCCGATCTCCTGAGGTGATCCATTGTTCTCTAGACCGTTGATACCAAATCAGTTCCTCCTGGTAGAGTACCTCCAACTCCAGTCGAAGTCTTTTCTCTAACTTGATTAACTCCGGTCTTGAATTGTTGGTAATGCAATTCTGAATACCGCCGAGCCTGGCCAATAAACGTTTCTTCCTTTGAAATACATTGCCAAAAGTGTTAGTGTTCCAAGAAGTTAGGACGGCTGCAATATGTCTTTTATTTTCTTCTAGGCTCCTATCCCTCTTCCAATTGTTGTGGACAAGCGATAAAAACCCGGAGTGCGTGGCCCAGGCCATATTAAATCTGAAAACTTTCTCCCTATGGACCACCTGAGTTGGCTGGCTATTAATGAGTAGGGGCGAATGGTCCGACTCTATCCTTGGTAGGTGGGTTACCGTCGTGTCTGGAAAGCAGAGCTTCCACTCAATATTACCGAGTGCACGGTCAAGACGTGCTCCTCTGAGAGTAGCTGTATTGGTTCCCCTCATCCAAGAGAATTTGGCTCCTGTGTAGCCCAGATCAATTAGCCCTTCTCTAAAAAGCCACTGATTGAAATCAGAACACCTTGACATGGAGAAAGTCTCTGGATTGCTAACTTCTTCTTGTGAGGTAACAGAATTAAAGTCCCCTGCCAATAGCCAAGGACCCTGAAAATCTGGGGATAGACACGTTAACTCTGCAAACAACCTTCTTCTCAGACTAAGATTCGGGCTACCATACACGACCGAGAATCTCCAAGGCCCGATCCCTTCTTGAAGTACCTGCAAGGTAATGAATTGAGGGTGAGTGTTTAAGATCTCTATGGAAATAGAGCTTTTCCAAAGAACCCAAATACCCCCCGAGAAGCCGACTGCTTCAACCCTGACCCATTCCTCATAGCCGAGGCTAGAACAAATAACATTTGCTTGATTCCCAGAAACTTTGGGTTCTAAAAGACAGACCACCGATGGCTTATACACCATCGTAAAATTTTTTAAGGCGCGCCTGAAAGACCTCGATGCCGCGCCTTGGCAGTTCCACACTAAAAACAACATAACAAATGGTGAAAGCGCTAAGAGCGCAAGTGGCCGACTGCCACGCCATCCAAAGGATCACCAGGGCCATCGCCCTCCATCATTGCAATATCCTCATCAAGAAGCCTTTCACCATCAAAGATCTCGGCATCCGGGGGATCTTCTTTTGGTGAATGCTCACAACCAGCCGCAGACGGTGGCTCATTTGGAACATATGCGTGCTGCACCACCGTGGTTGTAATATTTCTGCCTAGGTTTGACCCTCGCACTACGGTGTGTTCTGATCTGCCGCCGCACGGTTAGGAACACCTCCCCTGGCATTCCTCCCACGGTTGCCTCCACGATTCGTTGACTGGTGTCCACCTTGGTTCCCAAAAAGTCGACCTCCTTGATAAACACCCTGATACCCGCCACGGATATTAGTTCCATAACCCCCCCGGTCAGCCTGGATACCGCCCCTGTATTCCATCTGTTGTCCGGCATAGTTGTACCCCTGGTACCTGTCTTGGTTGATAAACTAGACTTGCCGGCCAGACTCCACTCCTCTGCCTCTGCGATGAGAGCCAGAATTGCCTTGCGCTGGACTTCTTTGAATATCCTTGCCATTTGTTTTAATCCTAGGTAGTGTTTCCTCAGGGTGATGCATGGCTTCATTCCTGGGCATATTCTCCTCGGTCATATCCAGATTGGTGTCATCCAACCCTTCGAGTGTAGCGAACCGTGACTGGGTGCCCAGACCCTCAAATTCCGACGCAAGGCCAGCTGGTGTGTTCTGTCTCTTGTCTGGAGGGGGACCATACGCCTGATGTTTCGATCCCCTACCTCGGTTTCTTCTATCTTTGCGTGAGACGAGCATCCAAGTCCCGTATTTCTCAGCGCCAATGTGAGGGGCCGAACTTGTACTCCCCGCAGCAGGGTTATTGCTTGAGTGTCGATTGCCTCCCGGTGCTTCATCTTGCATCTCTTTCCCACACTATTCTTGGCGATGTCCATACTTCCCACACTTAAAACAAACCAGATGGATCCCCTCATACTCTACTGGCCATTCCTCGAAATTCAAAACAAACTTTGACAGCAAAGGTTTTGTGATATCCAATTCAACACAAACTCTCGCAAATTTGCCTATAGCAGTAAGGCTGGTCGTGTCGTCAATCTTTACGGGACGCCCAATCGACACCCCAATTTTCTTCAAGAAATCTTCTTCAAAGTACTCTATCGGCAGCTTAGGGGATCTCACCCATACCAGGAGTTTCTCGGTTCTGTTCTTCCTAGGGCAAAAATTTGGTTCCCATTCTTGAACCACAAGATAGTGATCCATAATCATCCATGGCCCTTCGAACTTAGCGAACTCATAATCTTTGAGTGTCTCAAACTTCGCAATGTAATAATCGTCGCTAATTGCAATTAGGTCGAAACCCCCTTCCGGCTTCCACATCCGTTGAAGCCTCTGACGGAGGTATGAGTAGCTAACTGTTCTGCCCAGAACCCTGATGATGAGAGAGCGGCGCCACGGCCGCCTAAGTCTCTCCTTCTCTTCTTTGGTCACCTGGATAATAGGGTACTCCGATTTGAAGTTGGCATATTCCATGGCGTCGTCATCCGAGACGGCTTCCTCCTCTGGGAATTGGTACTCCTTCCGTCCCCACGCTGTATGGGATGTCGCCGCAGGGGTTTCCGCCGGCGTTCTCCAACGGCCCGATTCTGGTGTTATAGCCTCCGCTGCTTTGGGCGTTTCTTGCATCTGAACTTCTTGTGGAATGCTCGGAGAGGGCGTCGGGCGCTCTCGGCCTCTTTTCGACTTCTTGGTGCTTCGCTCTAGCAGATCTTGGTCTTCCGGCGACCGATCGGTCGCCGCAGCCGGTGAGGCCGACTCAGAGAGAGTTTCAGAGACGAATTCCATTACTCCCGGCACTTAAACAAGTTACTGGGGAATGTCTATTAAAAAGGATTGTATCATTAAAAATCAAATAAAATTTGTTTGTTTGTTTGTTTTTTTTTTTTTAACATTGTTACTCCGTAGTTCTAATTGAAACATGACAGATCCAGTCTAAAATATGATTAAATGTTCATAAATATATCGTTATTAAATTATTTTTTACATAAGAATCATCACCAAAGAATTATTATTATTAAATTATTTTTTACATAAGAATTATCATGTTTAATATTATAAAGTTTAGAACACCATTTATTTCACCAAAAATATTGAAGTGATGAATGCAAATCTTTTATTATTATTATTATTATTAGGAATTTAGGATAGGTCTACAAAGTCAAAAGTCAAAAAGTCAAAATTGAAAACCAAATAAGACGCACTCCGTATAAAACAATGGGAGACAATCTGCAGAAGTGTTGATATTAGGGGAATTGGCAAAACTCACAACTATTGCCTCGCTGTAATCCTATGCAAGCAAATTTACACTGACTAGTGACTATGCTTTCACCGGCGATCTTCGTCTTCTCCTGCTTACTCCTATCGCCGGCGATCTCGGCCACGGAGCCACCTAAGTTCACCGTTGATGGGACGGTATTGGAGCTGGATGAATCTAACTTCGACGCCGCCATATCGACGTTTGATTATATCTTCGTTGATTTCTACGCCCCCTGGTGTGGCCACTGCAAGCGTCTCGCTCCCGAGGTTTGTGCATTTCTCTTCTCTTTCCGCTGTCGATTCAAGTGTACTTGTTAAATTTCATATCCGAATGTAACAAGTATAGATGAGCTCAACTAGAGTTATCGTAACATTCTGAAAATAAATAAAAATTGTGTTATTTTGCTGGATTTTCAAGTGAAATCACGAAAATTGTTAGATTTCAACTTAAAATGGCCTCTTCTGTACTGAACTGTGTGGCGTGTGTGTGTCTAAGTAGCGTATAACCTAATATGCATATTCATGTCTTCGTGATAAGTAATTCCATGATTTGATAGCTTACTTTAGAGCTAGAAAAGCATTTTAATTCCTTTTTCTGTTTTCTGTGCATTCAAAGTTCAAACATTTAATGTTGAACTAATCTGACAAACTTAGATGTTTCTTTGCAGCTGGACAAAGCTGCTGCCATCCTGGCTGCAATGAAGCAGCCTATAGTGATTGCAAAAGTTAATGCTGACAAACACAGACGTCTTGGTTCTAAATATGACATCGAGTATGTTTGCTATATATCCTTTCTCATCAGAATAAAGTAGTACCGATGGAATTCTGGATTCTAAAAGATAATTATTTTAACTTGAATCAGATTAACATTTTATTTCTAGGAATCTGAGATCTGCTCCTCTTCCCTTGAACTAACAAGAAAAAAGATAGATTCAATTAGGAAATTTATAAGTTAAGGACTAATGTTGAATTGTAAGCATTTAATGCATTAACGTGAGTGTGCTGAAACTATTTCTTCTGTTGTAATGCAGTGGATATCCCACATTGAAGATGTTTGTGCATGGAGTTCCTACAGATTTTAATGGACCACGAAAATCAGATTTGCTTGTTAAATTTTTGAAGAAATATGCTGCACCTGATGTGACTGTTCTTGACTCTGACTCCGCCGTTGGTGACTTCATTGAAAAGGCTGGCACTTTTTTCCCTATATTCATAGGCTTTGGCTTGAACCAATCTGTCATATCAGATTTAGCTATCCAATATAAGAAAAAGGCATGGTTTTCTGTGGCAAAAGATTTCTCAGATGAAACCATGTCTTTATATGATTTTGATAAGGTTCCTGCTTTGCTAGCCCTTCAACCGAACTTCAACGAACAGAGCATTTTCTATGGCCCCTTTGAAGGTTAGCTTATTGTCAGTTATTTGTTTGACCAGCACTAACTCCACAAATAATAACCATTTTGAATCTTGTGGTGTTTTGATATGTTATGGCATATGGCTTCCTTTGATGTAGTAAGAACTTGAATATATAACAACTGTGCACAGCTCTCTATTCCCAACCTTGATATCTTTTATGATGTCCAAATGATTTACAGTTGCTTTAATAAACTAGTGAATGAACTTCCTGTAAGAGATTGTGAATAGAACTGTTAGTTGCTGTTATGGTTAATAGTCAGTTTAGATCTGAATCCTCTCCAATGAGATGAGTATGTGCTTCTACTTTCTGTATAAATTGGATGTCAAATGAAATTTATGTTGTCTTAAGCTAGTTTATGCCTTGAAGTATCTATTAAACTTCCCTTTGGTGTGGTTGTCAGAAGCTGCATAGCTGATAAAGTTCAGTGAATACGACCTTTACAACTTCGTTTTGGTGTGGCTGTCATAAGCTGCTTAGCTGATAAAATTTAGTAAATGCAACCTTTAACAACTTCTATTTCTATGTAAACCAAATGATAATTTGTGAAGTTTGAAACAAAAACCTTTTCTATTTTAAATTTTGGACATGATTGCAACTGCAGATGGCTAATCCTTCCTGTTTTGTACCACAGAGAAATTCCTTGAGGATTACATAAAACAGAGTTTGTTGCCTCTGGTTTTGCCAATAAATCATGATACATTAAGGTTGTTGAAGGATGATAAGAGAAAAATTGTCCTCACGATCATGGAGGATGAAACAGATGAGAAGTCTAAGGGATTAATTAAAAACTTGAAGGCTGCTGCATCTGCCAACCATGATTTGGTATTTGCTTTTGTTGGATTCAAGCAATGGGAAGAATTTGCTGAGTCATTTGATGTTAATAAGAAAACTCCACTGCCAAAAATGATTGTCTGGGATGGAGATGAGGAATACTTTACTGTAAGTAAAAAGTTATTATACATCTTCTTTTACCTCACCTTGCATGATGCCTACAGCCATGCACACTGTGTCTGGTCTTTTGAACTATATCTAACTGCCACTTGGTGAATGGCTGGACAGTTGCATTACAGCAGGGATGCTAGGCATTACCTGTTTAATGTAAAGGTCAGCTGGGATATATAACTTATCACTGTTGAACAAAAGAGTAAAACAATTGGTCATATATAAAGTAAATCATCTTAACTTTTTAGATAAACAGCCTCTTTTAATCTGTAGGAAGCATCTCAAGCCTTGATAATACTTTGTAATGCTGAGAGCGAAAGGGTAAAAAGGATAACCTTTGCTTCATTGGAAAGATGCAAATGCTTGAAAATAATGAAATTTGCCTCCCTTGGGGTTTCCTCCTGAGGAACAGTTTGTGCTAATAACATGCGGAGAGATTTTTATCATTTTCACACTATGAATGCCATTCCAAGGTCTTAACAATGCATTACCTTGAAACATAGTTGTCACAAAAAAAGTTAGCAAGCACAAGGAAACTATTCCTGGCCTCTCCTGGGTGCCTTATTTTGCACGGATAATTTTTGCTTGAACTGCATTACCTTTATCTATGAATGCATATATACACATTTTACGGAACCTTTTGGTGGAGTTAAACTTGTTTGATACTGTATGCTTATCATTTTTGCTTTTTCTGTGATATAAATGTTTTCTGCTACTCTGTATAATATTGTGTCTTAAGCCACCCTTTCTTGCTGAAACTTACATAGGTCATTGGCTCGGAGACCATTGGCGAAGATGATCAGCGTTCCCGCATCACACAATTTGTTGGAGGGTATAGGGAAGGAAGTGTAATACAGAAACAAATTAAAGGGCCTTCATTTATGGGATTTATACACTCGATGATTGGGGTTGGATCGGTTACCATTATTGTGTTTGTGGTTGGTGTGGTGATGATCATTCAATCTCTAAAGGAGGAACCCTTGAGGGTTGGCACAAGAGACCAGACAGATAGTGCAAGCTACTCCGCCTCGGAGCCAGAAGCTAGAGAAGCGCAGCGCGCTGGAGAGAAGGAAGACTAAGGTTTGCTTTCCATAACACTGATTCAGGTCTGGATTGAAGATCTTCTTATGATTGGCGAGGCTGTCCACTTTTGCTTCGCTATTCCCTACTACCATTCTTGTGTATTTGAATGGCCGAGTTTTATTGGGACGGTATCAGCAAGTGCAGAATGAAGGTTTAGTCTAATTATACCCGAATTGCTTACAGTTGCATTTCTCTCTAGTTTCAGGAGTCTTCTGCAATGTACATGAATTTATAACTTATCTTCTTTGTACTAAAACATAAGATGATTTACGATGTTTTCGGTCAAGTTTTGCAAGTTCATTGAATTTGTAATGTCCTGGGATTTTCGAAGGATTTAAATAAAAGGGGAAAAGGAAAGAGTTGCAGGAGAGGAGAAAAAGAGGTAAAGAACAGAGCATGAAAGGGAAAGGAGAGTGATAACAATTTCATTAACATCTAGTATATCCCATTTCACATCCTGCCAATCCTTAATTGCATTACCCATTTAGCTTCTTGTAGTTGTTACAATTTACATAAAAAGCAATAACAATTATATTCCAATTTAACTCAAAACTCAACAATGTTAGATAATATAGTCATCTTTGTACCATTCTTATATTTAGTTATCAACTTTTTATTTGACCTTCAACGATTTTATTTGTTACCCGCACTCACTACTATGCAATGGTCTGCACATGGTAATCCTCGCCTTGTGATCAGTCCCGGCCGGCAAAGTACTATAATGAGGTCAACCAATCTAGTCTAGTTAGGTTGTCGTAGTTGAATAATTCAAAACAAAAAGACTAATAGATTGTTTTCACTAAGAGTTGAACTTGAAGTCTTGTGGTTATCAAACTAACCGTCCGAGTAACTTCCTTCAACGACTTTATTGACATTGCCATCTTTGGTATTATGTTACAATTTTTATCTAGTTGACTTTATTTATGAGACAATATAGTAATTTGCATATTTTAGTATTTTATTATTCTTTAGGAAACGTTCATAAATTACATAATAGAATATATAACATAAAAAAAAACAGTTTTTTTTAATTAAAAAAGTTCAATTAAATTATTGGTCTTTAAAATATTGTTTTGAAAAAGGAGACTAAGATTATAAAATAATAATTTTTTTTAATTATAAATTAGTGTTATAATTTAATAAAGACCGTAACACATGATTAAGAATCCGTTTGTAAACTTGAAAAATGAATTTCCTGAACTTTTTAGTGTTTGAGTATTCTCTTATTTTCTAAATTAGTTTTCAGATTATTATTATTACCACAATCACCGAAACAACCACCACTACACCATATCCACCACCACCACTAATAATAATAATTATAATAATAATAATAATAATAATAATAATTATTATTATTATTATTATTATTATTATTTTATAACAAATAATGTGTTCATTTTCAAGAAAATGAATCAAACAAATAATGGCTAAATAAAAAAAAAAAAAAAAAGAATCAAAATATTTTTTAAAAAATGAGTCATTTTCTAAAAATTATTTTTCAAACAACATCTTTTAGATTTTCAAACGGATCCTAAATATATCAATAAAATTGTAAAATTAATTGATATTAAACATGTAATTTTATGGAAAGAAAATAATGTAAACCGGTTTGATTTCCATTTCCCAGTTCATATCCTCCGGTCCAAGAGAACTCACGCACTGCATCTTTTCAGGGTTTTTCACTTCCGTTCCACAGCAGCTCTACATCCGTCCATCTTGTTGCCGCCGCCATGCCCACCGTTAGCGTTGGAAGAGATCGGCTCTTTGCAGCTCTCGGTCGCACTTACAGTTAGTTCTCTCTCTCTCTCTCTCTGTCTCTCTTTTATTTGTTACTCATATATGCATATATATATTCTTTTAACTATTGTCGGATCCCAGCCGAAGAAGAATTTGAAGAATTGTGCTTCAAGTTTGGAATTGAGCTCGATGATGTCGTAAGTGCTCTTATACTCGCCTTCTATCCATCAATGCAACGTATATGCTGTGGGATTTAGGTGCATTATGTCAAATGTTGCTCATTTTTAATATGACATTTTCCATTTTTTAGTGAAAGATTTAATCTCGGTCAACTCTTGTGTTTGTATTCATTTTTGGTTAAACACTTTCAAAAGTGTTAATTGAATACCTTGACTATTCAATTTTTATCAATTTGGTCACTTCAGCAAATTGGCGGTCAAATTTCTCCTAATCGGGTCTGGTTTTGGTTAAATCAGACAAAATTAAAAAGACGAATTTTCCCCTCAGATTAAGCATTAATTAGGTAGTTAAGTTTTTCCGGCGAAATTTGAGCGACAATTTGGCCTAAGTGACCAAAATTGATAAAGATTGAATAGTCAAGGTATTCAATTAACACTTTTGAAAGTCGTGGACCACAATTAACAGGAGCCTATAGTCAGTGGATCAAAGTGACAATTACTCTTATTATTATTATTATTATTATAGGAATAGGAATTTAGGATAGGTCTACAAAGTCAAAAGTCAAAAAGTCAAAATTGAAAACCAATAAGACGCACTCCGTATAAAACAATGGGAGACAATCTGCAGAAGTGTTGATATTAGGGGAATTGGCAAAACTCACAACTATTGCCTCGCTGTAATCCTATGCAAGCAAATTTACACTGACTAGTGACTATGCTTTCACCGGCGATCTTCGTCTTCTCCTGCTTACTCCTATCGCCGGCGATCTCGCCACGGAGCCACCTAAGTTCACCGTTGATGGGACGGTATTGGAGCTGGATGAATCTAACTTCGACGCCGCCATATCGACGTTTGATTATATCTTCGTTGATTTCTACGCCCCCTGGTGTGGCCACTGCAAGCGTCTCGCTCCCGAGGTTTGTGCATTTCTCTTCTCTTTCCGCTGTCGATTCAAGTGTACTTGTTAAATTTCATATCCGAATGTAACAAGTATAGATGAGCTCAACTAGAGTTATCGTAACATTCTGAAAATAAATAAAAATTGTGTTATTTTGCTGGATTTTGAAGTGAAATCACGAAAATTGTTAGATTTGAACTTAAAATGGCCTCTTCTGTACTGAACTGTGTGGCGTGTGTGTGTCTAAGTAGCGTATAACCTAATATGCATATTCATGTCTTCGTGATAAGTAATTCCATGATTTGATAGCTTACTTTAGAGCTAGAAAAGCATTTTAATTCCTTTTTCTGTTTTCTGTGCATTCAAAGTTCAAACATTTAATGTTGAACTAATCTGACAAACTTAGATGTTTCTTTGCAGCTGGACAAAGCTGCTGCCATCCTGGCTGCAATGAAGCAGCCTATAGTGATTGCAAAAGTTAATGCTGACAAACACAGACGTCTTGGTTCTAAATATGACATCGAGTATGTTTGCTATATATCCTTTCTCATCAGAATAAAGTAGTACCGATGGAATTCTGGATTCTAAAAGATAATTATTTTAACTTGAATCAGATTAACATTTTATTTCTAGGAATCTGAGATCTGCTCCTCTTCCCTTGAACTAACAAGAAAAAAGATAGATTCAATTAGGAAATTTATAAGTTAAGGACTAATGTTGAATTGTTAGCATTTAATGCATTAACGTGAGTGTGCTGAAACTATTTCTTCTGTTGTAATGCAGTGGATATCCCACATTGAAGATGTTTGTGCATGGAGTTCCTACAGATTTTAATGGACCACGAAAATCAGATTTGCTTGTTAAATTTTTGAAGAAATATGCTGCACCTGATGTGACTGTTCTTGACTCTGACTCCGCCGTTGGTGACTTCATTGAAAAGGCTGGCACTTTTTTCCCTATATTCATAGGCTTTGGCTTGAACCAATCTGTCATATCAGATTTAGCTATCCAATATAAGAAAAAGGCATGGTTTTCTGTGGCAAAAGATTTCTCAGATGAAACCATGTCTTTATATGATTTTGATAAGGTTCCTGCTTTGCTAGCCCTTCAACCGAACTTCAACGAACAGAGCATTTTCTATGGCCCCTTTGAAGGTTAGCTTATTGTCAGTTATTTGTTTGACCAGCACTAACTCCACAAATAATAACCATTTTGAATCTTGTGGTGTTTTGATATGTTATGGCATATGGCTTCCTTTGATGTAGTAAGAACTTGAATATATAACAACTGTGCACAGCTCTCTATTCCCAACCTTGATATCTTTTATGATGTCCAAATGATTTACAGTTGCTTTAATAAACTAGTGAATGAACTTCCTGTAAGAGATTGTGAATAGAACTGTTAGTTGCTGTTATGGTTAATAGTCAGTTTAGATCTGAATCCTCTCCAATGAGATGAGTATGTGCTTCTACTTTCTGTATAAATTGGATGTCAAATGAAATTTATGTTGTCTTAAGCTAGTTTATGCCTTGAAGTATCTATTAAACTTCCCTTTGGTGTGGTTGTCAGAAGCTGCATAGCTGATAAAGTTCAGTGAATACGACCTTTACAACTTCGTTTTGGTGTGGCTGTCATAAGCTGCTTAGCTGATAAAATTTAGTAAATGCAACCTTTAACAACTTCTATTTCTATGTAAACCAAATGATAATTTGTGAAGTTTGAAACAAAAACCTTTTCTATTTTAAATTTTGGACATGATTGCAACTGCAGATGGCTAATCCTTCCTGTTTTGTACCACAGAGAAATTCCTTGAGGATTACATAAAACAGAGTTTGTTGCCTCTGGTTTTGCCAATAAATCATGATACATTAAGGTTGTTGAAGGATGATAAGAGAAAAATTGTCCTCACGATCATGGAGGATGAAACAGATGAGAAGTCTAGAGGATTAATTAAAAACTTGAAGGCTGCTGCATCTGCCAACCATGATTTGGTATTTGCTTTTGTTGGATTCAAGCAATGGGAAGAATTTGCTGAGTCATTTGATGTTAATAAGAAAACTCCACTGCCAAAAATGATTGTCTGGGATGGAGATGAGGAATACTTTACTGTAAGTAAAAAGTTATTATACATCTTCTTTTACCTCACCTTGCATGATGCCTACAGCCATGCACACTGTGTCTGGTCTTTTGAACTATATCTAACTGCCACTTGGTGAATGGCTGGACAGTTGCATTACAGCAGGGATGCTAGGCATTACCTGTTTAATGTAAAGGTCAGCTGGGATATATAACTTATCACTGTTGAACAAAAGAGTAAAACAATTGGTCATATATAAAGTAAATCATCTTAACTTTTTAGATAAACAGCCTCTTTTAATCTGTAGGAAGCATCTCAAGCCTTGATAATACTTTGTAATGCTGAGAGCGAAAGGGTAAAAAGGATAACCTTTGCTTCATTGGAAAGATGCAAATGCTTGAAAATAATGAAATTTGCCTCCCTTGGGGTTTCCTCCTGAGGAACAGTTTGTGCTAATAACATGGGAGAGATTTTTATCATTTTCACACTATGAATGCCATTCCAAGGTCTTAACAATGCATTACCTTGAAACATAGTTGTCACAAAAAAAGTTAGCAAGCACAAGGAAACTATTCCTGGCCTCTCCTGGGTGCCTTATTTTGCACGGATAATTTTTGCTTGAACTGCATTACCTTTATCTATGAATGCATATATACACATTTTACGGAACCTTTTGGTGGAGTTAAACTTGTTTGATACTGTATGCTTATCATTTTTGCTTTTTCTGTGATATAAATGTTTTCTGCTACTCTGTATAATATTGTGTCTTAAGCCACCCTTTCTTGCTGAAACTTACATAGGTCATTGGCTCGGAGACCATTGGCGAAGATGATCAGCGTTCCCGCATCACACAATTTGTTGGAGGGTATAGGGAAGGAAGTGTAATACAGAAACAAATTAAAGGGCCTTCATTTATGGGATTTATACACTCGATGATTGGGGTTGGATCGGTTACCATTATTGTGTTTGTGGTTGGTGTGGTGATGATCATTCAATCTCTAAAGGAGGAACCCTTGAGGGTTGGCACAAGAGACCAGACAGATAGTGCAAGCTACTCCGCCTCGGAGCCAGAAGCTAGAGAAGCGCAGCGCGCTGGAGAGAAGGAAGACTAAGGTTTGCTTTCCATAACACTGATTCAGGTCTGGATTGAAGATCTTCTTATGATTGGCGAGGCTGTCCACTTTTGCTTCGCTATTCCCTACTACCATTCTTGTGTATTTGAATGGCCGAGTTTTATTGGGACGGTATCAGCAAGTGCAGAATGAAGGTTTAGTCTAATTATACCCGAATTGCTTACAGTTGCATTTCTCTCTAGTTTCAGGAGTCTTCTGCAATGTACATGAATTTATAACTTATCTTCTTTGTACTAAAACATAAGATGATTTACGATGTTTTCGGTCAAGTTTTGCAAGTTCATTGAATTTGTAATGTCCTGGGATTTTCGAAGGATTTAAATAAAAGGGGAAAAGGAAAGAGTTGCAGGAGAGGAGAAAAAGAGGTAAAGAACAGAGCATGAAAGGGAAAGGAGAGTGATAACAATTTCATTAACATCTAGTATATCCCATTTCACATCCTGCCAATCCTTAATTGCATTACCCATTTAGCTTCTTGTAGTTGTTACAATTTACATAAAAAGCAATAACAATTATATTCCAATTTAACTCAAAACTCAACAATGTTAGATAATATAGTCATCTTTGTACCATTCTTATATTTAGTTATCAACTTTTTATTTGACCTTCAACGATTTTATTTGTTACTCGCACTCACTACTATGCAATGGTTTGCACATGGTAATCCTCGCCTTGTGATCAGTCCCGGCCGGCAAAGTACTATAATGAGGTCAACCAATCTAGTCTAGTTAGGTTGTCGTAGTTGAATAATTCAAAACAAAAAGACTAATAGATTGTTTTCACTAAGAGTTGAACTTGAAGTCTTGTTACTAACCGTTAATCGTTCAACGACTTTATTGACATTGCCATCTTTGGTATTATGTTACAATTTTTAGAGTAAATTGCCATTTTGGTCCAGTGACTATTGGAGTAGTGTTAATTGCTATCCGCGACTTTCAAAAATGTTAATTGTGTACCCTGACTATGCATTTTTTATCAATTTTAGTCACGCCGGTCAATTTACCGGCCAAATGTGACCGGAAAATATTAATAAGCCAAACAATAAGGATATTTTTGTCATTTTTACATATCTTCTTTCTTCTCCGACTTGAAGCTACGGCCCTCGTCTTCTCCGGCCAATTTGCTCCACTGTAACTCCACGCCCACCTCTGTTGCCGACGCCCACCACCACCATCGTCTTCTACGGCCAATTTGCTGCACTGTAAACCCACCTCCGTTGCCGACGCCCACCACTACCATCGTCTTCTACAGCCAATTTGCTGCACTGTAACTCCAAGTCCACCATGGTGCGCACTGGAAAAGAACGTTTCTCACATACCCATTGCTCGGCCTTGCCCACGTCTTGATCCTCATTCCGTTCTCCGTTCCGGTGAACTGACGTTCCTCACCTTCACGTTTTCCACTCCTACCTCCTACACCGCCCACCCTAGACTACCAATACTGCACAAAAATGCAATATATATAATGGAGTTAACAGAAGGTTAATTAATTGCAAGTTGAATTGCTTTATTAAAACAGTGTGTACAAATTGAACGGAGAAATGAACGAAGAAAACGACGGCGGTAAGTCGGAGAAGAAAGAAATAAGTAAATGACTAAAATACCCTTATTGTTTGGCTTATAATATTTTCCGGTCACATTTGGCCGGTAAATTGGCCGGCGTGACCAAATTGATAAAAAATGCATAGTCAAGGTACACAATTAACATTTTTGAAAGTCGCGGATAGCAATTAACACTACTCCAATAGTCATGGACCAAAATGGCAATTTACTCCAATTTTATCTAGTTGACTTTATTTATGAGACAATATAGTAATTTGCATATTTTAGTATTTTATTATTCTTTAGGAAACGTTCATAAATTACATAATAGAATATATAACATAAAAAAAAAAGAAAACAGTTTTTTTTAATTAAAAAAGTTCAATTAAATTATTGGTCTTTAAAATATTGTTTTGAAAATGGAGACTAAGATTATAAATATTATTATTTTTAATTATAAATTAGTGTTATAATTTAATAAAGACCGTAACACATGATTAAGAATTCGTTTGTAAACTTGAAAAATGATTTCCTGAACTTTTTAGTGTTTGAGTATTCTCTTATTTTCTAAATTAGTTTTCAGATTATTATTATTACCACAATCACCGAAACAACCACCACTACACCATATCCACCACCACCACTAATAATAATAATAATAATAATAATAACAATAATAATAATAATAATTAATTATTATTATTATTTTATAACAAATAATGTGTTCATTTTCAAGAAAATGAATCAAACAAATAATGGTTAAATACAAAAAAAATCAAAATATTTTTTAAAAAATGAGTCATTTTCTAAAAATTATTTTTCAAACAACATCTTTTAGATTTTCAAACGGATCCTAAATATATCAATAAAATTGTAAAATTAATTATGATATTAAACATGTAATTTTATGGAAAGAAAATAATGTAAACCGGTTTGATTTCCATTTCCCAGTTCATATCCTCCGGTCCAAGAGAACTCACGCACAGCATCTTTTCAGGGTTTTTCACTTCCGTTCCACAGCAGCTCTACATCCGTCCATCTTTTGCCGCCGCCATGCCCACCGTTAGCGTTGGAAGAGATCGGCTCTTTGCAGCTCTCGGTCGCACTTACAGTTAGTTCTCTCTCTCTCTCTCTCTGTCTCTCTTTATTTGTTACTCATATATGCATATATATATTCTTTTAACTATTGTCGGATCCCAGCCGAAGAAGAATTTGAAGAACTGTGCTTCAAGTTTGGAATTGAGCTCGATGAGTCGTAAGTGCTCTTATACTCGCCTTCTATCCATCAATGCAACGTATATGCTGTGGGATTTAGGTGCATTATGTCAAATGTTGCTCATTTTTAATATGACATTTTCCATTTTTAGTGAAAGATTTAATCTCGGTCAACTCTTGTGTTTGTATTCATTTTTGTTAATTTGCCTCTAGCAGGAATAATATAAATGAGAAAATTTATTGAATTAAAGTTAATGTCTGATGGTTACTTAATGAGTTTATGCACATATGTCATTGCAGACGACAGAGAAGGCAATTAAACGGAAAGAGCAGCATTTGGAGAAGAAGAAACATCTGAAGACGAGGAAATTATATACAAGATTGAAATTCCGGCTAACAGGTGCTCTTAATTATCATTATCATTAAATTACATACTACTTAGAATGAAATGACCAAACTAAAGTAATTTAATATTTAGTGAAGATTTGAAATTAACTTGTGCATGAGTGTGAAAGACAAGTACTTTGGTTTTTTTAGTGGCAAGTGGCAACTATCTTTTGTTATATATTGTAGATTGCCAATTAGGATCACAGATTGAAGAAAGTTGTTTAGATCTTAGTTCATGTTTTCTTCCACTCCGAATACGAAAATTACAGCCTGGAGAAGTGATATGCCCTTTTTGTTTAAATTATGGTTACAGGTATGATTTACTTTGCCTCGAGGGGCTAGTTCAAGCCCTTCGCATTTTTAATGGGCTTGATCCAATACCTACATATAAGGTTGCAAATATCAGTGAAGAATCCATGCTGAAAATGCACGTCAAGCCTGAGGTATTACCTTTTGTTGATTAGTATTCTTATGCATGGTGTACATGTAGTTTAACCTACTGGTCCTACTACCTTTGTGCTAACTGGTAACTAATTCTGTGTATGAATATGTGATGATCACTGTTCCTCTTTGCAGACTTCAAAGATCCGACAGTTTGTTGTCTGTGCTGTTTTAAGAGGTGTAACTTTTGATGAAGCAAGATATAATAGCTTTATTGATCTACAAGATCGACTTCATCAGAACATTTGCCGGTAATTCTCTCATATTTATGAAGCAAAAGTTGTTTCTTGAGCATTTTTATGTTTTCTTTCAATTTCTTTCTTAGCCCTCCTTGATGGAATAGATTAGTTTCAATTGCTTTCACCCTTTGGATGCCCATAACAACAAGTAGCTAATATTTGTTTGGGGAGTTAATACCAGTTGGGGTCCTCCGAGTATAGTGGCACTTCGCGTTTTGTCCTAAACTTTCAATTTAACCACCCGTGGCCTTCAACTTTCAAATTTAGCCACCGTGCTCCTTCTATTAGTTTATGTAAGGGCAAAGTTAGGACCATGGATGGTTAAAAATTTGATAGTTGAAGAACCATGGGTAGTTAACTTGAAAGTTGAAGGACCAGTGGTAGTTAAATTTGAAAGTTGAAGGACCATGTGTGGTTAAATTGAAAGTTTAGGACTAAACGTGGTGGTGCCATTATACTTGGAGGACCCGGATGGTATTAACTATTGTTTGGGACTTGGGAGTCTTTAAAATTTCAGCTAGATGAAGTTTAGACTAAGAGTTGTTGAAAGTGGAATGAAAAATGCATGTATGTGTTTCTTTTTTATTTAGTCTTCCAATGTAGAGGGTTGCTGTTTCACATACATGCACGGAAAACTTCTACGTCTACTTGAAAAAGTCTGGCAATAATTCTCTTTGTTTCACAGCCATTTGTGATTTTCTTCGGATTTTAAGGAGAAAGCTAATTGTAATTGTTTAGGGCGATACTTTATCCTTTAGTTGTAGTGAGTAGAAGAAAGTATATCCCAAGTTGTTTGTCTGATCAAAGGTTGTCATAATAGTTGGTGAAAATTTTCATTTATTTTATTTTTCAAAGGCTAAAGTTTAGCTGGTAAAATGGCATTGGAGGTGCAATATATAGGAAGAAGATAGAATTGCCAATTAGAATATCAGTTAGACTGCTAAGGAGTCTGTCTTTTACTGTTCATCCTCCCTGATGCTCTGTGTAAACCCCATAAAGAGGAGTGAAGTTTTTCAAATTCTGTCTTTGTTTTGATTAACTTTTTTCTATTTTATTGTCCCTGATAACTAAGTGCTTGTTATTCTTCTGGATTATTATACTTCTTTAAAGCTGGAACAGTAAAATGTTTCAAATAGTTTGACATAGTTATACTAAGCTCTAGTCTTCTGTGATTCTCATGTACTGGTTGTTCACTCAACCACATACAAACATCTCTTTTGCTTTTCTAGTTTTCTTGGTGCTAGAGGTTTCATGCACTTCTGATTCTTGATCTTTGTTTTTCTAGGCGAAGAACCTTGGTTGCTATTGGAACTCATGACTTGGATACAATACAATCCCTTTCACATATGAGGTATTTGAATTTAATAATTTATGGCAATGGCTTCCTTTGTTCTCTCTGTGAACTTGTTACTGTCTACATATCAGTTTCATTCTCTTTTAACTTGATATATGTAATTTCCTTGCCCTTGGCTTCTACAGAGATGTACAATAAGCAGCAGACAGTATAAAAAACATTTGTTTGATTACTCCCTCTGTCTGATAAAATGCATTCCCACTTCTATGTTTGTTGCCCCACGCAAATGCTTTGCACATAATAAGTGATGTGCTCTAATTTTAACTTCATCAATAAGCCATTTGTCTTCAAAATCATTTATAGATTAAAATACTGTGTAAAGTATTATATTAAGCATAATGTTGGAATATTAAAATCTTAAAACACAAAGAAACTTTCAGATAGAGTTAATATGCTTTACTAAAACTTTGAGTTTGGTCAAAGGGGTTGTTTTCTGGGTCTAAGAGAGTTTTATCTGCGAACAGTTCTGTTTGCTATTCATTTTTTTTTTAATTTCATATTTCTAATTATGAAAGTTCCTTGTTTTTGCTCAAGTGATTTTTTTGGTGTTCAAATTTCAGGCTTTGCCTCCCTCAAAAATCAACTTTGTTCCATTGAAACAGGTTAATGGTCTTATTGTGTCTTTTTCTTTGATGACTAAGGGTATCTTGGTGCTTATGCTAATATGTTTACTTGGTTCTTTCCAGAAAGAAAGTTTCAGAGCTGATGAGCTGATGGGATATTACAGAGAGGTTGAAACCTGAACATGGCTTCTCATTTTTTTAAAATGCTAATATTAGGAAATATTTTATTTTCTTGTTACTGTATGGTGCAATATCTTGATGAATCTGCAATTGCTCCATGTATTTGCAGCATGATCTGAAACTGAAGAAGTTCTTACACATAATTGAGAATTCACCAGTGTTTCCTGTTATATATGACCGTAACAGGTATTCAGTTTCCTGTTCCCTCACATTAAATTTTAAACTGTATAAATATCATGATTTTGTTATATCTTATTGCACTGATTTGTGTTCATTTTTCTTTCATATTATCTGTATGTTACAGACTACAGTTCATTTGAAATGTATCACTTTTGGTACTTTCAATTACTTTGAAAACAATCTAACGACGCAAGCCATCTTTGCACACTAAGAACTACTGTTACAGTTTATGATTTACTTTTTAAAATGAAAAAGTCCTTTTTTGAAGTCTTTTTAACTTGGTGAACTTCTGTTGTTTTTTTCGCGCAGAACTTTATTGTCTATGCCTCCTATTATTAATGGTGCACATTCTGCCATTAAATTAAATACAAGGAATGTGTTCATTGAATGCACAGCCACAGATTTGACAAAGGCCAATATTGTTTTGAACACAATGGTATAAGGATTCTGAATGCTTAAGCTTGCTTCTAATGTATTTTTCTGTATAGTTATTATTATTATTATTTACCATCTTTATTGCAGGTGACTATGTTTTCAGCTTACTGTGAAAGGAAGTTTGAAGTTGAGCCAGTTAAAGTAATATATCCTGATGGAAAATCACACATTTGTCCTGACCTTTCAGTCTACGAAATGGATGTATCTTTGTCATACATTAACAACGTAGTTGGAGCCTCCTTGGCCGAAAATCAAGTATTGTGCTTTAAGACTCTAATTTCAACTTCATTTTGTTACAACCTCTGGATTTGCTTTAGCACCAGATTACCCATTGTCAGAACAAATTAATTATATGTTCTCGAAAATTATACTAAAAATTGCAGATTTACATAATACTTTCATTTCAGGTGGCAGATTTATTGCATAAAATGCAACTCCATGCTAAGAAATCTGTTTCAAAAGATGAGCAAGTCAAGTTTATTGTGTCTGTTCCTCCACTAGAAGTGATGTTCTTCATGCTTGTGATGTGGCTGAGGTACTTGTTCTGGCACATTTATGAAAAAAATGTTCCAATGCACCAGTTTTTTTTCCTAACTGATATACTATATTCTCAAGGATGTTGCAATTGCTTTTGGCTACAATGAAATTCCAAAACGAAAGCCTGCATCGTTGAAGCCCCTCCCACTTAGTCAATTAAGTGATCTGATCGAATGGAGGTAATCTTAATGCATTCATGTTTTCATGTGTTCATTTGCATTGTTGATGACATCTCTGCAGTTCTGTTATTATTTAAATAGATAGATAGATGTTA
>CP025656.1:18420217-18448025 GCA_003576665.1 Ipomoea trifida | reverse complement strand
TTTGACTCTAGCAGGAATAATATAAATGAGAAAATTTATTGAATTCAAGTTAATGTCTGATGGTTACTTAATGAGTTTATGCACATATGTCATTGCAGACGACAGAGAAGGCAATTAAACGGAAAAATTGGTCTTTAAAATATTGTTTTGAAAATGGAGACTAAGATTATAAAATATTATTATTTTTAATTATAAATTAGTGTTATAATTTAATAAAGACCGTAACACATGATTAAGAATTCGTTTGTAAACTTGAAAAATGACTTTCCTGAACTTTTTAGTGTTTGAGTATTCTCTTATTTTCTAAATTAGTTTTCAGATTATTATTATTACCACAATCACCGAAACAACCACCACTACACCATATCCACCACCACCACTAATAATAATAATAATAATAATAATAACAATAATAATAATAATAATAATTATTATTATTATTTTATAACAAATAATGTGTTCATTTTCAAGAAAATGAATCAAACAAATAATGGTTAAATACAAAAAAAATCAAAATATTTTTTAAAAAATGAGTCATTTTCTAAAAATTATTTTTCAAACAACATCTTTTAGATTTTCAAACGGATCCTAAATATATCAATAAAATTGTAAAATTAATTAATTGATATTAAACATGTAATTTTATGGAAAGAAAATAATGTAAACCGGTTTGATTTCCATTTCCCAGTTCATATCCTCCGGTCCAAGAGAACTCACGCACAGCATCTTTTCAGGGTTTTTCACTTCCGTTCCACAGCAGCTCTACATCCGTCCATCTTTTTGCCGCCGCCATGCCCACCGTTAGCGTTGGAAGAGATCGGCTCTTTGCAGCTCTCGGTCGCACTTACAGTTAGTTCTCTCTCTCTCTCTCTGTCTCTCTTTTATTTGTTACTCATATATGCATATATATATATTCTTTTAACTATTGTCGGATCCCAGCCGAAGAAGAATTTGAAGAACTGTGCTTCAAGTTTGGAATTGAGCTCGATGACGTCGTAAGTGCTCTTATACTGGCCTTCTATCCATCAATGCAACGTATATGCTGTGGGATTTAGGTGCATTATGTCAAATGTTGCTCATTTTTAATATGACATTTTCCATTTTTAGTGAAAGATTTAATCTCGGTCAACTCTTGTGTTTGTATTCATTTTTTGTTAATTTGCCTCTAACAGGAAGAATATAAATTGAGAAAATTTATTGAATTAAAGTTAATGTCTGATGGTTACTTAATGAGTTTATGCTCATATGTCATTGCAGACGACAGAGAAGGCAATTAAACGGAAAGAACAGCATTTGGAGGAAGAAGAAACATCTGAAGACGAGGAAATTATATACAAGATTGAAATTCCGGCTAACAGGTGCTCTTAATTATCATTATCATTAAATTACATACTACTTAGAATGAAATGACCAAACTAAAGTAATTTAATATTTAGTGAAGATTTGAAATTAACTTGTGCATGAGTGTGAAAGACAAGTACTTTGGTTTTTTTAGTGGCAAGTGGCAACTATCTTTTGTATATATATTGTAGATTGCCAATTAGGATCACAGATTGAAGAAAGTTGTTTAGATCTTAGTTCATGTTTTCTTCCACTCCGAATACGAAAATTACAGCCTGGAGAAGTGATATGCCCTTTTTGTTTAAATTATGGTTACAGGTATGATTTACTTTGCCTCGAGGGGCTAGTTCAAGCCCTTCGCATTTTTAATGGGCTTGATCCAATACCTACATATAAGGTTGCAAATATCAGTGAAGAATCCATGCTGAAAATGCACGTCAAGCCTGAGGTATTACCTTTTGTTGATTAGTATTCTTATGCATGGTGTACATGTAGTTTAACCTACTGGTCCTACTACCTTTGTGCTAACTGGTAACTAATTCTGTGTATGAATATGTGATGATCACTGTTCCTCTTTGCAGACTTCAAAGATCCGACAGTTTGTTGTCTGTGCTGTTTTAAGAGGTGTAACTTTTGATGAAGCAAGATATAATAGCTTTATTGATCTACAAGATCGACTTCATCAGAACATTTGCCGGTAATTCTCTCATATTTATGAAGCAAAAGTTGTTTCTTGAGCATTTTTATGTTTTCTTTCAATTTCTTTTCTTAGCCCTCCTTGATGGAATAGATTAGTTTCAATTGCTTTCACCCTTTGGATGCCCATAACAACAAGTAGCTAATATTTGTTTGGGGAGTTAATACCAGTTGGGGTCCTCCGAGTATAGTGGCACTTTCGCGTTTTGTCCTAAACTTTCAATTTAACCACCCGTGGCCCTTCAACTTTCAAATTTAGCCACCGTGCTCCTTCTATTAGTTTATGTAAGGGCAAAGTTAGGACCATGGATGGTTAAAAATTTGATAGTTGAAGAACCATGGGTAGTTAACTTGAAAGTTGAAGGACCAGTGGTAGTTAAATTTGAAAGTTGAAGGACCATGTGTGGTTAAATTGAAAGTTTAGGACTAAACGTGGTGGTGCCATTATACTTGGAGGACCCCGGATGGTATTAACTATTGTTTGGGACTTGGGAGTCTTTAAAATTTCAGCTAGATGAAGTTTAGACTAAGAGTTGTTGAAAGTGGGAATGAAAAATGCATGTATGTGTTTCTTTTTTATTTAGTCTTCCAATGTAGAGGGTTGCTGTTTCACATACATGCACGGAAAACTTCTACGTCTACTTGAAAAAGTCTGGCAATAATTCTCTTTGTTTCACAGCCATTTGTGATTTTCTTCGGATTTTAAGGGAGAAAGCTAATTGTAATTGTTTAGGGCGATACTTTATCCTTTAGTTGTAGTGAGTAGAAGAAAGTATATCCCAAGTTGTTTGTCTGATCAAAGGTTGTCATAATAGTTGGTGAAAATTTTTCATTTATTTTATTTTTCAAAGGCTAAAGTTTAGCTGGTAAAATGGCATTGGAGGTGCAATATATAGGAAGAAGATAGAATTGCCAATTAGAATATCAGTTAGACTGCTAAGGAGTCTGTCTTTTACTGTTCATCCTCCCTGATGCTCTGTGTAAACCCCATAAAGAGGAGTGAAGTTTTTCAAATTCTGTCTTTGTTTTGATAAACTTTTTTCTATTTTATTGTCCCTGATAACTAAGTGCTTGTTATTCTTCTGGATTATTATACTTCTTTAAAGCTGGAACAGTAAAATGTTTCAAATAGTTTGACATAGTTATACTAAGCTCTAGTCTTCTGTGATTCTCATGTACTGGTTGTTCACTCAACCACATACAAACATCTCTTTTGCTTTTCTAGTTTTCTTGGTGCTAGAGGTTTCATGCACTTCTGATTCTTGATCTTTGTTTTTCTAGGCGAAGAACCTTGGTTGCTATTGGAACTCATGACTTGGATACAATACAATCCCCTTTCACATATGAGGTATTTGAATTTAATAATTTATGGCAATGGCTTCCTTTGTTCTCTCTGTGAACTTGTTACTGTCTACATATCAGTTTCATTCTCTTTTAACTTGATATATGTAATTTCCTTGCCCTTGGCTTCTACAGAGATGTACAATAAGCAGCAGACAGTATAAAAAACATTTGTTTGATTACTCCCTCTGTCTGATAAAATGCATTCCCACTTCTATGTTTGTTGCCCCACGCAAATGCTTTGCACATAATAAGTGATGTGCTCTAATTTTAACTTCATCAATAAGCCATTTGTCTTCAAAATCATTTATAGATTAAAATACTGTGTAAAGTATTATATTAAGCATAATGTTGGAATATTAAAATCTTAAAACCAAAAGAAACTTTCAGATAGAGTTAATATGCTTTACTAAAACTTTGAGTTTGGTCAAAGGGGTTGTTTTCTGGGTCTAAGAGAGTTTTATCTGCGAACAGTTCTGTTTGCTATTCATTTTTTTTTTAATTTCATATTTCTAATTATGAAAGTTCCTTGTTTTTGCTCAAGTGATTTTTTTGGTGGTTCAAATTTCAGGCTTTGCCTCCCTCAAAAATCAACTTTGTTCCATTGAAACAGGTTAATGGTCTTATTGTGTCTTTTTCTTTGATGACTAAGGGTATCTTGGTGCTTATGCTAATATGTTTACTTGGTTCTTTCCAGAAAGAAAGTTTCAGAGCTGATGAGCTGATGGGATATTACAGAGAGGTTGAAACCTGAACATGGCTTCTCATTTTTTTAAAATGCTAATATTAGGAAATATTTTATTTTCTTGTTACTGTATGGTGCAATATCTTGATGAATCTGCAATTGCTCCATGTATTTGCAGCATGATCTGAAACTGAAGAAGTTCTTACACATAATTGAGAATTCACCAGTGTTTCCTGTTATATATGACCGTAACAGGTATTCAGTTTCCTGTTCCCTCACATTAAATTTTAAACTGTATAAATATCATGATTTTGTTATATCTTATTGCACTGATTTGTGTTCATTTTTCTTTCATATTATCTGTATGTTACAGACTACAGTTCATTTGAAATGTATCACTTTTGGTACTTTCAATTACTTTGAAAACAATCTAACCGACGCAAGCCATCTTTGCACACTAAGAACTACTGTTACAGTTTATGATTTACTTTTTAAAATGAAAAAGTCCTTTTTTGAAGTCTTTTTAACTTGGTGAACTTCTGTTGTTTTTTTCGCGCAGAACTTTATTGTCTATGCCTCCTATTATTAATGGTGCACATTCTGCCATTAAATTAAATACAAGGAATGTGTTCATTGAATGCACAGCCACAGATTTGACAAAGGCCAATATTGTTTTGAACACAATGGTATAAGGATTCTGAATGCTTAAGCTTGCTTCTAATGTATTTTTCTGTATAGTTATTATTATTATTTACCATCTTTATTGCAGGTGACTATGTTTTCAGCTTACTGTGAAAGGAAGTTTGAAGTTGAGCCAGTTAAAGTAATATATCCTGATGGAAAATCACACATTTGTCCTGACCTTTCAGTCTACGAAATGGATGTATCTTTGTCATACATTAACAACGTAGTTGGAGCCTCCTTGGCCGAAAATCAAGTATTGTGCTTTAAGACTCTAATTTCAACTTCATTTTGTTACAACCTCTGGATTTGCTTTAGCACCAGATTACCCATTGTCAGAACAAATTAATTATATGTTCTCGAAAATTATACTAAAAATTGCAGATTTACATAATACTTTCATTTCAGGTGGCAGATTTATTGCATAAAATGCAACTCCATGCTAAGAAATCTGTTTCAAAAGATGAGCAAGTCAAGTTTATTGTGTCTGTTCCTCCCACTAGAAGTGATGTTCTTCATGCTTGTGATGTGGCTGAGGTACTTGTTCTGGCACATTTATGAAAAAAATGTTCCAATGCACCAGTTTTTTTTCCTAACTGATATACTATATTCTCAAGGATGTTGCAATTGCTTTTGGCTACAATGAAATTCCAAAACGAAAGCCTGCATCGTTGAAGCCCCTCCCACTTAGTCAATTAAGTGATCTGATCCGAATGGAGGTAATCTTAATGCATTCATGTTTTCATGTGTTCATTTGCATTGTTGATGACATCTCTGCAGTTCTGTTATTATTTAAATAGATAGATAGATGTTATTGTGGTTATGACTATTCTTGGGTGAATTTACATTATTTACAAAGTTACATGCTGCCTTTGCTCTGAATTTGTTACTACATTATGTAACATGATATTTTGTAGTGCATTGTCATTTCTCTCAAAACAAATCTTATTGCTACTTGAAGTAATGGCGACCATCATCGTTGCCTTTGTGATCATGGATTCAAACTCCATTCTCTTCTCTAAAAATATTACTGCAGTGTTAGGGCCTTCTGAAACTTACTTTGTTCTAGGGGTATCTCTCCCATCTTCCTGTTATAAACTGATATAAAAGACTAGAGCAACAGCCCTTCCTGTCAACTGCCCACATTGTTCTGTCACCATTTCTTTCCTGCAGTATATGGATCAGTCTAATAACCCCTTCTACTTTGTAATCTTGCAAATTTCCATAGAACGGCTACCACTAGTTCCTTATCCAACCTTGAACCCTTGAACCACCTGTATACTTGTGTGGACTTTGGGTTTCCATGGCCCATGATGCTGAAGAATTAACAATCATCTACATCAAGCTTAGCAATAATTTATTATTAATTTGTGGTAAGGGACAGTTCATTCTAATTGGTGAGGAAGAAATTTGTTCTTTTTGTTGTCTCATGTAGCCTGATAATAGTAAGTACTCCATGTGCGATTTGACATTAGATCTCCACATGCAACCTTTACGGCTTTC
Source organism: Ipomoea trifida (assembly GCA_003576665.1). Lineage (NCBI taxonomy): Eukaryota > Viridiplantae > Streptophyta > Magnoliopsida > Solanales > Convolvulaceae > Ipomoea > Ipomoea trifida. Next base: position 18,441,778 of record CP025656.1, on the reverse strand, counting down.
ACTCTAGACTAACCTTTTGTATATTTCTTTTAGGTTGCAATGGCAGGTTACACAGAGGTGTTGACATGGATATTGTGTTCTAAAAAAGAAATTGCCTCCCTGCTGAAGCATGGAGAAGATAATTCGGCAGTTGTAATTGCTGATTCTCGTACTTCTGAGTTTGAGGTTAGCTCTCTGCACAAAACAACTCATTTAACTCGTGAAAATTTAAACACCTGCAACTGGTAGTGGATCTGAGTCCTTGCTGTTACTAAAGAACAAAACAAGAAAATATCCACGATGAAGAGGATATTTTTTAATGGTTCCTATTACATCTGAAACAAAAATCAATTCTTAAGTAGAATTCTATAGAAGCCTCATGGGATAATTCTCACAGGTCCTATCGAGAGAAAAAGATGTAAAGACATTGGTTTGAGTTTTTTATGCATCAAAGTGCCTCTAAGCCTGAGCAATTTGATAAAATGATGTTTTGGGACGTATAAATTGGCTTGGGAAGCTTATACATGTATGTAAAATCTTTAGTTGAAAACTTCTCCTCTAGCACTTGCAACAATGGAAAGTATCATTTATTTAAATGTAGAAAAGATACAAAAAGATGCTACGTTGATCATGTTGCTTGCATAGTTACGAGGAATTTTTTTTCTCCTTCCATTGGGAGTTCTATTAGTGGTGGCCTGGTGGGTTTGGGTTTGCAGCAGAAGAAAGTATGGGAGGAAATCAAAGACTACTGATGATTGAGATGCAAAGCTAGACAAAAGCCTTGACGTTTTTATGGATTTACTTTTGATCCTGAGGTTTTTGACTGAGGAGTCTGTTGGTGATAAAAGTTTGGTGCCATGAAGGAAAAGGCTATGTGACTTGGTTTACCTGTGGTTTTGATTAGTTTAGGTGAAAATGAGGACAATAAGAAAAGTTAATTTCTGAATGTCTAGATCTAGCTTTGACCTCCCTGCATGTATTTGGGGGAATCTGCTAGCTATTTGTACTAACTTTGGAAATGTTCTCGTGGAAGATATCTGAGGCTATCTGTAGACAGTTTTGCTTTTTCTTGTTATGCTAGTTTCCTTGCTTGTTACAAACATTTCTTCTTGTGCTAGTTCCCTTGCTCCCTTCACTACTTCTGCCACTGCCATTATATCTTGTGACATTTAAAGTTATTTTTATTTTTGTGTCATATCTTTACCAGGTTGTGCGGACACGTCTAATGCCAGGCATATTGAAAACTGTTGGGCACAATAAAGACCATCCGAAACCTATAAAGGTATTTTGCATTTACTTTGCTCAATTCCTTATTTGGTATAGCCATCGTTGCCATTGGCTTTTATTGGCTGTTTCTTAATGAATGTTAGGAGAAGGTTATAGTTCATACCTATGAATTTAAAGCTACTCATCTAATCCAACTTCATTGAACTGTAATGATATGAAGCCTTATGTTCTAATAAATTAGATGTTAATGTATAAAATAAAGAAGTAACTTAAAGGTCAAAACATAGTAAGTTATTAACCAAAGTTAACTCACCTTTTCCTTTTTTTGGTTGAGGCTAGAAAGTTAGCTTTTGAAATATAATTTACTACTTGATGCACAAGCCCTTGTTATGCCACTTGAAACTGCTCCTATATACACACTATTGGTTTTGAAGATATGGACTGCATGTGAGTGCTCACAACCCCCCTCCCCCCCATCATTATTATTATTATTCTTATTATTATTCTTATTCTTATTGTTATTATTCTTATTCTTATTATTATTATTTAAAAAGAAAAACCTTGGTTAGCAGAATTTATTTGGGTTCAGAAGTGGGACCCAGAAATTTGGGTTCAGTTTGTTTTTGATTCTCCTTACATGTCTTCTGGGATTTGATTCAAACATTCTTAAAAGGTTCATAAACTTGCAGTATCTTTTGTACAAACTTATCAGATAAAGTTGCCAAAATCTTCATGCAGTCTGCTGCCCTGAATCTTGTAGCTATTTTGATTGATGAAGGTTTTTGTGTGTGAAACATTAAACTGATGCTTTTTTTCATTTTAGATATTTGAAGTAGGTGATGTAGTCTTCTTGGACAACACTAAGGATGTTGGTGCAATTAATCGTCGTCACCTTGCTGCTCTGTATTGCGGTGCCAACTCAGGATTTGAGGTATAAATTCCACTTTATTTTTCTGTCTATATATATATATATATATATATATATATATATATATATATATATATATATATATATATATCATCTAAAGTTAAATGTCCTTGGTTCTTGTATCTGTATTTTATGTCTCCCAAGTGATCAAGTCCTTTTCAAATGGCCTTTTTTTTTTGAAATGGCCTTAAGTGATGATAGTGCACCAGGACTTGTAATTTTGTCTATCACTCTATTGCATCTGTCATTTCCACTGTATTTTAAAATATTGTTTGATATGGAATCACTATTTCTCTTGCATACTGTCACCTTTAACATGTTAAAATGAAGCTCTGAAGTTGGGAAATGCCAAGTTCAGCCCTAGGTGTAAGCTAAGCCCCAACCCAGACATTAGAGTTGGGTTTGAATCCCATCTCCACCATCCACAATAAAATTTATCAAAAGAAATATAAATAAAAGTGTTGATAAATATCTTATTCTGAAATGATTCCATTCAACTTACCAGATCTTTTTAAACACTTTTGTTTTACAGCTAATACATGGTCTAGTTGATAGAATAATGGAAGTGACTGGAACTCCATTTGTAACACCTGGCAATACTTCAGGCTACTACATAGAAAGTTCAGATGTACGTTTTCCCTTTGTCATGGGTTGCTTTTAAATCTTTTGCCCTTGTGACGAAGTACTCACAGTTGTTAATTTCATAGGAGCCTGAGCTTCTTCAAGGAAGACAAGCAAGAGTCATTTGCAGAGGAAAGCACATTGGTAACTTTGGCATTGTGCACCCCGAGGTACATATGCTTTCATTCTAATGGTATTTGTTGGTGAATAAGTTGATTTTCAAAATCATGCAATGTCTCAGAGCCAGTCATCACTGACCGCTCCTTAACTATTGAATTCCTTCCTAGATGATGGAATTTTTTTTGGCCCTTCATCAATAGTTGAGTTCTATTTCCTAATGGGATGATATTATTTTAATTGTGTTTTTGAATTTACGTCTGTGGATTCAGGTCCTTGCAAACTTCGACATTCCAGATCCTTGTTCGTTTGTTGAGCTCGACTTGGAGAAACTCTTATAGTTTTACATCACAATGTACTCTGCACGGCCTTCTCTTTGGTACTGATTAGCGTACTTCTTATAATTCACTTCTCCACCTTAATGAGTAAAGTTATCTCCTTTCATGTATTGTATATCAACCTTCATGAGCTATATAACTTAACCTGATTGCTTACATTGTTTTCGACTGTAATACTCCATTTTCGAAGTTGGATACAGATTTTTTGAATCACATCAAAATTCAAATTTGAAACAATAAGGTTTTGTCTTTAGTTATTGTTGCTGCTGTTGTTTATTCAGTGATAACCACATATATACAAAGAAATAGTTGCATCATTCAGAATTTCACATTCATCTTGAAGAACGCTGCCTTTTATCTTTTTCTTGCCCTAGTCATACACAAGCTGATATGAATTCTGTCAGACTAGAAAGTACAATAGTTATAAACTAAAACCATCAAATATACTCCAACCATTTTGTTTGTTAGATTCATTGGTTCAATTAACGGTTTGACTGAAGTTATTTTTAATTCAATTTTTTAAAATATTAAGCTTTGTATTTGTATATAAAATTTATATACTTAGAAACTATAAACTAAAACCATCAAATATACTTTCTCCAACCATTTTGTTTGTTTGGTTCAATTAACGGTTTGACTGAAGTTATTTTTAATTCAATTTTTCAAAATATTAAGTTTTGTATTATATAAATATATATATATTTAGAAACTACAATAGAGGTACTATTAAATACAAAAAAAATAAATCAAATAATAAAAAATTACTATTACTTAAAAAAAAAAGCAAGAAAGAAATAACTAGTTCGACAAATGAATAGTAAATAGAAGAGACAAAATGGGAAAGAGGGAGTAAAAGAATATGCAAATCCTCGGTATTTATGTACTGCAAGTCTCTGGCAAGCTAGACCTGGCAATCTGGAAGAGAGTGAGCGGAGTTGAATGGGGAAAAGGTTGGGTTAGACTCATCAGTGCGTTGCAGTGGGGGGTTTGGGTGCTGACTTGAAGAAACAATAGAACTTGCTGAAGAAGCATTGGGTTGAGAACTATAACTTTGATACATAGATGACATGGAAGGGTACACCATTGAGTGAGTTGAATCTAAACAAGAAGCAGGCGATGATGCATTACTAATGTCCACTGAGCTCTGGTCTGTACCGAGGTGGGGTAGTTGGTGAAAGGAAGAATGAAGTGAGTGAGGTCGCGAATCTTCTTCTGCTGTTGCTAATGTTGATCTAATAGGTGAGTGAGAAGTTGATGAAAGTAAGGGTGTGGATTCTGAAGCTAGTGGTTCATCCACTCGAGTTCTGGCATCGCGCTTGCAAACGGGGCAGAAGGTCCTCCGTGATGTTAGCCAAGCATCCACACATATAGCATGAAATTCTGTCAAAATTAGGACAAGAATACGTCACAATTCGACCAAACCAAATATACATATGTAGTATGACATGACATAGGAACACATAAAATGCGGCAAATTATACTGTTGAACATTGTTAAGCATGTAATACATAAACATAAATGTGCAATCCAACTACCAGCCTAGCTTCAATTTGGTATAGAGCCAACCCCATGTCAAAGGTCAGGGTTTGAATCTCGTGATGGAGTGTTCATACCAGCTTAGGCTTTTTTTTTGGAGTGCTGCTGACTCTGTTACAATGTAGTATCTGTTCATAGCTACTTTCTGAACCTACTGAAGCACAAAGAGTCAACAGTTGCCTCCACTGAGGCTCGAACCCACTCCTATCATCCATGTAGGAGTGTAAACCGGGACACCGGGTGCCACTAGACCACAAGGTCTTTGGCCTAGCTTAGGCTTTTAGTTGAGATGAAAACATGAAGATTTATTTAAGACTTACTGTGAGAGCATGGCAGAATCCTGAGCTTATCCCCAATGCTATAGTCTTCAAGGCATATAGCACATGCTGTTGAAGTGCAATTATCCTCTACAACTGCTTTAACTGCTGTAAATTTTGAACTTGGCAGGGTTTTTACCGGACGGCTACTCATCCCGTGAACTTCTTTAACATGTCTAGGTATACGTCTTTGACTTCTTAAGTCATCCCTCAGAGAAATGCAGCAGCCAACCAGCATAGCTGCCGCTGCAAGGAATAAAAAGAACCACAGGACCATGAGTGGCCATGTTACCTCATAGCGTGGTGTTATCCATACGTCCATGTCAGAGTCACCCGCAAACCTTGCAAGGATTTCTCCCGAAGCTTTTGAAACAAAGACAGCAGGTATCTGTATACCAGCAGAACACCCTCCCACTATAAATTTGCAATTGCTAGGTTAGAACAATATAATTTGGATCAGTGTTCATAATCACAAATGAAAAGCAAACTGAACATAATAACATATATAAGAAAGTCTCAGTATGAACATCTGGAGGGCATGTCATTGATAGCTAAGGTAGGGGAAAGTTTACAGTCCATTTAGCCTACGAGATTAGGCAGCACAAGAGTTTCAAGTTTAGGGCCTCATTTGGGGTTGTTTGGGAGAGGAAACTGTGGGATATAAGAGGATTCGTGTTTCAACAACATGAATAAGGAAAGGGCTGTGCTGGAGCTTGAAAAGAAACCTATGAACAATGAGCACGAGGAAAAACATAATTTTGAAACTTTGCCCACAAAAGCTTCAACAAATTCTTAAAACTAGACAGACCTAGCAGATAAACCAACTCCAACCACTAAATCTACGACTGAAAGGCACTTGTTATAGAAGGGTCATAACATGGCAGAAAATACAAGTTGGCAGTGCAGGAATACAATGTCAAGCCATGCAGACAATCTCAACCCATAACATAGACCATGAATGCAAGCTTTCAAAATCACTTGAATGAATAAGTTCATACATCAGTCTTAGCTTGTATGCACCAATGCAAGGTCTAGGGAAGATAGATGTATACAGCCCAGGCTAGTTCAAGTGGTAGATCACCTGACCTAAAGTTACCACTCCAGCAGCAAAGTGGGGGTTCGACACACACCGGCATCTTAGAGCTAGGGCTCCCCAAGCAAGAGTTTGGGTCATTGGGATTCCTAGATTGGAGATTGGGCTCCACAAGTTGGCGGAAGCTAGAGTTTGGGCCATTGGCCTGTTCCAGCGACTCTTGGACAGGAGTTCTACTTTTTCAGAATGGTTATTTGGCTCAAAGTCCTTGAACCAATGAGATACTAGTTAATGGGTGAGCACATGGGGCATCGCAAGGGCAACGGATGGCTCCATAATTAAATGAAATCTAATAAATATGAAAGAAATAATACTGCAGCAGAAAAATTGAGAGTGGAAAAGTAATTACTTGTAGCCAAATCAGCAACTACGTTGTCATAGATTATGGCTGCTTTAAATCCTGCAGTTTGGGCTCTACTAACTTTATCCGAAAAGCTACATTCTCCCCCTCTGGCTATCAACACAAATGGAAGTTTGGTGCTGTTGTGAACACTATCAAGCTTATTAGTCAGTGGCGAGCATGCATTCAAAGGCTCAGCCATGTACAGTGTCCCAGATATCCTTGACTCTACTGGGGGAGCTGAAAGGAAAATCAACTACAGTTAATATAATATTTAAAGAAAATCCTTCAAAAAAATATTTAAAGAAAACAGAATATAGCCAATTTGATGCTAGAAATCTACAAACAGAACTCCAGCCTCTGCAATACAAATACATAGTTTTATACAAGAACTCTTATCATCAAGTTGGGGGCAACCTAGTGCTGTTGGCTTGATAATCCTGAGGTTCCAAGTTTGACTCCTATGAGAGTGACTTAACAACATTTTAGGTTTAAACTGGTCAACATAGCAACCTATGCTAGTTTACAACCTAACCAAGTTGGTAAGCTGTTGACTTGATAACCCTAAAGCTCGAATTTCGACTTCAGATGGGAGCAATCTATCAACCTTCTTGGTTAAGCTGATCAACCATAGCAACCTAAGTTGGTTTACAACCTAATCAAATTGGTCAGACTATGTACTTGATAACTGAGGTTCCAAGTTAGCGTTTGATGGACATTCTTAATTTAAGCTGGTTAACTATAACAATTCTTAGTTCATAGTCATTTACAGCTAGGGTCACAAGGATACACATGAGACATGACTACAGCTTTTCTTTGTCACCCAACCAAAACAAAATTACTCGTCCAAAAAAAAAAAAAAAACGTAACCATCATGTTTGCGATTTAACTTCACCAGCCTACTAAAAAACCTAAAAAAATTCGAAAATTCACACAAATTAAACGAAACAAAACGATTCAACTTCTCAAACACCAATAAACAACGAACTGATATTTCAAAATACGACGTGAAACTACGGAGAGAATTGTGGAGTAACTCACTAAACAGAGCTTCAATGTCAGCGAATGTCAAAGTAATGTCTCTGCCGATTAAAAGGACTTTTCCAAACGCCGTGGAGGACATCATAGAGCCTAAGCACAAGAAGAATAAAAGCTCCCGGAAATTCATGGTGTCTTCGAATCTCAAACCCTCAAAAATCCCTCTCGAAATTTACATAAACTGTGATCCTAATGAAAAGGAGCGGGGATTGTGAGGGGAGTATACATAGATATAGAAACATCAACTTCCATGCTTATCATGGATCTGTGTCATTCATTGTTCTAATTGCGTTTAATCCGCGCAGGAATAGGAGTTCAGGATATTTATTTTGTTTATTAATTATCCATCCAATATTTTTGGATGAAATAATTTTTTTAAATGAAAAAGAAAAACAAAAGATTTTTTTGGGATTAAAACTTTAAAAGTAACTTTTTTTTTTAGGGATGTTCGGGGCGTAGCGACAAGTAGAAGGCGTTAATTGTTTCGGGATCTTTCGGGTCCCTTCCACTCACCAAAAAAAAAAAGAATTTTTTTTTTTAAAAAAATACTTTTATTTTCTTTTGCTAAAATATTTACTGGTTCATGGAATAGACTCTGAATCCTATAGGACTTACACACTAGAATTCATTCTCCTTCTCCCAAAAATATTACGAAGTATCTTGATTGAGACTTTTGAGAGGTATAGAGCATCTCTATCAAATATCAATGCATCTTTCAAGATTTTTTGCATAACAAAAATCACCAAATTCGTTTTTAACTAGCTCTCAAGCAGAGGACATTTCTATGGATAGCTATAAGGTCATGCTCAATAGTGTGAGGTTTTTGAAGAGATTTTACATATGTAACTAGGAAAAAGAAAATGAGGGGGGAAGGAAAAAAAAAAAAAAATTCAAAATCTGAATAAATAAATAAATTTGGGTGCGTCATTGTTTTTACTGGGCTCCACGTAATCTGCAACAACCCTATATTTGTAGTATGTATTTTTTCTCTCTCTCCATTTTATCACTCTTCCACATCATCTTCTTTTTCTTAATAACTATGTAAAATCCTTGTAATGGAGAAAGCCTAAGAGACATCTCCCTACAATTCCCAATTTATTAATAAAAAGGGTGATAGTTACTAGTTAGTCTAACATACCCAATGTGTGCCACTCATCATGAAAATGTGATACACTCCCTTTTATTTTTTTTTTTGTGATTATTCCAAGCTTCCTCTATCTTGTGTTAGTGGCAATGCCTTTCCTGGTTGGATGACTAATGCCATGGAAGTTGTAGATGAGCAAATGTTGTTATTTTGAACTTTTGAAGGCTCGTAATTGTGCATTTGTGCCGTATGGGAAGCCACCCTGCCTAGGCCGACCTACTTCAGTTTGGTATGCGGCATCATCTTCAGTCACGCGCAGCTCCCCATATAAAATTATAAATAATAAAATAAAAAACAGAAACAGCACTGAAATTGAAAAGAAAATCTCTATTTCTGTCGACAGAGGACTCATGTTCAGCACTATTCAGCACTCAAACTAGAGGTGCTTTAATCTTAAAATACTGAGAAATTTGGAAACAAACACACAACAGAATGGGGAAATTTTAAAGGAAAGTGTTTAAAGCGTTAATTGATCAAGGAATATTACTACATACTTTTTAATAGTATTACTAATACCATACATTAAGAAGAAAAACCCCAACTCTCTGCTTGCGTTACTTATTCTCACATTTGAGCTGCTTTTAAAACATTTTTCACAAAAGAGGAAACAGGAAAGAGAAAGAAAGAAAAAAAATCAAAATAAAATAGGATTGTGATTTGTGAGAGACAGAGATAAGAGATTCAAATAAAAATTAAAAAAAAAAATGAAAATGAGATTACGAAAGGAAATGGAAAACAAAACAAAAGAAAGAAAAAAAAGGGAGAAAATGAATATCTCTCAACACATTACAGGAACACTAAAGGAGAAGGCACTGAATGCATCCCAACGATCAAGGATTCCATGAAAAGGCCTACAACTGAAACTGAAAGCTTTGCTGCCTCTGCGGTGCATTTTACCAAGAATCTCCAATAGAAAATTGAAAGGCGAATCAGCAGTTCCAGAAGCCGGCCCCTTCAAAAGAAAGAAGTGTTTTGATAAAACGCATCCAGAGCAATAGGGCACCAACATGGGTGATCAATGTGATCACAATGCACTTGCCCCCAGCTAACACAGGACCTGAAGGATCACAAAGCAGGGGAGAATACAAACTTGTGTAAAGTAACCCCTCGGAGCAACAAAAAGTAAAGATTGTCCTAAGCTCAAAAGCAGCTTGTGAGGATCTCATTAATACTTGTTCCATCTCTTTCCCGCTTCAAGATGCATAAAGCATTAAAGCCCCAGGAATCAAGTGTGATTAATGTTTCATTTCCTCTCTGACAGTTTTTCATAACTGGCACCACGTTCTTCAAGACAGTCTTAACGGTTTATGTGCTTTCTACTTGTATTATAATTTGAGTTGTGAAAATCATGGTATCAGTTTCAAGTGCAAAGAGTTAAGACTACAAGGCTAAAGGCTTTTGAGGTTAGTGCCTCATTTTGTAAGTTTTCTACTCTTGCCATGTAGATTGAACCATGCTATTTTTTATACTTGTCAAAACAGCCATTGGCGAAAGAAGAATAATCTAATGCTCCTAGATTTCATGCGACAGTCTTGATAGCATAACTTGGTAGTGGTTCTGTGGTTGAAGTTTTTACAACAATTTTGACGGTCTGAGTATAAGTGAGCATATAAGATATAGAGAATGTATTTATGTGTCTGTCTAAATGAGAGAGAGACCTAAAGAAAACAGGTATTATCAGACCTTTAATAATAAATCAAGACAACTACTTATATCAAGTGCAAGTGTGCAACTTCATTTTACCCTTAAGTGCGTATCCATAGGGGATCCAAAGAGAGGGACTTCTCATTTTGCGCCTGAATTGCTGCAGCGCCAGCTGGAGGTGCGTGCACAGTTATTGGAAGAACCCACTCACATTTGTCTCTTCCATCTATCAAAAGAGGATGCTCAAATCTGATTTGAAGGCCACCAAGAAGATTTTTAGAGGAATAATCATGTCATCTAAATCCTATGTTTTCTTTTATATAGTGAGTAATTATGCTGTAGAAGAAGAATTTATTTTACCTAGTCCAGTCCACATTTTTAGGACTCGTAAAGAATTCAAACCGAAGAACCCACTGCACAGAGGCATAGCGAGTTGAAAAAGACATGGGCCCGTCCATAGGAATGGAGAAGAGGAAGCTTGTCTGCACCAAGTCTGCGACAACTTCATAATGATCACTATGAACCTGTGATAAGACATGAAGCAATGACAGAATGTTGTAAGATATTTCAAGTGCTTACAGCATAGTAAACCAAAGCTTAAGTTTTTCTTTTTTTTACAATTAGCATGTCAATACTCTTAATAAAACCTACAGTCCAGTAGCTTTGTTACTACATTTGCATTAACCCTCCATGGGGGAAATGGTTTGATCAAGTCATGTTGGCTGTAGGCATAGTCAAAAAACAGATGCAGAATTTTATATCGTAATGTTAGCAACAGTTAAAATTGTTTGCTTCAAGAAATTAAAGCAGACATTAATTTCTCATCCAAAAAATTAAATTGAACACACTATATCATCCTCCAAAAAGAGATGAATATGTAAATTCTTTCACTTGGTACCAGGAATCAGGATGCTATTCTCCTCTGGAGTGATAGTTGGTATTTTGTCTAAGTATGTTCAAACTATCATAGCCAGTACAAACTCAAAGCCTTCACCATTCACTTTGGAGTGGTACCAGGTATAAGAGTCATGGGTGCCGATCAACACCTTAGAATTAGAATTTTCCTCTCCTCTCTCTCTATAGGAAGGATCATGTGAAGAACACATGCCCAATGTAAAAAGTGCAGATTAATCTCATCCATCCATTTAGGTTGATCAAGGACTGGAAATTAAGGAAAAGCATTGTATCATTTCCGTAATTAGAGCGGTACATATGGAAATGCTTGATAGTGCATCCACGGATAATTGACAATGCACTCAGGATATATAATAGTGCACTAACCTGTGTGCACTATTAGTTATCCGCGAATACACTATATATATATATAGGCATTGCCATTGTAGATAGATCAAACATCAAGGAAATGAATGGATTGAGATTGAGTACTCAAAAAGCATACCTTAGTAATAGAAGGTGCGTGTCTTCTTGAAGGATGGACAAAACGTCGACTTATAGTTTCTGTCATCTCCAGTGTAATTGAAAGCTAGAAGAAATTCTCAAATGAATCAATTTCTTAATGGATGTGCAAAAAATATCTTTTGGATCGGCAACTGTATTCTTTGAAACATGGAATTACCTCAAGGCATCTTCTAGTGCCTTCTTCATGAAAAAAAGTAAGGGTTCCACCAATCTGTTAAAAAAAAGGGAAAAGAAGGGAAAGAAGGGGAAAAAAGGTCAAAGGTAATGACAATGATGTAGTGCAGGCAAAGGTCCACAAGCAACAAGTACAATTACCATATCACTAAAATAGTAGGTTGTTTCAGAGTTTTTTGGAGAAAATCGTAGAAGAACTTGGTCATCTAGTCTGATGTTATAAGATCTTCCTCGATACAACCCTTCTGCTGCAGAAAATGTTCAGAGCAAATTAGTTATGATCATCATAACTAACTAAATTACATATTTGGGGGGAAATGGTTAATAAAATGTATACATAATTAATAGCAATATGATTTACATGCTCCAGATTCACCAGTTCCTGAAACAGAAGGTGATGTTGATTCATCATCTCGGGGAAAGGACTTCGACTGTTTCAGCCGATGGCTTGGAAAGGAAACAGCTTCGGACTTACTTGAGGACAAAACATCTGCTAAATGTATATCATTTAAACAGAATTTCACCAAAAGTTCATTGAATTGTCATATCATGAGAAAACTGGAAAGATATTTCACAATTAGTAATATCAGAACCAATTCCATATACAGGAGAACAGTATGGTAGCTCACCAACACCTGAATCAAATGAAATCTCAGCCACAGATAATCGAGGAAGTGTCAAGGGTGAAGGTATGCTACTGTGCCCTTCAAGGTATGAAAGATCTTTGCGTGAAGATCTTGCGGAAGAAGACGGCAAAGACAATGAACTTCCAAAAGTTTTGTGTATATTTTCTTTCATGGTACTGTATGAAGAAACAGATGAAACTTCATCCCTCATGCTATCATAATCGTCCTCAATGCCATCAAAAGTTTCATTAACTTTAGCCTGTAAAGCAGAAAATATAAGGCAAAGCTGTAGGACGCTTTATAAACTTACCCTAGAAGAAGAAAACCCTAATGGAAGAAAAGCAAAGAAAACTTCATATGTATTTTTCATCTCATATATTCACCAAATTTTAGCACTTATAATTCATTCCCAGCTGTGTTTCTCCTAGTTTGCTCCATATACTAATCTTTTAAGAGTTTTAGTTATAAAACTAGACATGTAAACAAATATACTGTAGTGGATTGAGTTACCCATTCAGAATCACCATCCATCTCTTTCAAATAAACATCCAACATGATGGTTGAAGTAGGAACAATTCCTGGAAACAAACAGTTTTATGATATCAGTAACTTGGGAAATTAAAATTTTTAATTTGCCCAAATAAGTAATGACTAAATAGATGAAGCAGAAAGGCAGCAGGGAATCATGAAATTTTTATATGTAGGCATACCAAGCTAGCAATTAATTCATTTTTATGTAGGTATAATTGAAAGCAACACCATCAATAGTTTTCTAAAAGAAATTCTTTTAAGTGATAAAGCATCAAGTAAGCTCTCCCTAGGAGTCTTTTCAAAAGACTTCATGCATTTGCATTCTTACCAGAGAAAGCACCAGTGCATATTCAAATTATAAGCAACATCTTTGCAACCTTTCTAAAATATGTAGATATACATATTAGCACCTAAAGGTCATGAAATTCATAGCTTAAACTAAAGGAAAAACATAGTTGGCCACTAAGCTATTCAGGTGTTAAAACATTTTGCTGAGAAAAATCACGTTTTAGTGAAATTGGTCATGACTCATGAGTAAGAAACAAGATAAAGCTTTGTAATGGGTACTACAAGATGATTTTGCGTAGTCATGTATCGGATTTCATTCCCAGTCCATCACTAATTCATACACAACCATTACATTCACTGGATCAGCTATTTTTAAACATGCACAAAAAATTTGGACTCCAATCACTCCATAGACACATCCAACAACAATCAAGATCATTAAACTATAATCCAAAACATGATCAAGTAGTTTGTGCAGTATATATCCATGTCTCTCGAGTTGATTGTGAAGAAGAGCGGATAGAAGTGTAAAATAACTTCAAAAACATTTATCATCACTAAATATTGCAAATCTATCATCCAAAAGTCAGATCATTACTCATCCTGGTTTATTTTGCTATGCTTAGTTAAAAGCTGAAAGTATTTTGCTACTTTCAGACTATTAGTTAACTCAAGCTGTCAAGCGCACCATGAATATACTGACAGATTGATTCCCCAACCAGAGATTACTATATGATTAATAAGGAAACAACACCCAATAGTTATGTGACAGACTGTTAAAATTCAGGAAAGCCTAACATACCACAGAGTGTTCAGTGGGTAATTGCTACTATATAAACGGCACAAATGAGATCCTAACAAGAAGTTACTAAGTTAGGCCTATTTTACATAAGATAGGTAGGGGCAATTACTGTCTCCTTGAATAATCTTTTAGCACGTACTGCAGAGTAATGGAAGATTGTAACTTTGTAAGCACCAGGTGAAAGTAAAATTTATTCTTTTGATTATCCACTAAGAATTACTCCGTAAAAGACTACTCTCAAATTTCATTGATAACATAACTTTTCTAACTGCTGTCCATGCAATTGGAATTTAGTCATTCAATGTGCATTTTAAACGAGTCCTGGAAGGCATGCTATGGAGGATAATTCTACATAATATTAAACGATGCATCTGAAAAAGAGAGAATTACCATCAGTTTCACCTTCATCATTTTGCAAGCCATTACCCTTCTGAGTCACCCATATCTGCAATGGTATTCTGGTTTCCTGAATGAATTAAAGTTTGGCAAAGTTAGATGACAAGAGTAGACAAGAAAAAGTAAGATTGAGTATGGTTTTCACATTATACACTTCAAACTCGTTTTATCATCATTTTCCAAACTAAATATTTTTATAAGAGGTAACAAGTGTTCATTGAACACTCTCTCAACTAGAACTGTTTGTTAGGTGTGTGGGGGTGGGGGGGAGGGAAGCACTTTCCAGAACTAGAAACAAAGAAGGGAAGCAAGAAAACATGTTTTAAAAGAGTGTTGCCACTAATGCTCAAAGAAGCATATAAAGCAGCAATCAGCTTTTATTCCACCCTTGATTGAGTGAAAAATGTAATAGTCATCAGCTTGCACTAATTCACAGTGCCATATATAACAAAAGAAAGGAAAATAATAAAATAGAACTTTCACAATGAACAAGGAATAAAAAATTGATGAGAGAAAAACATATAACTCTGATTTTCACAAACCAAAAGGCTTAAGAAGATATTTGTTCTCTCACTCACTTTTAATTTTTATTTTTTTTATTATTTTTAATACATACTCATTTAGAGAAGGCACTAAGTTCTATTCATACAACAATATATACCTTGGATTACAAAATTGAAGCTACTATTAGAGTCTTAATAGTAAGGATTGAGACCTTTCATCAAGCATTCAAGCATGCTATAATAATGCTGAAGTGCATGCTACAGGATTATTTTTACTCCACTAGAACTTTTCCCTAGGATCTTTAAGATGCATAAACCACTAGACAGAATAGTAACAAAGTCAAAGTGCTTAAAGAATAATAAATTAAAGGCTGAAGCCTAAGTGCTGAACAGACTCTAGATTGTCTACATAACGAAATGGATAACTATGAATTCACATTGTTGAACAATGTTAGATGAATAACGCAGCCAAAGCATATTTATGTAATTATTCATAGTACAGCCATCTAACATCTTCAGGATAAAATTAAGGATGGGAAGCCAAGGCCATATTGAATATCATATGATAAAATAGAAAGCATACTCATAAAAAGGTGACTGCAGAAGAATGAAAGAATGTAATGAATGACAGACGGAACTAACCAGCTCTGCAAGATCTCTTATTGATTCTTCACGGAAGTGTCCATTCCCTACTAGCAAATACTGGCCACGTAATGTACTTCTAACATAGTACAAATAGCGGATGGTTGCACCCCTGTATGATGGTGGTATGATGCTTGGCAGAATGGTTCTCACCACAACTGCAAAATTAAGTACATATCAAATTCAGAAGAAAAATAATTGAAAAACACCATTTTAAAATTGTACGATAAAAATGAGTACTTTACTTTGTCACAATCTAACTTCTAGGGGATGGTTCAAATAAACTAATGCTAATCGAGAGGTACTATGATTCTATGAAGGTTACTAACTCAACTTGAACGCAAGCATAGCATTAGCATTGTTAATCCCCCTCTAGCAAACTGATTCATTTTGTAAATCAGCATCCAAGAAACTTAAAACCAATTCATCCACTGACTCCCAACATACTCTATAAGAGCCTATCACACAATGCAAGTGTAGACAAACATTTAAACTTTAAAAAGACAATAAAGACTTACATTTTACAGTTGCCCCGGAACAAACAACTTTATTTGATACTAAAGCAGGAGTCAAGTAGTCCATGAAAACAAACTCACCTGAAGAAGAAGAGAGAGAGAGAGAGAGAGAAAGGAGGAAAAAAACAAAGCATAAATATCAATCCAAGGGAGGCCTAGCAACCTACACAAACACACACATAATTATGATAAATATGTAATGTATGCATAAGCATGGCCAAGCTTAAGCGTCGTTGCCAAAAACCCACGACTTTGAGGTTTCTTGAAAAAACGGTTTTTCATTATTATCTAGCATTCTAGCCTTAAAAACTCTTTCAAATTTTGTGATTGGCATAGCTTCTACTTTTTAGAGTCAAAGGGGCCCAAAATAAGCTCTAGAACTCTTTACTTTTGAGTTTTGACATGTGAGATCATGGTAAATGAAAGAGTTCAGTGATGCTACAAGCAATAACTTGAGGCCATTTCATCCACGTATGAAAGCAGTATGTTTTTAAGATACAAGAGCATCATAAATGGGAGTTCTTGATAGATTCTAAAAATTGCATAAGTTAAAGTACACATGCATTTCAATATCCATGTATTTTTCTTCCAAATTTCATTCCTATGACATGCAAATCTTCTTATATTCTATTATACATATTTTTAATTAATTGGTAATTCTAATCAAAACTCTGTTTTCCAGTCTCCACATTTTCCTATGTTCCAGACAACTTCTGTGAAACAACCTCTGATAATCACCATGTAATATAGTAGATGACACAAGGCAACATAGGGCTTAAATAGCAAAACCCATTTGGCCATTTATACGCTCAAAAATATTCATCTTACCATCCTTTACATTTTATACATTTCAATAAATATAAGCACAATGATCACGACTGGGTTGCTCAGCATGTGACATTGGGGTCAATGTTTCTGTGGACATTCGCTGAAGAGTGCTGTCCAGGCAGAACAAGTTCTTAACATATGCATGGCAATGAGGTGATTTCCTAGGTTCTACCAAAGGAATAGTCTTCCACTTTAATCTAATTTTAAAACATCATTGAATGCATTTTCTACAAATTATTTGGCTAATTGTTTCTTGAACTGGTCTTTCTTTGATTTTATTTTTACCTGGAACATCCATGTGAAATAAGATAGCAAAGCAGATAACTTACTTTTGTTTGAGTTCTTAAGTTACTGTAATGTTTCCAGTAGGACAAACATTACAACAGGTATGTAACTCTCAAATAATTAGATTTCTTAATTCTTAGCATATTGCATTATTCAGGCGAGCACATCCAATGCAATCCAACTAACCATTATCACTTGCATTTTCCAATTAATCAGGTAACAGAACTACAGAAGAGCCTAGACATTACCTTGATTACAAATTAAATACACATCTAAAACGCAATCATATCACTATATCAGTAACCTCCAAGTTCGAACATGCTAATCAAGGAGAAAGTTATGAATGCAATTAGATATAATGAGGAAGGGAGAGGGAAACAAACCCCTGCGCTGCTTAGAGTCAGGAGAGGGTTTGGCAGTGGAGAACCACTGAGTATCCAATTTCTCGATCCCTTTGATTTCAAACGCGAGCCTCTCGATCAGAAGCGAGCAGGAAGGAGTAGGGTTGCTGATTTCGACGGTTATAGTCACCGGATCGCCGGGCCTGTACACTTCCCTGTCCACCTCCAGCTTGAGCTGCGGCGGCGGCAGATCGTCGTCGGCGTTGCCTTTGCTCCTCCCTTCAGCAGCAGCAGCACCGCCGTCGCCGCCGCCGGGACCTGCAGGGAAGCCGAAGATCGAGAAGCGGCGGGGAGGTTTATCCGGCGGGGGCATTGAGGGGTTTATTTGGATGATGAAACGGAATGAGAATTATACGCAAAATCTCAGAAACTGTGGAATAGCATTTGGGAATCAAATTGGAGACGACGATGAAGAAGAAATCGGGTCTGTGGATTCGTATCTTAGATACTGCTAAATCACAGTGTTGTGGCTTGTGAGATTTAGATCTCAGAGTTGGAGAGGTCATTTCATAATTTCTGCAAAAATTTTACCCATTTCGCTTTTCACCCATGGAAATTGAAGGGGACAACCAACTAAGCAACTATCAACCTCTTTTTTGGGATTTTTATTTTTTATTTTTTTTTATTCATACCCAACTGCCAAATCCAAGGGGACAACAACTATCTAAATTTTACCCTTGGCAAAATGTAAAATCTCTTGCGGAGACCCTACACTCAAGTTTCACAAAAATTGTAAATAAGTTAAATCATGACAATTCATTAGGTAGAAAAGAGTTTATTATCAAAATAGTCCCTCGACTATTGCGAAATTATCAATTTGATTCTTGACAATTTTTCGTACATAATTAAGTCTCTCGACTTTGAAAATTTTAACCAATTTGGTCCTCCGTTTATTTTGCCGTTAAACATCCGTAAAAATTGGGACCAAATTGGTAATTTTACTATAGTCAAAGGACCATTTCAGTGAAAAATTAATTACCAATTTGGTCCCTTGGCTATATAAAAATTACCAATTTGGTCCCTTGACTTTAGCAAAATTACTAATGTGGTCCCGATTTAATGAATGTTTAACGACAAAATAAACGGAGGACCAAATTGGTTACAATTTTTAAAGTCGAGGGACTTAATTAGGCACAAAAAATTGTCGATGACCAAATTGGTAATTTCGCAATAGTCAAGGGACCATTTCGGTAATAAACTCGGTAGAAAATTATTGTTGGAAAATGTCTAGAATTGGGATGTTTTAAAAATTGCCATAACTTTTATAAAGAGTTAATACCCAATATAGTCATCGACTATATTGGTTTTACTCAATTTAGTACTAAATGATTTTTTGTGCTCAATTTAGTCATCGACTTTGATAATTTTACACCATTTAGTCCTTTGTTAAAAATTATGTTAGTTAACTATTAAAACTAGGGTCCTAATGGTAATTTCTATCATTCATCCCATTTGGAATGATTCATTCTTCTTCTGATCTCCTTATTAAGATCCTCGCAAAAATGCAATTTTTTGTACCAAATAACTTCAAACCTAAATAAATAAATACATAGTAAATAAATATTTGGGTACAAATATTTACATTTTTGCGCGGATTTTAATAAGGAGAAGAATGAATGAATCATTCCAAATGAGATGAAGGCTGAGAAATTACCATTAGAACCCTATTTTTAAGCGTCCACTAACAGAATTTTTAACAAAGGACTATGTTAATAAAACTTAAAAATAAAAAAAAATAAAAAAAAACAACTGTTTTTGGAAAAGAACTCCCTAGTTGTACTAAGTTTCATGTCAATTGTTCTACTCTCCTTATAGTTCAAGATAATAGGTTTATTTTGAATTAGTCTAAGATAGAGCCTGTACTAGTGCAGTAGATGGTTCAGTAATTCTGAAGACATTGAAGATCATGAAGTCCGCCCTCTGAACAAGTATCTGACCTAGTCCAACTAAGAAGTTCAGAGACGGTTATTCAGTTACAACCTCTTCAAGATTTCAACTGGTTTAAATAAGAGCCAACTCTTATACAAAAGGGTTGCTGAGAGAGTTACGAAGAATTACTCATAGAGTATACTCTGGTTGAGCTAAAGTGAGATCTTGACAAAGCTTACCTTTGATTCAAGATATAACTTCTCCTTACGAGAATAAGGGCAAGAATTCACTTTGGAAAGCAAGGTGTGCTACTGTTGAGGGGGAGCCTCAATTCAAGAAGATCGGGAGATCACGTATTTGTCAACTCTTCAAGGCAGAGCTCTAGAATGATGCATTGGTGAAAGTTATGGAGTCAGCCGCGTGAACACATTTGTATTTGTGGGTACATTTCTTATTGTTGATTCAATGGAGAGTTGGGCAACCAGAGTAAAGCCTCCCAAATGTAGGAACTGTGTTTCTGAACTGGGTTACCAATTTCCTTGTGTTTTTTACTGCTTTATGTGTATGCCCATGATTATGATTTTGCTTGTCTGAACTACTAGGTGCTCTAGTTTACAAACCTATTTAGGTAGATTACGTCGAACTTAGCAATTATCTTCATTAGATTGAATCTTACCTAAGAACGCCAAATTAACATAATTGAGCGTAAATTTCAGACTAAATTGGGTAAAACCATCAAAGTCGATGACTAAATTGAGCACAAAAAGTTATTTAGAACTAAATTGAGTAAAACCACTATAGTGGAGGACTATATATATATTGGGTATTAACTCCTTTTATAAATATGGAAAATTTTATGAAAAGATTATAGTTGTCGACAATACAACTAGCTTTACAAATTGCTCTCGTTATATGATAATCCAAATCCATAGCTAGGCACCGGAAATGTCATGACTATTTAACATATAAATGAGCGAGGCATAGATCAACTCGCTAAGATAATGTGTGTTCTCTTTATAGTTTATAATATCATGTACACCATTGAATGTTAACCATGTATGTTACAAATGAGTGTTTGTACGAAATATAAATAAAAATGATGAGGTTGTGTGATATAAAGTGAGTTTTGTAGCTAAGGATTCACGTAGAGATCCATAGTTGATTTTAGTAAAATATATTTATTTATTTACTTCTGAATAAGGAATATGTAGATAATATGTGACATTATGTGCTCATTAAGGAGTTGTTAATGGAGTTATTTATCTATTATCTTAGTATATGCTGATAGTATAAATACGATTGAAATGCAAAAGAGCTTGATGATATTAGCTCATGCCTAGAGATGGGGTTTGAAATGATGAAAGTCTTAGGAAAATCAAGTATTGAAGGAATTAATTTTATGCAACAATTAACATACTTGAAAAACGTCTTGAAAATGTTTTATATGGATAAGTATCATGTACTTATCACACTAGTGGTTGTCCAATATCTTGAAGCAAATATGAAACTGTTTATACTCGAAGAATCTGTCGTGATTCATGACTTTTCGAGTAGTGTAGAACTCTATATCTTGTATATATTATATTGAAGGATGATAAATAAAAGATTGGTGATTCTCTCTATATCTAGTTTTTTTATTTACTTTATTATATTCATGCAATCAGGATGATACAACTGTTCACGCGAGGATATATCTAATTTCACAACAAATTAAAACTTTTTAATTAATGATATTAAAAATTACCATATTAACCCTAGCTACTTTTAACCATCAACTAACAGAATTGTTAACGGAGGACTTAATTGAGTAAAATCATCAAAGTCTGTGACTTAATTGAGTACAAAAAGTCACTTAGAACTAAATTGAGTAAAACTACTGTAGTCGATGACTAAATTGGGTATTAACTCAAATACAAAGTATGTGAGTTATAATATAATAAATAAAAGTTTACAAAAAAAA
>CP025656.1:18147758-18420185 GCA_003576665.1 Ipomoea trifida | reverse complement strand
AAAAAAAAAGGGGAGACTGGATCTTACAATTTGAGAAGAAAAGTAAGTCCAACAACCATACATGTTACAACCCAATCGTTACAAGTCCAATAAAATATGCTAACCAATCCATGAGAACCCGTTTGGAAGATTGAATATAATTTTTTTTTTTTTTTTTGCAATACAAAATCATAAAATGACAATGAGGAAAATGAGAACAACCTGGAAGCCAACCTTGGCCTCGGCCCTCGGCCATGGACTTGGTCAGGGGTTCTAACCACCCACCCTATTCTCGTGGAATTAGTTAGAGGCCGGGCGAATTAGTATAAATATAGTCATCATTGTCTTGTTAAGACATCATCTAATCTCTTGTAATAACATTACACCGATTTCTTAAATGCAACATTCCTTGTTTTTTTTTTTTTTTCATTTCATCATCTTGTCTTTATCCATTTTATTCTTTATTTCGGACTACCCAAGTTAATTTAATCCATCACTTGATCCATAAACTTATCAAAAGTATATATCTATATATTAATATAATATTGTATCGGTATTGACCAAGGCTCCATTAATCATTATAAGTATAGTTCAAAAGTTTTAAGTATAGTCTTATTTTTTACTTTATTGAAGAACAAGAGAAGTACGAAAGCATTAAGAATTTGTTAATAATATTTTGATATAAGTATGTTTCTGTAATAATGGTGGATATATGAAGAGGTAGGGCAGGAAGGCAGGAAGCTAAGCCCTCGGTGGGATCGCTACTCATATCAAAGTTAATTTTGGCCACTCCATTTGTGATTTATTGTTTACTAATTAAGCTGACCCAAAAAAAAAAAAAAAAAAAAAAAAAAAAAAAAAAAAAAAAGAGCCTAAGAAGAAGAAAAAGAAGACATAAAAAAGAGTCCCCTAATTATGACATGAAACATAAAAAGTTGTTACTTGTGATATCACAGATGTCCCCGATGTTTAAAGAGTTTGAAACTACTCAATGCCTTGACGGCTAATCTAATCATGATTACATGCTTTAACCTTCCATCCATGTCCCACTTAAGAATACTCTTAATCCCTTTTCATATTTTAATTATGTTTTTTTTTGAGAACTCATATTTTAATTACTTACTAATTTATATAATTATTGGACCTCGGTTAATAGCACAAATGTATACACTCTCACATGGATGATGAGAGTGTGTTCGAGCCTCAGTGGAGGCAACTGTTGACTCTTTGTGCTTCAATAGGTAGAGAAAATAGCTATGAACAAATACTACATTGTAACAGCAAGTACTAAAAAAAAACATATAATTATTGGACAATGAACTTGTGGTCTAATAGTTTTTTCTTTTTTGAGTACTGACTCGGTACCTACTGAGGTACAAAAAGTTAGCATGACCTCCACTAAGGCTCAAACCTGTCCCCTCCAACATGGGGAGCAACCAAATGCCACTACCAGATGCCACTAGACCACAACGCCAATTACTAGCAACTAAAATCGGAATCTTAATTACCAATGGATAACCATCAAACACACAAAAATAAAAAATTAATGTTTGTAACTTTTTAAAATTTATAGACTTAATTACTTTTTCATATAAAATTTTGTTTTAACTTATTTATATACCACGATTAATTTAAATAAGTTAAAAAGTAGTTTAATATTTTCAATCAATTTTAACCAATCCAAACTATCCTTTTTTTTTCTTTTTTTTTTTTTTTTGTAATATAATAAATGGAATTTATTATTTGAATTTCTTAACTCTTATTCTTGGCCATGGGAATGACACGACATTACAAAAAGGAAAAAAAGAAAAAAAGTTAATTCCGTGAAAAGAAGATTTAAGGCATAGTCAACGGTCAACTTCTTTTGGCGATCTGTAGTTTTTCCCCAAGATAAAAGAAGCTCCTTTGATATTGGAAAATAATTCTTATCGCCTATGTTCGTTTGTGGCTTTTTTATTTTTATTTGTATGTATCAAAATATGTTACATTACTATGATTTCAAGAACAGTAAAATTAGAGTGGTTAGAGTGCTGGTGATGATGGTAAAATTTAAACAATAACAGTTGAAATTGTTACCAAAAAATAAAAAATATTAGTTTAGAAAAATATGAATGTGAGATTGAAATGAAAATTAACTATGGTATATATTAGTATTAAAGTATTAAGGATATATATCAATTCGAATATTTTACCTCAGCTCATATGAAGGGCTACCCTCCTCGAATCTTTCCCTACAGTCAAAAACACCCCTAAGAGGAAATTGATTTTAAAATGTGATTTTTAGAAAGATATATAAAAAGGATATCATATCTTAATTGATATTATTATAATAAATTAAAGTAAAACACAACACAACTTTTTTTTTTTTTTTAAATACAATATAATTATTACTATAAATGTTATTGTAATTTTCATTAAAACCATTTATATTGTTTCTAATCTTGCATTCACACCAAAATCATATTATATACTTATGTGTTTATACACACACAGTAGAGAGCTGAGACTATAATTTAAAAATGGAAACCCAAATCTTCTAGTAGCTAGATAAGTAGATAGCCCCCCTCACATTCACTAGTATTTAAAAACATACTCAATGTACTCAAATTAAAGTAGCAACTTTTGATCCCCCATCTAAATAACCTAGACTACATACAAAGCTAGAAAAGTGATTCAATTCATAGAAATCAACGCATATAATAATGACTTCAAATTATTTCACTTTGAACTTCATTTAATTTGGCTAGCTATATACCAAACTTTTGGTAAGAATATTCATATGTTTGTTGAAAACTCCACCAAACCCCCTTCACAAGACAACCCCATCCATTTTAACTTATATATGCATGTATATTGTGCATTATTATGTGAGTGTGTGGATCTTAATTTCTCTATTCTCCATAGGCCCCATTGTTTCAACACCGCCCTTTTTAATTTTCTTTTTATACACATGTTGACTATTACAATAATTAATTATGTATAAAAATACACACTCAATTATTTATCATTGACAAAAAAAAAAAAAAGTATGTGACAACCATTGGGTCACACCTACTCACATTGTGGCCAACTCTTTTCGGTCCGTCATGACTCTCCTATGGACCAGGATAACCCAACCCTAAGACTAATTGTCTAGATCAAATCATCGCTTAACTAGTTTAGTATGTTGTATGATGATTTCCTCTAATTGATAGATTAAATTTGACCCTTCAAATAACAAAATTCACAACCAATACGTATGTCACTTAATAAAGTGATCGATTTAGAATCAAATCTATCAATTTAATAATAATTAAAATACTAAATCTGTATCTAGTATCTAATAAATAACTTATGTACTAATAAATCTATATAATGGTCCAAAATAACGACGATTAAGTTGAGAGTTTTAAATCGAATTACTTTTAAGTAAAATTTAATTTCACATGGGGTTCATAATGCAAACTTCTATTCAAAAATTTAATGAAAGCATCACATGGAATCCAGAAAGGATGTATTTATATACACACAAATTATATACATGAAAACATTCAGACACACTTGTTGTCCGGTTCCTTATGTCCAAAAAGTACCAAATCGATCGAAAATTGAACCTAATATTAATAAATTATGAAAGAAAACACAATTTAAATACAGTTTTTTCACTGTAACATTTACACATCTTATGGAATTTGGACAGGTTGATGACTTGTCCTCACGTTACAATTAACTCCGATCCATCATACACCATTCATAAATTTTTTTTTTTTAAAAAAGAAGTACAACACCATAGATCAACTGGGAATATAATATTATCGTATTCAACAAAAAATACACAGCTCAAGCTCGGACAATTAAGTCGGGCCACGGGGGGCGGGGCACTAGCTATTGATGTGAAGAAAAAAAACTATTGCAAGATCGATATTATTATTTGTAAGCTATATATATTGTTTGGCTGACGGGGAAATTTGTAGCTACTATTGGCCCAATCAATGATGTGTTCTGAGTAAACATAACACATAACATTGCGACCATACCCAACAAAGAAATACAATGAGATAAACCAGACTGAGTTGCTTATAGCTGATCGGCTCAAACTATCTAACTTATATATTGAACGACACGAGTGTTGGAACTGACCGGATTTTCACCGGCGCTCACGGCGGTTGAGGAGTTGATGATCGTAGTTTCTTGATCTTGGGAAGTAGACAATGGATTGGGAAACGGCACATGTTGTTTTGCAAGAAGCATAGAAGCTTATGAAGCCGAACCGGTCGCTAATGCTTCTGGTGACCTTAGAGCCGCTCTTCCATAAATTACCGTTCTTTTCGGCATAACGGTTGTCGTCTTTGGAGCACGTAACTAACGCCGCGAAAAACGGGTCGTTACGGAAGCTGGAGCTAAGCAGCTTTTTCGGCGAAGGCGGCCGGTTTTTGACCGGATCGGCGGAGCAGGGCGGCAATGGGAGGAGGCTGAGCGAGGAAGAGTGGCGGCTGTTGTCGCCGGCGATGGATTCCTTGGGAATTCCGGGGATTTGTTCCCAGGAAAATGGTACGCCGCCGCCGCCTTGGGAGCGGGGCGGCGTGGCTGGGGGACTATTAGTTGGGGACGACTGGCAATCCTGGAATGAGAGGGATCCGAATGATGAGTTGGAGGAGTGCGACGGCGAGGGAGAGAGAGACGACTGCGGCGGGGAGATGGCGGTGCCGACAGTTTTGTCAGTAGGGACTATAATTTGGTGTGCCGGAGAGGCACTGTATGGTAGTGGTAGTGTAGTGGAAGCCATTGTCTCTGCAGAGTGATGAGAGGAGCTCTTTATGTGCTCTGTTACCATCATTTCCTTTTCTTCCTACCTATATATATATATATAATATAATATTTGCTAACACTGTATCTATTGTTATCACACATGTATTATATATATATATATATATATATATATATATATATATATATATATATATATATATATATATATATATATATATATATATATATATATATATATATATAGGTCCTTAATCAGGTGAGAACCATGTCCCAGTGAAAACGTAAGGACAAATCCAAACCATTGATCTAGTAGATCTAACGGTTGAAATAAACAAAATTTTGTAATATAATTTGTAATATTTATATATATGCAGAACTACTTTTTAGAGCGACCAGAATTACTACCCCAATATTCTATTTTATTTGTCATGTTTAATATTCATGAGTCAAAGTGTCAAACCAACTCTTTTTAATTGTTTTTTTTTTGTATTTTTAATTTGATTTTTTGGTATGTTTGATAATTTTTTTAATGTAATATATATATATATATATATATATATATATATATATATATATATATATATATATATATATGTATATGTATTAAATTTAATATTATGAAAATTGAATTAAAAATAATTTCAGTCAATAAATTTCGTTAACTAAACAGATAATTTAGGGCGATGAGTACTTTTTATAGAAAAATGGTCAGATAACCCTTCAAACTATTTAAAAAAAAATCAATTGCACCCCTAAATTACAAATGTTTTCATATTAGCCTCCAAACTCTTTTTTTTTAATGGCAATTAGAACCTCTTTACCTATAATTGCATATTGTTGCTGGTTCTGTTGATGTAGTTTTTACGTGTAATTTTCTTTGTATACATGGAGTTATATATTTTAATTTTTTTAAATATATTTTTATTTAAATAAAATTAAAGAAAACTATAAGTTATGTTGACATGCATTATATTGCACATGACATCCATGTTTACAAAAAATCAAAACGTTACATGATGAAACCAAATCAACATAACTTGCCATAACAAGTACTACCTAATTTATAGGTAGAAAAGTTCTAATTGCACTTTTTAAGAGGTGAACTCTAATATGAAATTTTTTATAATTTAGTAGTGCAACTTACTTTTTTATACGGAGTAATAAATAGTTCAGGAGTTTATTTGACATTTCTTTTTTAATTATTAAATAGATGAGCACAAATTATTACTGATCTAAGGTATTCATAACCCTTAATTAAAATTTAACATTGAAACTTTGCCTGATAAGAAATTTAAGATTATAAGTTTTGATTATAAGTTGGAATCTATAATTAATTTCTGTAAAAGTATTTAAAAAAAAATTGTTGCTTTCGTTTATTTAAGAGTGTTATGCGTTACTACAATGAATATACACCCATTGGTTTTGAGCTGGAAAAGAACCTTAAATCAAAAATTTAAATTTAAATTTTTTTAATAAACTATTTAGCCAAAGATGAAATATGACAAAAATGTTGCAAATATTTAATTAATTCATAGTTTCATACAATAATATCATATGTAAATATAATAAATATTTGAATACTGTTTGTCTTGGTCGAAAGATGTCATTTTCGCTACAATTTGGTGAATGTGATTAAGAGTGGAGACATTAATTATTAAAAATATTAATTAAGAAAACGACTGCATGCAGGACAATATGAGAAGGCTAAAATGGGAAATGTGGTATCAATAGTCTATTGTTGCGGCCTAGTGTATGGTCAATAGCCGGGTTCGTGACACCCGCCAGGTTAATTGAATAATTTTTAAAAAGTATTTTTAAATTATATACACACACATACAGGAGGGTTTAAATGAAAACACCTATCCTGTCAAAAAGTATGGGCACACCCACGCAAGCCACATCTTCTGTCTTAAAAAATAAAAGGTTATGATCTTACTATTACTAAACTTTTAAATTTGTAATAATTATAAATGAATATCGTTCTTAAAAGTTTTAAATAAAAAAAATTGACCTTATTATTATTATTATTATTATTTTACTAAAACTCTTATATGTTGATGAACCCTAATGGAAGGTTGATATCAATCTTTACTTTTTACAGGAAGATTATATATATATATATATATATATATATATATATATATATATATATATATATGGATTGTTGACTTTATGTGTTCTAGTCGTGATGATAATATTTTTGTTAACTTAATTGGTTGTTACGTGTTTTTGTATTGGAAAGGATTGCTGGAAAGAATTTTACAATCATTTCACCCAAAAAAAATCAAGAAGAATATATAAGAAGTTATTTTGTAAAAATTTGAGAATATTATGATTTTTAAAGAGTTTAGTAGTTTTTTTTTTTAATAACTTTTATGTTCTTCTTTTAATTTATTTGGTTAGTTACAACTTAAAAGTATATGTTTCCATATCGTCCACTCAAGATTTTTATAAATGGTCCAATATAATAACCTAGATTTCTCAATTTTTATGAATTATCTAATTTTGATACTCAACATACACTGAATTATACATTTTCGTGTACCATGAACCTAATCCAAACCCCCACCAATCATTATACCATGGACCATATATGGTTCACCTTGCACGGTGAGCCACTTAAATAAGGTTCATTTTAAGTATACTGAATATTTATTTTTAATACATTAAATATTCATTGTTTGAAAGTTTATTTTTAATATATACTTAAAATGAACTTTCATATATTATTAATAAACTTTCAATATATTATAAATTAATATTTACCGCTAGCTAGTCTACCGTCTACATTACAATCTGGACCATGATCCATAATATAATTTGTCCAACTCAACCCCGTCACTGAAAGAAGTCGTAAGTGAGATTTCTTATCTACTACTCTACTAGACAGGTGTGGACCAATATAATTGTTTAGTAAAAAATTTTCAATTTCAGAATTAATACGCTCTAGAACGGTACTCCGAACAATACCTTCGAGCAGTACTCGTACAGTACTCACAAAGAGTACCCGGAAGGTTACAAAAAGAGGAGTCAAAATTTACTTCTCGATCTATCAAACCCATTTTGACCGATGAGTATGTAATTTCTCCAACCGAGCAGTCAAGGTTTGAAGCGTTACTACTTCGACAGTGGCTAATGTTGGAAAATATTTTTGAAAAGTTGACATAACTTATGCCTTGGCGTATGTAGGAAAGAGCCTCATTGCTATACAATTCAAACTTTTTCTAAAAGCCTCTTAGCTTGTATATATAGTGGTGCAAATTCCCTTGTAATTTCAATGTGGGACAAATGCTACTTAGCATTTCCACATTCATTTTCCAACTCAAATTAGTTTACTTTGAGAATCAATTTCTCATTCACCCATTATCCGTTTGGAGCATGTAATATAACGATCTCTTCGTCTCACTAGTCACTACGAACAACCCGAATCCACTTTAACCCGATCCAAATTGGGAGTGGACCTTACATATATTTGTTCCACAAAATAGTCACTTATTATTATAATGTCATTTTTGATATTTTTCCCAACATGAGCTGCAAACACATACACATAGCAAGTATTTTAGGGATATTCGGTTCAAACACTAGAATCAGAATTGTAATTGAAAATAAATATATGTAATTAGAATATATTTTAATAAAACTAATATGTTTGGTTGACAGTAAAAAGAAATCGTAATCAAGATAAAAAATAATAATAATAATAGTAGAATACATACATGCATATACATGTGCTTGTGTTAAACGTTCATATTGAATGTTTGAATGATGATTTTTTTCCCTCTTCTTTTCCTTCTTTATTTTTTATTTCAATATTCAAAAGTTGAGAAGAACATGAGGAATGTTAGAATGTCTTTCATGATTATGGAAAGATTTGAATACAATATTGAAATAGTAAATACAAATAAACAAATAAGATAATTAAATTGAATCATGTGCTCCATTCAACTAAAAGTTGCCACATGGATCATAGACTTTTTTTGCGTGGAGATTAGAACTCATGACCTTTTGCATGGCTCTGATACCAAATTGAATCATGTGCTCCATCCAACTAAAAGTCTAAGCTGATAGTTGAACTGTACATTTATGTTTATATATTATATGCTCAACAAATTAGAGTTAGAATTGATAACAATATATAAAAATGCCTAACCAAAAGTCACATATTTTTTAATGAATTGTTTATTTGTTTTTCTGTTATTGGAAGGATAATATGGCCTTGAGTGGCACCGACTTTTATTAATCTACTGTATATAGTACTATATGGAGCCAGGAATTAGGTGCAACAATTATTAGGAGATATTAATGTCATCAAATTTCATGAAACATGTGGCATTTTGATTTATGTTGTTGAATGTATATAAAATAATAGTATACATTTTTTATTACATATTGCATGCCAATTATTATTGTTACAAGATTGGATTGGATATTATGAAAAAATTAATAATAAGAGTCAAATGTAAGTAAAGATTAAAATGTGACTTATCAAAATGATTTGCGGTTTGAATTTTATATCGTTGATTTGATTTTTTTTAAACCGGATATTTAAATTATTTTGCATTCAAATTTTATTGATGTTTTGTACTCTAAATTTATGTAGTTATTTATTTTTGTTTTTCTCCCTTCAAGAGGGGAAAAAAAAAAGATTAATATTCTTTTTCTTCTTGGAAGGAAAAAAAAAGAATTAATAATGGGGGAGGGGGTTCATTTATTAAAAGCAGACAGCATATGATATGGATTATCTTTTCTTTTCTTTCTTTCTTCTTCTTTTTTTTTTTTTTTTTTTTTCTCAAAAACATGTAACAGAAAGTAAAATAAAATATTTATCCATGAGGGATAATAGATGTACATTTATGTGGTCTAAAGAATGTTTTTAGGTACTGTATAATGCGGAGTATAATTTTATTGAGTATATTCTAACCTTTTCACAATATCTATTCAACAATATGTCAACTCAAAAGTTTAAATCTTATTTATGAAAAGCAACACTGATACCATCATATCACAAGGTATTTGACAAATCACTCACTATTAATCACTTCTTAATATATCACGGTTTAATTGGTGAGATCCATGCTTCTTCTTGTTGCAACTTTCGTCATAAATGAATTCTTGATTTAATCCAGCTAGCCTTTTAGTGTGTTTCACTACAATTTTAAAGTCTTGGCATAATGCACCTTCAAAAACAAAACTAAATCCCGCTTCCCCAAAAAGACAATGATAATAGGCATAGTTTCTCATGATTCTAATTATTTGACCAAGTTCATGCTAAATTTTATATTGTTTTTTTTTTTATAAATAAACTCTAACATATTCATAGTATATTTTTAACAATTATGTCAATTTTGATTGGGATGATGTTCGAACCGAAGACATTCCTTATGAAAATCAATGAGTAAGTTAAGAATAATAAATAGTTAACGGGATATTTCGTTACTCAAGTTTACACCGATTGAATGCAGGAGTATTTAAGAAATGTTAATGATATAATAGAATATAAAGTAAGAACAATAATACTCAAACTACTAAAATCAAAATTAGCTGGTCGACCAGCGAAGTGCTACTTCGATGCCGGTTATCAACCCGCCTCTAGGAGGGCCACGGTAGGGGCGGTACTGCTATCACCGGAAGGTGTGTTTCTAACCACTTTCAATGGGCATCTTCTAGCTTGTTTCTCCCCACTTATGGCTAAATCATTGGCTTGTAAGGAGGTGCTATCTTGGCTCAAGCGACGTGGGCTAGCTTTTGTGGATATCTACATTGACTGCTCTAGGGGTGGAAATAGGCTATCTAGGCCGAGCTGGGCTTTAGAAAATTAAGCCTGGGCCTGCTATGGAAATCTAAAGCCTGAGCCTGGGTCTGAGCCTGTATGTAGGCTTTTTTTAGGCTCAAGCCTGAGCCTACAGTTAGTCTGGCCTGGCCTGAAGCCTTTTTAAAAGCCTATTTAACATATAGGCCTTTAAAAAGGCTTCAAATATAGATCCTAAATAGGCTTTGAACCTATTTAAGACATACATTTTAAAGCCTTTTAAAGTATACATGTACAAAATTTACAAAAAATACTTAAGTTCATATTTCATAATGAATGACAAAACTATAAGTTCATATTTCATAATACAATATCCAACACCACAAGTTTATTAAGTGAATGTTCGTGATACAAAATTCAACAATACATTGTTTACTAATTACTAGTATTACTACAAATCTATAAATCTTGCAATCAATTACTAGTAGGCTCATATTACATTAGTATTACTACTTTACTAATTGCTAGTAAACTATAAACACTAAACAACTAGCAGAATTATTACTAGTCATTAATAACACTAATTATTAACAATTCAGCATAATAGCAGTAGTAACTAGTAATATCTCACACTGTTTACTAATTAATAAGTTGTATTTGGGCATTAGGAATTAGGGTTGTAGTTATGTATACAATATATATATATATATATATATATATATATATGGCTAGGCCTGCGAGCTTGTAGGCCGGGCTTTTAAATATAAGCCTAGGCCTTTTTAACTAAATAGACTTTTAATTAGGCCTAAGCCTGGCCTTTTTACTAAATAGGCTAGGCCATACTAGGCCCTAAATAGGCTAGGCCATAGGCCCTTATGAAGGGGCCTGGCCTATTCCCACCCCTAGACTGCTCCAACCTCAAGCATTATTTGTTAACCTCGATTCACGTTAGTCTTTTTTCTTATGTTGTTTTTCTCATTAATGCCTCTAGGGCTATTATGTCGTCTTTTAATCATTGCTCAATTAGTTTACTTCCTAGATCTGCTCATCTTGCTAGGTGCTCACACTCTTGCTACATCGGTCTTCTCACAAGCCAACTTGTTGTATTGGATGGAGTTCTATCCAACCTGACTCTATTTCTGCGTTGCTTTGATCTACTTTTATCTGGTTGGCTTTCAAAAAATAAAATTAGCTTACACTTTATCCTACTTGGACCGGATTTGGTTGGCGAACCCGGTTAAGCATGGACGAGTTTCACTTTCCGAAACTACCCTCTGAAAAATACGTGCATTGACAGTGGAAGCTGCAGAGCACGGAAATTCTGTAGCAGAGGGTGAGGACAAAATAGAGACACGGGTGCAAATTCCAGTGCAATGCAGAAGCACACGATTACATGAGTTTTTGTAATTTGTCCATTATATTATTACTATGTGTGAATTTGTTCACGAGTGAATGACTGCTGTTAGTCTATGCGTGTATATTAATATACCAATCTTTTACGTATATATTTATGGACAACCTAAGCTCGCTTATTTTATTATAATCCTTTGTCAAGTAATGTCACAATATGAGATTTATTCATTACACATCATCGAAGAGTTATTGCGGATTTCTCTCATTACTAAAAAAAAAAGTTCACACACACTTTCACTAATTAATTTTAATTATTTTTGTGATTGTCTATATATTGCATTGTTGAGACGTGTAAAACTTTTTAGTTAAAATAATATACTCGTAATATTTTTATGAGTGTATATAAAAAAAATAGAATATTTTAATTAAAATGTAGTAAGATTAACACAAGATTTACTCTTTAGTTTTTAATTATTGAGTTAAAAATTTATTAAATTTGTTATGTGTCACTTTTCACACTAAGATTAATTAAAAATACAAAAAAATAAAATTACTGTATGTTTACAAATACATATATTTTGGGTAACGAGGAAAATCCGCAACAGGCTCACTCGAGAGAATGCTAAAGAAAAAAATCAAACTTGTAACCTTTTAAAATGAGAATTATATTCGATCTACTCACCCACCCACCCTTAGGGTGTTTATGAAAGTATATATTTGTTGACGTGATGCATGCGTGACATGCCATTGTTATCGTGTAATAAATCTCTGTATGTACTATTATAGTGCAAGACAATTAATTAGACGTGGATATTAAAATCACCTACACTATATATATGTGGAATTTAAGGCGTAATGTGGACTCTATATAAGAGATTTTAAAAAAGGTGTGGTCATCTTTTTGTGTTGTAAATTTGAATTCGAATATGATCTTTCTCATTCTTTATTAAATGCATTAACACGTACGGTTGAAAAATATAATATTTTCACCATCGAAAATTGATAAGAAATAGAATTTATAGTTAGAGAATTATATTTCTAACCACTTTGAAGATTAAAAAAAAATGTTCATCGCTATTTCGAACTAATAGTAAAAATTGATTTGTAACACCAACTTTAAGAAAAGTCATAAAAATTTTGAACAGTTAGACCAGTTAAAACTTATGACTGTTACCAATTTTTGACCACTTTTGATTTGAGTGATTAGAAGATATGATAAAATAAAATTTTCTAACCACACTATACGTATAAAAGTGCAAAAGAAATTAAGGAAGATGAAGAGTTAGGAATATCTCACATCAAGTTCTCACATGCCAAATAATAATAATAATAACTACTACTACTAAGAGCCATAAGCCATATTTTAATTAAATGTCCTAATCTTTTGAAATGGTTATGGTCTCGTGATCAAGTGCATGTCCCCCTGGCCTGTTTCTAAATTGTAATTATATAGTTTTTACTTTAATTAATTATGGTGTTTTGTACTAATTGTAATAATATACTCCGTAGTTTTTTACTTTAATTAATTATGGTGTTTGGTGCTGGCTGTCTTATGTTTGATTATTCTTCATTGTCAAGTTTTGACTTGAGGCTGCCACATAATTAAAGACGGAAGATAAGAAATTTAAATTGGAGAAATGTATGTGTGTTTACTAACACAATTTTTTTTTATTTATTTATTTTTTTGGTGAGAAATGAAAAACTAAATAATATATTTATTGCTAATTACAAATTATAACACCCAATATCTTTAATACTGTAAAACAAATTTAATTTAGATCAATATCACGCTTACAAAATTTAACTCTTCCTTGAAGTTCCTAGCTCAACTTTTTACACTTGCCAACTTTTCAAGCTTGAGCTATTACAAATTCATTTTTGACACAATAAATAAACAAATAACTGAAATAATTAAATAAAGAACTAGTAATTACTAAAGGCCTTCCAAACAAAAAGTGAAATTACAAATCACGTGTACGTACCAAAGCACAATTGTTCCACCATCAATAGTTGTACCATCGCATATTATGATATGAACCCGAGTCCATGTTGTAAGGTGGATCCGAGTCCAAAATACATAATTTATATAATGAATGTTCACAATTCAAATTGTGAACATTCAATATATAAATTATGAACATTCAGTAGGTAGATTATGTACTTTAAAGACAGGACTACATTGTAAGGGTGAACCCGAGTTCACATAATAATTTTCCTTATACAATTTACCATTGCTTATCTTGTATATGTGGACCTTTGGATTTAAATTATATGCATGCAATTAACATATTATGTACATTTAATTAATAAATTATGTACCTATTATATTTAACATTTTATATGCATGCAGTTAACATATTATATATATACATACAGTTAACATATTATATGCCTTCAGTTAATAGAATATGTACCTATTACAATTAACATATTATATACATTCAATTTATATATATATATATATATATATATATATATATATATATATATATATAATTTGAATATCATTTTTGAATGAAGGCCCATAATGCAAAGTAAATCCTGACCAATGCTATAATTTGCCTCCAATGCCAACATCTAAACAAAAATGGAACTCCAAATTAAAATGCAAGAAGTGGGCTTTACAGATTATAGTTTGCAGGTTCAATTGAAAGTAGAGTCCACGTATGCAATAATGGGCTACTGCTTATAAATGGGCAATGCCTCCTAGGATGACAATTAAGCTCTCATTACAAGAAATCAAGAATAATGCAAGTTTAGTACATTAGGATAGCTAATGTCCCAACTAGGACAGCTTTCTAAGCTTTGGACAATCATCACAACGTATTTCTTTGTACATGGGAGTTTTCACTTGCACATTATCAACTATCTTCCTACCAATTTAAAAAATAATTGGTTATATATCTTTATATTATTTTAAAAATAAAATTAATAGTTAATTTTATTTTTGGTCATAGATTTATAGGCATTATTGCACTATTAGTCTTTTTATTTTTCTTCTGAATATTCTCTATTGATCCTAGTATTATTGTAGCAGGATCATTTTTGGTCATCCGTCAACAAATTTGTTTAAATGACGTTAAATACTATGACATTTTGATCTTTTTTTTTTTTTCTCATCCACCTAACCTTCATTGAATCTAAAATCAACAACATGATATGATGAGAAAATGATTGAATCTCTAAAAAAAAAAGCACACACACAGAAACACACACAAACACTATTTAGATTAAAATAGTAATTCACCTTTAGTATAAACCTCTACACACAATCAATTAGCATATTATAATCACTAAATTGCATTTATTACCCATTAAGGTATGAACTCAATTGGATATCAAAAAGAGTAATTTATATACAATAAAATGAAAATTTGTAATGAACTAACATATTAAATTTACAATTTAGTGTATCTTCAATCCTAAATAATCTTCTGCTTTTCATTTTTGCTTCTCAAATTCCTCCTCAATCAAGACAGTATTTAGCGAAGGTTTTGCATAAGAGTAGCAGCGAATATATGCAGACTCATGGAAGGAATTTTGAAAAATTTTACAAAATAACCAATTTATCCTTTAGTAATTTGGAAATTCAAAATGAATTGTTAATGTTAATAAAATTTATAAGTAATGGATTAAAACAGTCACTTTCAACATAATTAAAAGAAAATTTTTGTATAAAGTAATAATTCATGCGTCAAGTCTACAATTTAAGTATAACTAATAGACTAAAATCGTCATTTTTCTCAAACTTAAATATTCAATATTATAAGTAATTTTTATCTGGAAAGAAAATTAAATATGTACTTATGTTTACCAAATATTCAATTCAGTATCTCAACAACTCATTTTTTAAAACATGTTTTTAACATATTAATTAGCACGCATCTTGCATCTATTTTTGGTAAGTAGTCAATTCAATTGATTTATTAAAAAAAAAAATTGTGGTGTGTGGAATACTCCGAATTATAAATCAATTTCCATCCATAATTATAATAATTATCATTATTACAGTTGATCAACAAAAGTACGTTTTTTTATGGTGGACTAACATGGTCATGTAATGGATGTTATCAGTCAATGGGACGACCTAAAGCCCATAGAATAATACTTATAGTTAATTTACCAATGGGAAAACACATAAATAATCCAAAAAAAAAAAAAAGAAGAAAAAAAAAATCGCCCTTTTGGTTCTTCATATGTTTGCAGAGTTATTAATAGGGATATAAATTGTACCCCAGTGTCCAGAGGGGAACTCAACTCTCTACCCCCGAATAATCCCCATGGAATGGGGATGGGGATATTTTTCCCTTCCCGAGGGATAAGGACGGGAACGGGAGGGATGGAGAATGGGCCAAAAAGTCGGGGGTGAGGATGGGGGTATGCCCCGCCCCCGCCCCGTTAACATTTGTAGTTATAAATATAATAATTTGTTATTAATTTTTATACATTTAATCTTTAACGGTTAAAAACGTTTTGAATTTAGTTACACTAATTGAAATGTCATACTTTTTTTTTAATATGATTTTATGAAATAATATTTATAACTTTCCGTGTATACTCTATTTTCTCATAAGTATTAAATACAAATGGAGTTTGATGTTTTAAATAATCAAGAAATTGAATCTACAACTCATTTAACCATATTAGAGGATCATATTTGTTAAAATTAAAAAAGATTAACAAAATTTGTTACTTGGCAATAATTAAGGATTTAAAAGTATGATTTTTTTCATAAATAATTAATTGAGAGAATCTGATCACGGAACATAATTAATTTGTTAGCCAACCACCTTTGCCTCATCCGTATATTCTTTTCTACATCCAGATTTTTAGTTTATATTTTCTGCAGGAATCACAAATTTTTAAAAATATAATTTATAAGAATTTTAGAGTATTAGTGCAATGTACATTATAATGAGAGTATTAGAAAAACAGAAAAGTAGGACAGCTCAAAAGTTTGGGAAAATGTGGAGATATATTGGATCAAGTCATCAAGAAATATAGCAGGAATGATTTGACTAAGGATTATATTTAATATTTTATTCCCTTAATTTAAACGGAAACGAATATAAGTTGTTGTACCTAGTGTCTCTGTTCTGTTCATAACTACTTTTTCAACTTACTGAAGCACTGAGACTCAAAACAACCCATTTCATATGGGAGTATAACCGAATGTCACTATACCACAATATTTTGGCTTTAGTTCTTGTTAATTGTTTAGATAATACTTTTACAGTGCACTTCAAAATATATTAAGTGATAGCTACACACTTATACGATTTAAAATTCATCTTCGTTCTATTGAATTTAGAAAAAAAAGAATATTTTGTAAATATAGATTTCAAATATAATACGGGAAAAGTGGGGTACATGATTATTAAAAAAAATAGAGATTTTAAATATAATAAATAAAGAAAATAGGGTTGTTTTGGAGGAAAATGACTTCCGCCAAATTTTGGCGGAAGTCATTTTCCTCCAACAGTCACAGGCTCACAACCAAGGTGTTCAGCAAAAAACATAGTTTTGATTTCTGCCGAAAACTAGAGGTCTAGACTCCAAATGGGAGTGTTATTACAGGTTCGAACTTTGGTGGGAGTATTGACTCTTTGCCCCAAATTTATAAAATAATATGATCAACCCTGACACTCATTATAGATGCATGTTCAGATAGCCTCATAGCCTTGGGATGTTCTTGATAAATTTTACTTGCCGAGCTAATTAAGGTAACTGCAATAATATATAGAGAAACGTGCGGAATAAGTCATTTGTAGTGATCAAAAATAAATAAATCTTGAAAGTGGATATTGTCAACCTAACAAACAATGCAAAACAGCTAGGATAATAAATCTTCCAACCATAACCATGATACTCCAACTAAACATGCACTTGTAAATTAGTAACCTTAATTATTGTAATCCTTAAGGTTATTTAGTTTCTATATTAATAAACTTCTTTTTTCTCTCTCAAATCGGAGCATGAAATTTGCTTTGCCTGAATTATATTATTTATTTATATAATCATTGAATTTTTTATCACTTTTAAGTTTTCAAAATATAAACGGGTAAAAGAAACAATAGAAAAAATACGGCCAAACAACTACCCACTTTCCTCAATGTTAATCAAAAGAAGGAATATTTTTCTCAATGAAATCAAATAGTCAACATGCAAAAATATTTCAAAAGTTGATTATAAAAGAATTGCATTTGTCCGAGACCGTCTCACGAGTCGAATCTAGGATAATTGATTGTTACTTGTGATATAAATCATCATAATACTTATTACAACAAATTTAATACGAATTTGAAATAATTAAATTGTTACTTATAATATATATATTGTAATATTTATATGAACAATTGTGATACTATTTATATCATAGGCAGCCTTGTGAGAATATGCAGACTATTTAAGATGATTAATAGTGCTATTCTTATAATAGTTAAAAGTGAAAGGAAAATATGGTGCTATTCTTATAATTACGACAGTGCATTTGAAAGTGTTTAATAGTGCATTTGATTATAACTAACAATGTACTTATTAGAGTCTATAACAATGCACTTATATATGTGTGCGCACTATTAAATTAGTTATTTGTGGATGTATTATCAAGAGTTTTCAAATACACCATCTTAATTACGAAAATTACATTATGTTTTTCCTTAATTTTAACCACGTATCATCATAGATGGACTGATGAGATTAGTCCACACGTTACGTTCTCATGGAAATTGAAAACTAAATATATGAATGTGTATTATATTGTATATATGATGATATATATAAACTACATACTCCGATCCTTAACAACTAAAATTTGAAAAAGTGAAATCCAATTTGTTTCTCTACTTATCATACTCCATAGCGTGCCTAATTATTATAGAGCAACCCTAATAACATGGTTTAATCGCGTAACAAAAGACAATAGTGTATGTGGCATCTTTTCACCTAAGAAATAGCAACGAAATTAAGAAAAAAGATATTTGGAAATTATTAAAGGGAGTTATGTTCAAATGGTGGCTGTCTTTTTTTCTTTTTCTTTTTTTTTTTTTTCCTTTTCTTTTAATTTTTTTTTACTTTAAAACAAATCTGAAGAAAAAGAAAAACAAATAAAAAAATTACATAAAATATGAATTTGTCATACCTGAAGGTACCTTCTGACCCTAGCTGACTGACTCAAACTAAGAAAATTAACAGAACGTCTCCAATAAAAATTGAACTTAAAATCTTAAATTAATAATTCGATAGTATTATTAAATGATATATTTTACTTCAATTAAAGAATTAAATTGTAGATTTATTATTTATATATATTATTATATATAGTTATGGTCTAACGCAGGGGCTTTCGTCAACCCAAAAGGCAAATAAGCACTAATGTTTCTTTTAGTGGCCATCCGGCTCAGTAGCCAACCGCCACGTATCACCTGCTTAGTGCTCACTACACACAGATAAATACCCCCCATTCCACCTTCATCTCTCGATCAATCCCTCCCTCTATTCATCTCTCTTATCACACTCTTTTCTTTCTCTCATATTTCGCACCAAACTTCCCTATCTATCCCTGCCTCTATATCTTCACTTCCATCATTGCCCTTCACCTCAATTCAAATAATGCCAACTCCAACTGAAGCTCCAGCCATTGTTGCAGAACACCCTAATTCCCATAGCTTTCCCTTCATCATGTCTTCTTATCCCATCACTCTTAAGGTAACAGTGTTTCTGTTCTGACCATCTTGATTGGGGTTTCGGGTCGAATAATAGTGTTTCTGGTCATCTTGATTGGGGTTTTCGGGTCGAATTGAAGTTGACATATCAGTCTCGTGTCTATGTCACTAGACTATTTGCGGGTTATAAGTCAGGGACTTGGGCCCGAATGAATTGGAGTTATGTAATAATTGACTTGTTGATTTGAAGTTGAGTTGGTTACTAATGTGTTTTTTTTTTTTTTTTGGTTTATGGATGTTATATGTGCAGTTTGTGGATGTGAGCTATAGGGTAAAATTGGAAAATAATGGGACGAGGGGTGGGAGTTTGAAGCGGATGTTTTCTGCCGGGCCCACCTCTTCTGATCTTGAGAATTCAATGGCTCAGATTCGGGAGAGGACGATTTTGAATGGGATAACCGGGATGGTTTCTCCGGGAGAGATCCTAGCCATTCTTGGGCCGTCGGGGAGCGGGAAATCGACGCTTCTGAATGCGCTTACAGGGAGGATAAATGGACACGGATTCACCGGACAAATCCTGGCTAACAACAAGAAATTCAGCAGACCGGTCCTGAAACGAACCGGGTTCGTCACCCAGGACGATATCCTCTACCCGCACTTGACGGTTCGGGAGACGCTGGTCTTCTGCGCGCGGCTGAGGCTCCCCGGTTCGCTCACCCGGGAAGAGAAAACCGCGGTGGCCGACGCCGTGATCGCCGAGCTGGGGCTGATGAAATGCGAGAACACCATCATCGGAAACAGCTTCATTCGGGGCGTCTCCGGCGGGGAGAGGAAGCGGGTGAGCATAGCGCACGAGATGCTAATAAACCCGAGTCTGCTAATCCTCGATGAGCCGACGTCCGGTCTGGACTCGACCGCCGCTCACCGGCTCGTCTCCACCTTGGGCTCGCTGGCTCAGAAGGGAAAAACCGTGGTCACGTCGGTTCACCAACCGTCGAGCCGGGTTTTCCAGATGTTCAGCTCGGTTCTGGTTTTGTCCGAAGGAAGATGCTTGTACTTCGGTAAAGCCAACGAAGCAATGTCGTATTTCGAGTCGGTTGGATTCTCTCCTTCGTTTCCCATGAACCCGGCCGATTTCCTACTCGACCTCGCTAATGGTACGCACCTAATTAATCCCCTTCTCATTTTACTATGCTCATTTTAACCTGCCAATTTGTGTTTTAATTTCTTGCCCCAAAAGACGAAATCCCTAATCCCGGAACAACACATCCCGGTCTATAGAATTTGTAGATGTCGTAAATTATGGTGACACAGCGGTCCATTGTAGTCCATTGTTGTCTAAAAATTTTGTGTTTACAATTAATATATTTTGTTCCAACAGTTAACAATTTTGGTATATGTAAATAAATTGAAGGCACATATAGGCACATAAATTATTAATTGCAGGTACAGAATATATTAACTACAAACACATAATTAAGATGTTGGTTAACATATTATGTATCTGCAGTTAACATATTTTGTACCTGTAATTAACAATTTATTTGTCTATAGCTATCATGTTGCCTTCAATTTGTTTACAGATACATAAATTATTAACTGCAATATGAAGGTTATATCTAGAGTAGAGCCTATAATGTAAGGTAGACCATGATCTATAGTATAACTTACCCACAATAGTACATTAGGTGGAAGAACTAGCATTTGATACTTTTATTTTTGTTTCCTTTTAAACGTTAATTTTTAAATTTTAACTTTTGACACCTTAAATGGTTGCCGTGGCTTAAAACGCAACAGTATATATTTACGTATAGGAATTCTTTTAATTTAAACATCAAGATCAACCTAAAGTGTAACAAAAGTATCGTAAAAATTCTTTAAAAAGATAGTAAACACGTTTCTATAAAGTAAAATTAAGACGAAAAGTATCTAAATACATAGTACGTAACTACATAACGTAGTAATAATTATTTGTATAGCCATATATAAGTGTACCAAAATAAATATACTATCGAGATTCTTTCTAAATATAAAACGTATAAGATATTAATATGGCAAGCTTTTGTTGTGGCCTGCCATGATATTATCAGTTACAAAACTGAAAAAAGAAAATCGATTTA
The DNA here is from genome assembly GCA_003576665.1 of Ipomoea trifida. Classification (NCBI taxonomy): domain Eukaryota; kingdom Viridiplantae; phylum Streptophyta; class Magnoliopsida; order Solanales; family Convolvulaceae; genus Ipomoea; species Ipomoea trifida. The sequence goes on along the minus strand of CP025656.1, from coordinate 18,398,568 downwards.
TGTCACATCTCAGGCTTCATTGTTATTAGTTTATATATAGAGTTGACTTGGTTGACTAGAATTTACTAATAGTGTTGAATTTTGGCATATATGCATGGGCAACCAAAAACCACAACCTTAGGATTGTTATCTCCAACATATTCAATTAAGTATTTTTGACTCTGTTACAATATAATATCTGTTCCTAATGAAGCACAAAAAGTCAATATCACCTCACTGAGGTTTATACCCATAACCTCCTATTTGTGGGAACCACTTTGTGCCACTAGATCACAAGTCATTGGCAATTCAATATAATTGTTTTAAATTTAGTAATGTTTTATGTGCCGTTCAATTTATGTCTAGGTTATTAGAAGTATAAAATTTTTACTGAAGTGTTTTAACCACTAAAGGTGGTACTTTTAAGAGTTGCCTCTTGAATAGGGTCTAACCGGTACTCGACTGAAGTAGTCTTACCTTAAGGAGGTGCATATATATCAGTGTAGGACACCGAAAAATTCGATAATATATTAATTTTTCACATATTTGACTATTTTTAGTGTCTGATATCATTTCAAACCGGCATAGAAAGCAACTTACACAACTTTAGTCCTAGTCATGGTCCTTAGGTGTTGGTGGTGGTGGTGGCAGTGAAAGGGATTTATTGTACATATAGCTGAGAATGGGAAAGTATGGACCAAAGGGCAAAGAAATGTTTTTATAAATTGAGCATGGCTTTGCTAGCATGGTCCAACAATATATACATTAAATGGCATTTTAGGATTATCTGATCAGCACGACATAGAATAATATGTTAAGGATACGTGACTTTATAGGTGTTTAATGTAAGACACTTGTGAGAGCTTAGAAAAATTAAGAAAAGGATTGGGAATTTTTTTGTGTGTGGTGGCGGTGAATTGTTTAAGGAGATTGGAATGAAAAGTGGGTTTCTTTATGTGGGGAAAAGAACATGGTATGGTGGATAGAATTTGATTACTTACGTACACATCTTTGAATCGAAATTGGGTGGGGAAATACTATTAGTGGATCAAATTATCTTTTGGCACACCACGTGTCCCTTTAGCTTTCCATAATGCCAACTAATTACAGTAATTGTTAAGATGCATCTGAAAAAATCGTGGAAAGCGATCTAACACTTTAATCATTCTGACCTTGTGCATAAAAGTCTATAGTTTAGTGTTGAGTCTCGAAAACAGATATATTTAATTTATTTTTTCATAGGTTTGAAGAGGTATGAAGAACGGGTTCATAGCAGAAGATTGTGGGATTGTAACATCTAAATGGCTAAATTAATTAGAGAAATAATTGAGTACTTAGCTAGATAGCTATACATTAGGTTCGTTGAAAACACCCATGACTTTTCTAAATTATTAATGTGAATAAAATATATAATTTTATACTTTATTGAGGTCAAAAGTAGCATTTGGATGCATACTATATAGTCTGCATTCCAAATTTCTAATGAGAAAATATAAAAATGTGGGACCCAATCATGACAAATAATTATTACAATTTGAAAAGCACACTATGATAAACTATAGGGTTTTACATACTATTGAATTGGGAATCTAACTAATAAAGCTTGATGAAAAAAAAGGTGCATATTAATGAGTTTGAGTTTTGACTCTTCATTCATGAATGTTTTAGAAAGTGACATGTTATGGTTCTCTCTAGCATGATAAGAGGATCTATACAACTATATGATAATATATAATATTATATATCTTGCACTTGGTATGGTGCACCTTCCATCTCCCACCTCTTCTTATGATTCAACACCTTTGAGATGTGCCATCACTAGGGATGGATGAGTTGATTGTTGAGATTATATATATCTATATTACTATATATATATATATATATAGTTAATGAATGTCCCATTCTTTGTCTAGGATGGTGAGTAGTTCGGGTGGCAAGAACTTGATTTCTGAATTAAAATCGTCAATTTAAATATTGAAGAACAGTATTTTGAATCATTATGTTTTATATTCACTATAAAGAGAGAAAATACAATAAAAATCAATATCAGACACGATGCTTTGTAGAGCTGTAGCCTGTAGTTACTATAAAATTCTATATCTTTTGACTCTTTTTTTATGAGATGATAAAAGTATCTCTCAACCCCTTTTATAATTTAACACATTTGAGATGTGCATGCCATCACTAGGAGGGATGTGATTTTATTTATTTATTTTTTTGTGAGATCGCCTCCACTTAAGGCAGGAATTAATTGATTCTTCTAAACCTAGCCCCGCTGGCATCAACAGAAAGGAACCCAACATTCCTTGTCTAGGAGTAGGAGGATTATGAGTGGTAGGAATTTGATTTCAGATTTAAGATTGTCAATTTGAGTATTATGAAACTTATAAAACGCTTTTAAGTATTAGCTTTTATATTTGGTAAACTATGAGAAAAAGCAATACTCTTAAATATAAGACATGATACCTAACTTATAGTATCATATACAAAATTTCATATATGATTTAAAACTCTTTCTAATGAATTATGAATAAACAACACAAAAGTATTATTGTTGGTTGCTGTAGTGCATGCCTAAAGTTAAAAAAGAAATCAATTCAACTTTGCATCATGAACCACACAAAGTGTTTATCCTCAACAGTACTACGTTGATTAATTACTTTGTAAACCTCTTAACTAATGTTTTTCCCTGCTAATTCCATGATTAATTCTTGGTTTCTATCCTTATCACACAGAATTATAGCAACGTGGGAAAATTAAATGTCATTAGTCCAGGATTACCATAATGGAAGTGGAATAATGCACTATAATTTTTTTCTACTTTTGTCCAAGGTGATTACACCTGTCCAAACCTAAGAGGCATTAATAATTAATAAACACAAGAAACAGTTTTATGGTTTCTTGATTTGTCATTGGTTGTACTGTTTGATGACTATTAGGATTTAAGAGTAACGTGTGACAGCATTGCTTGCGTAGGATAGCATGAGAAGTTGAGTGCTTCTAAAAAACCATTTTCATATGATATGATGACACCAATGACAAATCATCACTAAATTACTTATTGATGATTCTTTTTTGGTCACATGACACTAAATCGGGCTAGATTAAAAAAAAAAAAAAAAAAGCTTATATTATATGAATAGGGATGATAGTGAGTCGAATAATACAATGTGTTCAACCTTCTAAAACCCTAATAAGACAGGTAGGTCATGGTTACGTTTGAACCCTAGTGAAAACGATATTGACTCTTTGTGCTTCAGTAGATTGAGAAAATAGTTATGAACAGAAACTATATTGTAACAGAGTGAATAGTACTAAAATAAATAGATCAGTATTCTACCCATTGTGGCCCCACGTGCCCTAATATGTAGAATCATACTCCCTCCGTCCCTAAATGGATGTCTCATTTGCTTTTTACACGCTTTTTAAGAAATTAAAGTAAATGTAGTGTGCTTTCCAATTATACCCTTCACTTTTTCACTTTTAGAAATAAAAGCAATAAAGAATGTAAAAGTCATAAGGGTAAATTGGGAAAAGTAGAATGATGGTGATGTTCAATTTTGGAAAGAGGACAACATTTTGGGACAAACTAAAAAGGAAAGTAAGACAGGTAAAATGGGACAGAGGGAGTATAAGTTAAGATTATATGAGTTGTAAAGTTTAGGTACAAGGATTTGTTTAATTTTTTGGTTATGAAATTGGGTTTGTAGTGGGTTGAGGGGAACAAGTGTATATGTCTAGACTGACAAGCTGCGCTGTGCAACATTCTATAGTAAACTACACATGTCAATAGGCCATAATGCTACATACTACAATTTCTTGAATAGTTAATATAAATAGCATATCTTATACATATATGGTTGGTCCAAAAACAATGTTTTCTTCCATTTATGCATTTTAATTTCCTCCTTTCAACTCCATCATCTTCTCCCACACCGGCCTTCTCACTTTATGAGTCTGCAACTTTTCTCAAGCACCACGTGTTAACTAGCAAATCAATGCCATTCAATTCACCCATCCAATAATTGAAAATTCTTGCTTTTTGTGGGGTTTGAATAGTGTCTTTTTTTTCAGAAAGTGGGAGATGTTGATGATGGTGGCCCATAGCCTTCCATCAGCAGCAAAGAAATAGAAAGGAATGACAACCCTTTTGGATTTTAATGCTATAGATAGATCTTAATTGAAATTTGCGGTCCGATAAGACTGAAAAATTATTGGGTTAAGATCGAAAAGATCAGCTCAATAAGAAAATTAAATCAGGCTACTTAGTTATTGGCTTGTTAGGTTATTTTTTTTTTAAAAAAAAGGGAATTATATATGTTTTGTAGTGGAGTCTCAGCTTTGGCACCAACATTGGACAGCTTTAATTAGCTCTTGAAGAACATGCGTCTATACACGGCTAGGACAACTTTAGTTTATTCTTTTGACAATTTTAATGAGAATAATATTAATTTAAGTAACCACACTGAGGAAATAGATATATATTGACGTTAGTGGATATATGACTATTATTTCATTTTAATTAATATATATAATATAATATATCAATAACTTTATAAAAATTAAATATCCTTGAGATCTAGATATTTGTATAGCCCACATTTTTATTATAAATGATGATTTGGTCAAATGGTAGTTTTACCAATTTGGAAATGAAAACTAGATTAATATTAGATTAAGGTTTGTTGGTATAGATATATCTTTGATTCGTCTAGTTGATTAACAAGATCCGACTCTAATAGCTAGAGTTGAAATTATTTAGACCTTACAATGTGACATTCTTGTCAATAGAAACTACAGTCACTACTCAAGATAAACCCCGCCTTGTGACTCGATCTACCAGACAATGTTGAAAATTGATACTTTAATTTAGAAAAACTCAAAGATTTAATTTACACTTTCGTACGAGTTTAATCCATATGGTAGTCTGGATTGTATCTGAACTTTTGGTTTGAACTATACATGCAGGAGTTTGCCAGGTTGATGGTGTGAGTGAAAGGGAGAGGCCAAACGTGAAACAAACCTTAATCTCCTCATACAACACATTGTTAGCTCCAAAGGTAAAAGAAGCATTATGCTTGGAGACAACAACACCCAAAGAAGCAAATTTGAGCAATGGAGCCACCCATAATTATCCTCCATGCAATGACAATGGCTGCGGCTTCTCTAGTTTCTTGAACCAGCTCACCATTCTCCTCCAAAGAGGCCTAAAAGAGCGGCGGCACGAGACGTTCAACTCCCTCCGGGTCTTCCAGGTGGTGGCGGCCGCCCTCCTGGCGGGCGCAATGTGGTGGCATTCCGATTACCTAGACGTCCAGGACCGCCTGGGCCTCCTCTTCTTCATCTCCATCTTCTGGGGCGTCTTCCCGTCCTTCAACGCCGTCTTCGCCTTCCCAACGGACCGGGCCGTCTTCCTCAAGGAGAGGGCCTCGGGCATGTACAATCTACCCTCCTATTTCCTGGCCCGCGTGGCCGGGGACCTCCCCATGGAGCTCATCCTCCCAACATTATTCCTCACAATATTATACTGGATGTCCGGCCTCAGACCGGACATCCTCGCCTTCGTGCTCACCTTGCTGGTCGTGCTGGGCTATGTTATAGTGTCTCAGGGCCTCGGCCTGGCCCTCGGGGCCATAATCATGGACGCTAAACAGGCGTCCACCGTGGTCACCGTCACCATGCTCGCGTTCGTCCTAACGGGCGGGTTCTACGTTCACAAAGTCCCGTCTTGCCTCGCTTGGATCAAGTACATCTCCACCACGTTCTATAGTTACAAACTCCTTGTCTTTGTCCAATATGGGGATGGCAATGGGGTCTCCTCTTTGCTCAAATGCTCATCATCAGGCCATGGAAACAACAGGGATGGCTGCAAATTTGTTGAGCAAGATATTCAGGGCCAGATTCATCCTGCCACAAGTGTGGTTATCTTGCTCATAATGTTCTTTGGGTATAGGTTGATCGCTTATTTGGCTTTGAGGCGGTTTAATAAAGCCTAAAAGGCTATGGTTAAATGTTGATGGTGATGATGATCATATGGTAGATAGTAGATGTTTATGACTGGATCTAGCTTGCTTGCAGATCCCTGGCTGACTACTGAGGAAAAAATTGGGTCACTGATTTACGTGGCTGCGCTGGCTAATTTGTGTAATTGTATTATAAATTATAATGAAAGAGTAATTCCTTAATTAGCTAGTGGTTCTGATTTTTACAATGCAATATCTGTTCATTGACTACTTTCTTAGCCAATCCCAGAGAATAGTGAAGCTTCATAGGGTCTTTCTGTCCAGGTGCAGCAGGTAGTCGGCATCTTAGACATGTCTATTTCACCGAGCCTCTCTCCGAGACCATGCCAGATCGTTACGCCTTTCGTGCGGATCGGAACTTACTCGACAAGGAATTTCGCTACCTTAGGACCGTTATAATTACGGCCGCCGTTCACCCGGGCTTCAGTCGCCGGCTCCCTGTCATCAGGTCACCAACTTCCTTAACCTTCCGGCACTGGGCAGGCGTCAACCCCCATACATGATCTTACGACTTTGAGAGACCTGTGTTTTTGGTAAACAATAGCCCGGGCCTGGTCACTGCAACCCCTGAAACACAAAGAGTCAATATTGCCCACTGAGACTCAAACCCACTTGCAGGATTTGCTGCATAAAAATATCATTGCAATCCCCTGAAACACAAAGAGTTAATATTGCCTTCCCTGAGACTCAAATCCACTTGCAAGATTTGCTGCATAAAAAATATCATGAATAAGACAATGATAACCTGTGTTCCAATAATATAATGAACTTTTCAAAAAAGAGCTAAAAGAAGTAGTCCATGTAATCATCATCAGCTCCTAGAAATCTTGTACCACTGAATTATAATATCGCCAAAATTAAAACCGGTACCCACTTTCAATGAGCATTATATTAAGCAATTAAGAAACAAAAAGAGTGGATTATGTAGACATCCTCAGCACAAACAGATTAAATGTCGTTTTGCAAATCAGATTTCATCATAAATCCAGCATGACCAATGTCTCTCAATTAAATATTCCTTTCTCATACTTCTATACAAAATTTCCCTATCACACTTTCTAACAGCCATTACACTAATGACATTTGATTTAAAACTTTTATTCTAACATAAATAGATTATTCTAACTCATAAAATACATTATTTAATCTTACTTTAAAATTTTATTATTTTAACATATAAAGTACATTATTTTAACTCATAAAATACATTATCTTACTCCAGAAATTTTATTATTCGAACACATAAAATACATTATTCTAACTCATAAAATGCATTATCTTACCTCAAAAAAATGTTCATTATTCTATCACACGCGTGGAGCAAGACTTTTTTTTTTTTTAAAATATCAAAACGACATCGTTTTGGACTGTGGTCTACACAATAATTTGTAAAAAAAAAAAAAAAACAAACAAACTATGTCAATCAATGATTTAAAATTCTCATTAAAGCCCAATTAGAGTAACATTTCCTCACAGAGAGCTATAGAGGTGTAGCCTGGGCACAACGTGCTTGGCAAAGCCCAATTAGTAATGTTAGTTCAAAATTAATATCATAGATCAATCTGTACATGTGAATAATTCATTTCTTTTAGAAATATAATGTATCAAAAAGAAAGAAAATAAAAAATCAAACAACCCATCAATGAGCACTACGGTTGAACATAAAATAAAATAAATGCTTAGTTCAATTATTATGGGCTAGCCCAGGTAAAACAATATGGGTTAGACCTAAATAATCATACAAAATATCATGGGTCTGGCCCATACACATGAGGAAAGCAAATTATTATGTCTACCCAAGATGGACCTCGGTTCAAAATACACAATTTATATTTGGAAAAAGTGTCAAATAGGCCACTGAACTTATTGTTTTTGTGCAATTGAGCCATTGAACTTAAAAAGTGTGCAACTCAACCATCAAACAAGCAAAATTTGTGCAATTGAACCATTTTTACAAAAAAATTTAATTCAATTTGAGTTAAAAACATTTCAATATTGACTCCCAACTAGTATGGTAGAAGAAAATGTCACTCTTAATACATATATGTTAGTAATATAATTGGATTTTACCAGGAATTTTTTAAAAAAATGGTCCAATTGCACAAATTTTGCTTGTTTGATGGTTGAATTGCACACTTTTTAAGTTCAATGGCCCAATTGCACAAAAGCGATAAGTTCAGTAGCCTATTTGACACTTTTTCCTTTATATTTTGAATGTTCATAATTTACATACTGAATGTTCACAATTTATATACTGAATATTCACAATTTGTATTGTAAATATTCAATATGTAAATTGTGATGAGTCCCCCTTGGTCCATGGTATAAGTATTGCATGAGGACTGGGGAGACATTGTAGCATAATATATATATTTAATAAACAAGACATTTTAGCATAATATATATAATTAATAAACATGAAATCCAATTATCAACTTAATCATGTTGAGATAAGCACATCCATAATTCAATTCAGTCTTAACAAATTACAAAAATATAAAACCTATTTATAATAATTTTCAAGAATGTTCAACCTCTAGATCAAATGTTTGTATCATTTAAATAAGACCTCAATTAAGGTTAATATATTTCATAAACAATTAATATTTTACAATTAAAACGCTCATTTTCATATTAAATTGAATTAATAATATCCTTATCATATTTTTATGTCTTCATAAATCATATTGTTACTCTCCTTGTATGTTTAATTTACTTTAATTAATTTAATATCTTAAACTTCATTAATTTGACTTGCTTAGGTACGTTTAATGTACTTTAATTCATTTAATATGTTAAACTTCAGTCTTAAAATTCATAATCTTTAAATGCCTAACTTCTTAGTACCATTCACAAGTCAACTTAAGCCATTTCTTCCTCTCATTGTCTATCTTAATTGCTTGCTAGACTAAAACACTATTCTTGAATCTCAAACTATGTCTCGCAAAACTTTCACCTTCTTACTATTTAATCTAATTATAAACGTTACCGCGACATTAGCAGTTTTTTTGGTTGCGCCATCTCCAGATGCTACAAAAGTTTATATTGTTCTGACTGAGAAACCTAGTGGAGATCCTAAAATAAACTACGTTAAAATTTTAACATCAATTTTGGACAGGTATGTATGCTTATGATAATTTTTAATCTTAAGAATAATTTTATCAATAAAGATTTTAAAAAGAAAAATTACAATGTAAAAAGCTTCCATCATGTGCCATGATATCTTAAACTTGGGAGAATTGTCAGAAATATAAATATTTTACCACTATTGACTTTGAAATAATCCTTAAACATTCAACAACCTTTATTGTTTTTGTGGATGGTCAATAATAGCGGTGAGGAATTTTCCAAATCTTCAAAGTGGTCATAAAGATTACTTATGATAAAAATTTTAGGTTTGTAACCACCATATGCACAACCAAAATAGCAAAATTTTTAACAAGGGCATATAATTCATACTTCTATTTTTAGAATAAAACTTGTATTGTAGCAAGCTAGTATACAACTTCATTTTTAATCTCAATCTATTTTTCTGGTACATTAGAAAAAACGAGTATGAATAATATAAAACCTATGACAGCTATAATCTAAAGTCATATGTTAGTATCACTCAACTACAATTTTATGTTATGTTTTTGTTGAAGTGAGGAAGCAGCAAAGAATGCATTACTTTATGTTTATCAATTTGCTTTGGAAGGATTTGCCGCTAAACTTACCCCTCAACAAGCAAATCTTCTCTCCAGTAAGTCTTTATACTTTTTTTTCTTCTTTAACTTGTATTAATAGCATGTAATTTTTTTGAAATTAATATTATATAATTAGAGACATAATTTTAATTAATAATTTTACAGAATTTCCCGGTGTGCTATCCGTTCTTGAAGACCAAATAGTGCCATCTTATGACGTTGACCTGGGATCCAATGTTCAACATTAATAAGCAGTATTGGGTTTTGGGAGTGGAAATTTCCAGACAGCATAATATAAAATACAATTATTTTTTTATGCTCGTTAATATAGAAAAACATTTTCTAGCTATGTTTATCTTTAGTTTTGCCACTATAGAGAGAGAAAAAAGAAAAGAAAAAAAAACTTTATATGAAGAGAAGAAATTTTCCATGAAAATGCACCATAGTTGATGATTTATTAGTTGATTTTTATTACCTATATATTAGAAAATTCATAATTATAATCAACAAATTGAATTTGACAATGAACTACCAATAACTTCTCGAAATAAATTGACTTTTAAAATAAATAGAAAAATTGTTTTATTTCTTTTACCAAAAATAAAAATACTGAAAAGTATTTTGATCATTTGAGGGAAAGGAAAGGATTTGTTTGCTCATCTATTTTCTTTTTTTAGCATAGGGCTATAGGGGCACCGGAATAAATTGTCATTGGCAATTTGGAATCTATATAGGTGGAGTTTGTAGTTCAAATGTAAAAATAGTAATAAACAACGCTAGAAGGAGGGCTTGAACCTCCGACCTTGTGGTTAACAGCCACACGCTCTAACCAACTGAGCTATTCCAGCCAACACGTTAATTTAATGGTCTTTTTAATTATACTAGTTTTATTCTTTAGTTTACAGTCACCCCTTGTCTGGCCCGTAGACCAAGCTACTCTTGTTATCCCCACCATTTGAAAGCTCATTGGTAGGGATTTAATTAGTTATAGGATTAGTCATCTATCAAGAGATCAATTTATTTGTTGATTGGCCAGCGACGCACATCAGATTACGGACAAAAGGACATTAGAGTATCAATGCTAAGACTTTGTTATCCCCTTAGTTTTTTATAACGTAAATATGTACGGAGTATAATATAAAATGTGTATGAGATAAGATATTTTACGTGACAATTTGAAAGGGAAAAAATCACGGATCTTTTTTAAGTTGGTTTAGGTCAAAATTCAATATTAATGTTGAATAATACATGTTCTGGCCTACTCTAATTAATACTAGTGAAATACAAATTAAATGCAATAGGGAGTGATGAGGGTCGGGAAGCTAATTAAGGGTGAGTATAAAGTCGGGAAGCTAACTAATTAAGAAGTGAGTGATGAGGTCAGATCAAGATGTCCACTAGGGGTCTAACCACGTCAAGAAGCTCTGGTTGGCGTGGTACAGGTTTGGGAGTAGAAGCCCTCGACCCCCAGCCCCCCTCGCACTAGATAGAGTGCTCTATTTATACTAAGTGAGAAGTGGATATGCATAATGATGCTGGCGAGGTCTACACATGAATGAGACTTACTTAGTGATAATGGTTGTACGTTTTCCTCGTCATCTCAAGAGAGAGAACCATAATCATAATACAAGTCATCCATTCATTCTTTCTTTCTTTCTATTTTTTTTTTAAATATATTTTCCCCTACTTTTTATCTTTATATTCTCTTAATTTGATATGATATTGTATCATCAATTTCTTAATTACCACTTAAATAAGATCTTGATGTATGTTAATATATTTCATGTGGGTATGTTAATATATTTATGTCCGCACGAGTAACTCAATACGTTCTTGTATGTGTGGTAGATTGTGAGCAAAGACATAAGATCGACCCCTAGCAGTCGTAGTGTGTGAGTTACACTTAATATGATAGGTTCCTTGAGAACACCAAGCATTGATATTTCCACCTAATGGGTCGCTAAGTCACCATGATTTAACCTCCTCTATATTGTCAGCCTGAAAGTTCGGACTGGTGGCAAGTGAATTTCTCTAAGGTTAATATATTTAATAAACAATTAATATTTCATGATTGAAATGTTCATTCTCATGTCAAAATTGAATTAATCATCTCCTTTCCATACTTAGTATCTTCTTACGGGGCGTTTAATTTAGTTGGAATGAAGGAATTAGGAGGGGAAATAATTGTAATTTGGTGGAAATATAATAAAGTAGGAATTCAAATTATATTGTTTGATAATTTCACGCACATGAGGCACAGTTCTCTTCTCATAGTGGACCACACACTTGCCTGCCAAAATCCTCAAACTTAGGAGAAAAAAACCCCCAAAAAAAAAATTAAATAAATCCCTCACATTTGTTAAAAATTCACCCGGCCATCACATTTTACTATTCTAAAAATTCAACAAAAATGACTACTGAGGATAGCCTTATGTACGTTAAATGTACTCTAATTTATTTAATATACTAAACTTCATATTCTTCAAATTCCTAACCTTTAAGTACATATCTTCTTAGTACCATTCATACCAAAATAACTAAGCCATTTCTTCCTCGCATGCTTGTTTTATATTGCTTGCTACCAAAAATCACAATTCTTAAATCTCACACTATGTCTCACAAAACTTCCACCTTCTTGCTACTTAATCTTATCATAAGCGCAATTGCAACTGAACCAATTTCGTCGGGTGCACCATCTTCCAAAGCCGACTTAGAAGTCTATATGGTCGCGACTGAGAAACCCAATGGAGATCCTACCACAACTTATGTTAGAATGCTAACTTCACTTTTGGGCAGGTATATATAATTGCTCATTTGTATTGTCAGTGCTATTCTATTTATTTATTTTGGTCATAAGGTGAAAATTTGACACTAACATAAAGTAAAAATGTTTGTTTGTTTTTTTTTTTTTTTTGTTGGTCTCATTTTTTGAAAATAAAAACATAAATATATTACTAATTTATTTCTTATAATATTAATTATTTTAATGATGATAATTGCTATTTTTTTTATCTTTAAATAAAATTATAAGTTGAAATTTATAATATTTACAAAGATTAATAATTATTACAATAAAAATATGTAAATAAATAATTTTTAACATGTAATTTATTATAATGAAAATAAATAGATAAATATAATAATTATGAATTAATCAATTTTTTTTTAACTTTTTGGGGGATGTGGGTTGAGTCAAGCTAAGATTTTTATTGTTTATCTCGGTTGATCTAACTCATATTTAATTTGGCATTAATAAATGCAAAAACTCTCAACTAAAAAACATTGAAGATTTTTTTAATGGTATTGTTACCGATCAACATCAAATTTAATAGTATCGAATATAACCAATTATAATGTTGGGTTTTATGTGGTTGGTGATGGTGTTGAAGTGAGAAGGCAGCGAAGAAGGCACTGGTCTATGTTTATAAATTCTCTATGCAAGGATTTGCAGCTAAACTCACCCATCAACAAGCAAAATGTCTCTCCAGTAAGCATATATACTTATTTATTAATTAATTAATAGGGTGTAAAATTATTATTTTAATTGTTTGTGAATATAATTTATTTTATATCCCAAATTAAATAAATTTAATTAATAATACTTTGCAGAATATCCTGGTGTTATATCCGTTGAAAAGGACCAAATAGTGTCATTGCCGCCCCTACGAGACGAGGGGAACTGAATTTCCACTAATAAGCACGGTTGGGAATGGGGAATTTCCAGAGAATATAATAGTGATAATACTAAGGTTTTAATTATTTACACAATAAAAATGTATAACATATTCTATATATGTGTGTATGTTAATGTACGTGTTTATTTTTAGTTCGTCCAATATAAAGGAAAAAAAAATTACTATGAATAAAGGGAATAAACTTTCCGATCCATGAAAATGCATCATATTTGAGGATTTTATTGGGGTTTTTTTACCCATGTTTTAATGATTGTGATTTGTAAATGCATGAGAGAATTACATTTTTAGTTCTTGAGTTTTACCGGATTAGTTAATTTGATTCTTCATAATTGATATTTGCAAAAGAAATAAACGTCGTTAGGAACTTTTAGAAAAATACAATTAAATCATTTAATTCAAAAATTTCTAAAATAAACCCATGAACTCAGAAAATAGAATAATTGACCCTTTTTGAATATTTATTATCATAAATCATCAAGTAAATGTCATATAATATGCTACATCATCATCTCTATTACACCTATAATATGCTACATTATATTATCATCATCATCTCTATTATACATATCAAATGTTGCATTATCACCCGTTCTCCTTTTGTGTGTGTGTCGTGGCAACATAGTTTGTGTAAACGAAAGGGTCCTGATGAAGCTCATTCATGTGGAGGAAAACAAAGTTCTTTATTGCTAATTTATCACTACACACCAACCTTAGCATGTACTCAAGTAGTCAAGTTAGTTCAAGATGGATGTTTGGTTTGATTTTACGTAATATACAATTTCTCATAGAACTAACGTGAAATCATATCATAGAGTTTGATTTATAGTAAAAAAACAGAAATCCTCTTACTAATAAAACAAATTATATTACGCTCTCTTTTTCGTGATACGTATAAAATACGTTATTTTAGTACCATATGAATTAAGTCATGACAAAAAGTGTTCACTTTTTTTCTTTCGTTTTTTTGGTTCATATTTCTGCCAAGTTGGTTTGAGGTTCGTCTCTATTGAGCTAACCTTGATCGTCACTCAAGGTCTCAAGCAGTCAAAGTTTACACGGAGTGTACGATCAGGATTTCAAACAAGAAAAAAGAAAAATCGCGGAGCCGGAGAATCCGCCACGTGGACTTCTTTGCCGACGAAATTCTAAACCAAGCTGCCATTTCATCAAAACCGCAGCCGGCAAATTAAACCCTAAATTATTTAGACGAAACTACCCTTTCTAATTTCTAGAAGACTACAACACTTTGAATCAAAAGTAAAATATTTTTAAATTTTGAAGACTAAAAATAAAATAAATCAAATTTAAACATCAAAAGTAAAAAATCACTATGATTAAGGGTAAAAAATGGAATAAACTCTCTATGTACTAATCTCATAATATAATTTATGGTTTTTAGAAGATACATGAAAACTATATATTTAAATTCTAGAAGACTACAACTAATTAAATTTTAAATTTTAATTGTTTTACTATATATAAAATAAAATTAATTTAATCGAGTCTTGTTTGAATAAATAAATAAGCTATAATATCAATTAATAAAAAAATAAATGAAATCCCTTAAATAGTAAATGTATGTTTCGTCATCGAGTAACAATAATAATAATAATAATAATAATAATAATAATAATAATAATAATAATAATAATAATAATAAATAACTAAATATAACACTTTTATTTTTTGTTTTTGAAAAAAGAAAAAGAAAAAGAAAAAGAAAAACCCCAATAATATATAGATTATTTGATCACGTCTTGGAAACATTATATCTATGCGCGCCACGTTTTTTGTACCAACCAAAATAATAGTAATAAACAAATAAAATACACATACTATAGTTTTATATTTAAGGTTTTCTTTTCTGCATTTTTAATCCCGCAATTATTTTTAACAATTTCAAATTAGTCTTTGACTTTCAAAATTCATAATTTTAGCGTAGGACTCTCAATCTAGTAGCAAATTTTGTATTCTGACAAAGTGACAATCTCTCAACTAATGAAAAATAAAATATGTTATTATCACATTAGAATATGATTATATGAACACCATTAGAAGGTAAATTGGCTTATTACATACTATTAACACATTGCTATAATCTATGATATATTTCTCATTTTAAAAATTAGCGGTTACATAATATTGATTGAGTGCTATAATTAATTTTTTTTCGAAGGAAACTCATTAACTATATAGTGTCAAAACTATATTATATGCTCATAATTTCTAGATTCTTTTCATTTGGGTTTAAATCCAAAATCCTCACTCCACAGTCCACAGGAATGATACATACCCCCTTTTGAATGAAAAAAAAATGAAATCTCTATAATGAATATTGTAACCACGTAATAGTTCATTTGGAAGAGTCATTTCGTGCCGCTAAACCACGATGAAAACACATAGTAACCACGTAATAGTTTGCAATTTACATAACGGAGAAATCACATTAGGAAAAGTATGTGAAAAAGGTTCAATTGAGATAATATTGGCAAGAATCGAATTTCAAAAATAAATTTATTTAGTATGGAATTGTAAAATTTAAAAGATCTGAATATTTTTAATGATAAAGTCAAAGATTATTATATACATGACACCCAATTAAATATTTTTATAATAATTTTATATGACACCCATTTTTCATTCTCACTTTCTAATGTGTTGATATAAAAATGATCACAATAATATTTAAGAATTACGATATCTCTTACTTTAGTTTGTCAAGCAAAAATTTATGGAGTCATTTTTTATTTGAAAATAGCAAAATATAATAATGCTCGTAGCCTTAAAGTGTGTTTAGAAGAATATAAAAATTGTCGGTTGAAGTAGTTAGAATAGTGACGATAAAATTAGAGTAGTTCATCATCTATTACAATTTTACCCTTCCTACCGAAAATTTTAACTATTAAAATAATTAAAATGGTGAACCACACAACTATAATATTATCACATAGATTATTAGAATTTTAACCGTTTTCTGAAACGCAACCTTAACTTCCAGTTTTAGTATTCCTTTATTCTCAATAAAGAATTTTTTGTTAATCTCTAAATTTTCTAATTTTGTCTAGAAAAATAAGACACAAGGGCAGTTACGTAATTGAATAAATCGTTTGAAAGATTTTGCTTTACAATCCAAGGAGAATTTCACTCGGGGGAAAGGTCCTCGTCTTAAGTCTAAAACCTTCATTTCCAAGCTCTCTCTCTCTTCTCTCTCTTCTCTCTCTCACACATACACACACAGTCACACAGATCCATAGCTCCGGCGAGTCGTCGCTGAAATGTCATTCCGAGCTTATACTTCACTCGCAAGAAGGATCCGTTGAATTTGGTTCTGGAGACAGTAATATCGTATATCTTCGTTATACATACGCGTATATAGCGGTGTGAATGGGGGCGGTGCCATCAACGCCGCGGTTCACCGGCGCTGTGCGGCAGGAGACGGCGGAGTACCTAATTGGAGCGTTTATCGGCGATAAATCATATCCGCTTACCTCGGATTACTGGCAGAAGCTTCTCCTGCACCCACTCTACCTCCATTGGTCCACCGACCGTGTTCACGAAGCTTGCCGCCTATTCGGTACACCATTTTTAACAAAATCTCAAATAATATAATTTTCTCCTTCGTTACTGTACTTTTGTTAATTGTTTACGAGATTGTTCTTCCGTTCGGAGTTTGTAATTTGATTCTGAAAGGGCGGAGCAGCTGTAGACTTGTAGTCTGATAACCTTACTTACGCTTTCTTTTTAAGGCCTGGTGATTTTTCAAGCTACTTTGACTACTCAACAATTCAGACACAATTCACAATAGTAGTTTAATTGTTAATGGTTTGCCATTCATTTCTCTGAGATCACATGCTAAGATGATATATTTTTTTATAGCAGAGTAGTTGGCATTGTGTATACATTTGGCTTGTGCACTTTGTGAGTGTATGAAACCAATAATTAACAACTAATATTTGAGGTACACTAAAAGCAAACTAAAGATAATGTCATATTGAATAGCTGCTGTCAAAGTGCCAATTTAGCGATCTTTCTCATACCACATTTTGTTGCAGTAGCTGTAACATTTGCTTTACATGTAGGAAGTCATCCCTTTAAGAAATTGCATATGCCATGTGGAAAAAAATGAGGA
Source organism: Ipomoea trifida (assembly GCA_003576665.1). NCBI lineage: Eukaryota > Viridiplantae > Streptophyta > Magnoliopsida > Solanales > Convolvulaceae > Ipomoea > Ipomoea trifida. The sequence continues at coordinate 18,381,056 of CP025656.1, read as the reverse complement.
AAAGTTCCATAACTTTAAGTAATTTGTATCTACTACTATGTCACCTGTACTTATCATAACTGAGACTTGAGGATCAAATTTTAGTTCCTTGGGATCATATCATGGAATCTGCTCACAGTGGACAAAATCTGAAATCAGTACTCTGTAGTCTGAAAAAGTTGAATATAAACCAGAAAAACAGATTAGAACACACTGACTTGTCATTCTGAATACCTTTATTGTTTTCTGCAGCAAAGAACAACCATAACACGAGGCACCTTGCCAAGATCCTAGTTCATCTAAGTTGGTGTTTGCAAGAGTGTGTTTCTTCATCAGATGTACCTTCTTTGTCTTTTATGAAAGCCCTCAATGCAGTGTACATCTCATCTATTTTTCTGAAATACCTGATTGAGAATGCCAATACTGATAACTTTGAAGAATTGTACATATCTCTAAATGAAAGCGAGGAGATACCACATAATCTCTCAACAGGTGACTTGCTCATTCCACAGCTTAATTTTGATCTTCAACATCATAATGCTGTAGCTACCATGCTTTATCAGTTCAATATTGAGAGTTTACTGAATAGACATGAAAAGGATTGAGAATTGTGTTTCAATCAAAGTGATCCAAAAGAATATGCCAGGTTTTTTGCCAAAGTACAGTTCGCGGAGATTTTATTAGCATTGGAATTTAAGAAAAATATGAATGGAAATAAATATTAGAAATATCATATACTCTAATAAAATGCAATGGCTTCTAAATTTATCAATATGAACAGAGCAGAATTTTAATTTTTAAAAAGAATGGGAATAAATGAAGGAATACAGAGATTTTTTGGAGGTTTTTTTTTTTTTTTTTTTTTGGTCAGGTGATGAACATAGTAAAAGTGGGACAATGGCATGTGACAAGGAAAATGAGAAAATAAAAATAACAGAACTTAAGCTGTTGGAATATAGATTGGATTACGAAAAAAAAAATAAAGCAAAAGAACAAGAGTGAAGGAAATCATGGGGACCATAGATATGGTATGGAAATTGGTTATAGATGCTAGTTTGTTTGGTTTGCGCTGTAGGAGTCTTCATGGTCTGCAAAATGGGTTGCTACTTATGGGTTTCATTTGTTTTTATTAAGAATTGAGGGTCTATATAGCTCTTTTTTTATATGCACATTTCTATATCTGTAGGTTGCACACCGCTTCTGCTACTTGTAATAACATAATGTCTTGCCTATCAAATTATTTCTAGAACTTATAAACATGATTTAAGATATCTCTAAAACCCTTTCAGTAATAGATTGGGAATTATCCAGGTATGGATCTAATAAAACCTTCAAAATGTATAGGCTCATTTCAACATCTCTTGTTACAGATCAGAGGATTGAGCATCTCGTTGTCCATAGTGTGTTTAGCTTTGTTGGAAAAGTAGATGTGAGGTATATCATGGGTTCTTCTATCATTTTTCTGTGGATTACTTAATATTATTTCTTTGCTGATAATTGTATTTCTCCTGCAAGTACCAACTCATTTCTTCTGCACTATGAACTGCTTAACTTCATGCTTGTTGCCATGTCAACACAACTCCTTTCGGGGCCATCACCTGGCCCAAGTGATATTCATCCTTTCATTGATGCTGCAATGGTACAGGTAATATGAGTTTTTTTTTACCCCAAATGGGATATAAATTAAAACAAGAAATTCTTCATTGTTAACTTCCTGTTCTTATGCAGGAAAGCTCTTTGGTGAATATGGTTGTTCAAAAACTGCTTCATAATTACATCACGCGACCACGCTTCCCTGCAAAGTCCTTATCTTATCAGATATTTGCTGAAGGAAATCAGCCTGGTGTTTTACAGAGAGTTGGCTCTGTAGCTGGTAGGATAATATCACACCTCCCCCTCCCTCCCTATACTTTGGTAGTTTGGTATCTTTGTGCCCCCTCCCGCCCTCTACCTCTACATTTCTGTTGCTCATACAGCTGGACTTTTATTTGGTTTTATCTTTCCATAATGCACTGTGGATTCTCTCAGATTATTGCAGAAGTCTATGCATGTTTTGATTTCTTCGGTGTTATATTTTACCTACTAATATCAATGTACGATGTGTGACCTAGTTTCATAAAACATTTTGGTGCCTTATTAGAGTTATAGATTAGAACAGTAGACTTTCCCACAAGTATTTGAAGTTCTCTTACCTCTTTCAATTGTAAAAGCTCCTCTACTTTAATGTCCCCTTCTAACAATAACTTTGTGATTCATTGACTTTACTAGTCTGTATAGTCACATTGGTTATCTTCACTTTAATGAAACTTTTTTCTATTTGTGTTGATTTGCAGCAAACCTTGTGCTATTGCCATTAAGTTACTTTGCCAGCTCCAGTGCTGAAGCTTCTAAAAGTCCATTGGCGGACAGCAGTCTGAATATTTTACTTATCCTTACTCACTACCGCAAGTGTCTCAATGTGGACCCTGGAAAAGATGAAAGTGATTACAGTATTTCAGATCCTCTTCCTAAGGAAGAAACATGTTTTTTTGAAAATCCTTACTGCGTGGCCTTGGATAACGCTCGGGATACTGAATGTAGGATCATATTCTGATGCCTATGTTTTTTTCTCTGAATTTATGCTATAAAATGTTCTATGTTTCTGAGTTTATCAAAAATGCAGTTGATCGTGTTGATATAGAAGGGACTGCACAAAATGGTCCACTTGTGAGGCTGCCTTTTGCTTCTCTTTTTGATACCCTTGGGATGTAAGTCCACTGAATTTATCCAGTATAAGCAGTTCTAGGAAGAAACATCCATATTTAACTTTTCTTTTTCTTTTGATACTCTTGCTTACATAGTTGGACCTGTTTCCAGTTTTTCATTTGTCTTCATGGTTTTAAGTGATCTTTCCTGAGCTGCTTTACTAAAAATTTCATTTCCACTTCATATCTGTGGTCTCATAAACACAATAATGGGAAAAATCTTCATTAAAATTTGATTGTTGATAACATATAGACTTTGCTGTTGTAGAATATAATGTTCTGCTTTTAAACAATGTCTTGAGGTGCTCTGGATTTTGTTTCCTTTTAACTACTCATTGTTTATGTTTAATAGTAGCAGCTTCGTTGTTAAATTACGCATTGCTCATTTGCCGTTATCTGTCAATAGTTGTACATATGTGCATTAATATTTTTTAAATCCATTTGTGGGTGCTTTACATTGATGTTAAGATCTGAGCATCTTGAACAAGTGCTTGATCAATAACATGCATGTGTGAATGTGTGATTTGGTTTTAGCAGTTTGGTCTGATGGATACTTTACTTTTAGGTGCCTGGCTGATGAGACTTCTGTTCTCCTTCTTTATTCACTTGTCCATGGGAACTCAGATTTTCTAGAATATGTTTTGGTCAGGACAGATCTTGATACCCTGGTATGCATAAGCATTTTTACTCCCTTTTCTTCTTATGGGAAGGGAAGTTGCTGTCTGCTATGTTTCCTAGTCTGTTCCCAGTTGCTAAACTTGACATTATTGCTACAAAAACTTATTATATGTGTCTTTCTAATCAATTAACAGTTGATGCCTTTGCTGGAAACACTGTATAATGCTCCAAGAAGGGCACCCAACCAAATCTACATGGTCCTAATTATCCTTCTTATACTCAGTCAAGATTCCTCTTTCAATGCTAGCATACACAAACTGGTAATTGAACTCCCATAGTCTCCCTAGTTACTTAATAGAATACCATGTTGACCAAATATTTTTCTGCAGATGCTGCAGAGTGTCCCATGGTACAAAGAGCGTGTCCTTCACCAGACATCTCTAGGTTCTCTCATGGTCATAATCTTGACAAGGATTATCAACTATAATCTATCTAAACTTCGGGTATGATATAATAAGACATTCTGTTGGTTCATTGTTCCTGATTCTCTCATGGTACTCATTTATTTATCCTTTGGGATTGTTTCCATATTTGCTAATATTTTTTTATTTTCTGGGGTAAAACCACTTTTCATTTAGGCTTCACTACAGTATCCTGTATTGTTTTTTTATTGACAAAGATTTGGTGCTTCCCTTTCATATCATCTTGTGTAGATGTAGATCATCTGAGAAACTAAGCCTTGAAACATATGGCATCAAAAACCTATTCCAACCGCTGTTTTCTAATGTATTTGATTGGAACAGGATGTTTATCTCCATACAAATTGTCTAGCAACTTTGGCAAATATGGCACCTCATGTCCATCGCCTTAGTGCCTATGCATCACAGCGTTTGGTTAGCCTTTTTGATATGCTTTCGCGCAAGTAGGTATCCTATCTCTGTGTATCTGATTGATTCTCAAATACTATTTGTTAACTATTGCTTTGGCATGATTGGAATTAGGTACAACAAATTAGCTGAGATGAAAAATGACAAGATGAGTTTTTCCAATGGTGAATCAATAGGAGACAATCTACCAGAGGACAGTGTATGGCAAACTTCCATCATGATTTCCTTTTTCTTGCTTGCCTTTTGAGTTGCTCATATATGGTGGATTTTGTTGTTGCAGTCAGCTGAGCTGCATATATACACTGACTTCCTGAGGATTGTTTTAGAAATACTGAATGCAATCCTTACTTATGCACTCCCTCGAAATCCTGAGGTATCATTATTTGTTCATATTCTATTTGTGCAGCATATTACTTTATATATGCAATAGTACGTCCCCTGCTTCAATTATCTTGCTTGGTTTTTTTACCTGGCAGGTTGTTTATGCAATTTTGCATAGGCAGGAGGTTTTCCATCCTTTTAAGAGTCATCCACGGTTTAATGAGCTGCTTGATAACCTTTTTACGGTATGCTTGGGTTTATCTTAATGCGTTATTCTCATAAAGACCAGCTATACTTTGGCTACCAAGTAGAGAGTTGGAAGATGCAATATGTCTATAAGATGCCAGCTGATATTAGTATCTTAAGATGAATGTGTTACCGTGTTGGAAGACAAAAAATAAAAGACCATATTAACTTGTCTTTTATCTGAAACAAGATATAGTTGATGCCTAAGGATGGCAAATGGGGAGAATTGATATAAGGTGTTTTGAGCATGTTCATTGTTCAATACTTCGATGTAGACTGGTAGATGTGCTGGTCTGAAAGAGTGAGAGCATGGTTGTAGTAGTAAATAGTAATAGGGTATAGCATAGTTGAGTTAAGTTATATATTGTCCCCACTTGAATATCAGTTATTTAGTTTGAAGTGTGCTTTATTTTTGTTTCAATGATTTTTCGAATGTGTAGGTCTTAGACTTTTTTAACAGCCGCATGGATGCACAAAATATAGTTGGTGAATGGTCAGTGGAGAAAGTACTTCAGATCATAATTGTTAATTGCCGATCTTGGAGAGGTGAAGGCATGAAGGTAAGAGCAGATGCACACATAACTGTCTCCAATATTTGGAATGCCTGCATAATAATTCTTATAGATAAAAAATTTGGTTTGACAGATGTTTACGCAAATGCGCTTTACTTATGAACAAGAGAGTCATCCAGAGGAGTTCTTCATACCTTATGTATGGCAGTTGGTTCTGTCTCGAAGGTATGGTTGGTATAAAAACAACTGTACCACTAAGCACTTTTATTGCTACTCAACCTAATGAATCTATTCTAATTTTTGTTAGCAGTGGTTTGGATTTTTCTCCTAGCAGTATAAATCTTTTTCCAGTTGACCTCCCTGTGGAAGTAAGTGCTCTTGATTTTCCTCGGTTTATTGTGTTTTCTTAGTCTTAAATCTCTTTTAGTATTTGCTCTTAAAAGAACTTTGATTGCAATTCTGGACTGCATTTTCTGCTCAGAACACATCAATCTGACTACATCAGGATCAATTATAACCTTGTCCACATGCCTCAAGAATCATCTCCAACATAATTCAACACTGCTTAACATTGAAAGATGCATGCGCCTTTGCATTTGCTTTATCCTATGAATATGCCTTCGCATTTTTTTTATATGCTTCTTCCAACTTCATCTCATAGTATGCCCCTATGAATTATCCCCCATCCCCCTACTAGGTATACTAGCACAGCTTACAGATATTCCCCTTTCGACAATAGGTTTTCAAGAACAGCTCTGTTGTATATCTATATACAGTGGGCTTTGATTAATGCACACTACATTATTTGCTTTGTTTAAAGCATGGTCTTGAATTACCTTACAAAGAATTTATTGTTTTGCTTGAAATAGGATGGATTTGCTGGTTCAGATGCAAGCAAGCTACAAAATGGCGAATTGGATGGAAGTAGACATGTCGGAATCTGGGTTGAATGATTGTGGGCCCCAAAAGTTGGTGGGTTGTATGTATATATGTATATATATACGCATATACATGTGTATATATATACATCGTCTTAGATATGTATTCTTCTCATTCTTTAATATGTTTATAGCTCAAGAGTGTAGATGTGGTTACTTAAAGTTGAATTTGTTGAGATTTTTTACCAGTGTAATGAATGAGAGTGTTGGTAAAGTTTAGGGCTAGTCTTTTTCAGGGGCGATAAAAGTTTTCTGGTAGGCATGTGATATAAATTTATAGCCATTGTTGTGCTATTTAACACGACCTTTCTTTTGGCTCAAGCGAGGCTGCATTATGCATTTACTATTAAAAAGTAAAGCCCCAGAATTAATGGATGAATTTAGTTTGGATATTTAATGGAAAAATTGTACTTTTTGTTAAAGCTAACTATAAAATTCGTATCTAAGTGTTAGTTATACTCTCTTTTTATCTCTATCATAAATGTTGTACTTTTCATATTTTTACTAATAAAATATTAGAGATAATTTGTAATTTTAGTATAATTTGTGGATAAAAAGTGATCACGAAAATTACAAAATGATGAATAGTGTAACGTTAATGATAACTTAAGAATAAAAATGTGTAAAATTTACAATTATTCTATAATTCAAAAATACAATTTACCTATATTTAATTAATGAACTCAGTAATCTATTACGGAGTATAATTTATAATTTGAACTCGAAACTAACATTATTAAATATACTCCGTAATAAACAAGTATAAACTGGAAACTACAAAATAATGCTGAAAATAACTTTTCAGCGTTATTTTGTGGTTCCGAATTGTCTTAGTATTGTCTAAGGTTTTGAGACAATGTCTAGTGCTATACCACTATCACAAGAAACATAAACACCACAAATTATCTTGCATTTGCACAAAGAAGTTCCAATCAACACATTAAATAAATGCAATTGATATCCAAACAAAAGGCACTCCATGAACACTAATCAGATGTAAGAACAATATATATAGAGCCAAAATTGCAATTTCATTGCATTTCTTGATTTCCAACCATTCAATAGTAGCTAGCTAATATACATAAACTTCAATTTCCACCTTCACTTAACCCCTTCCAAGGGGCATACCCCAAAAAAAAAACCCTAAAACTCCTGAGAAGCAGACCCAATTTCACCCTTTCCAGAGCCAGCCTTCTTTGGCAGCAAAGTCTGATGGATATTGGGCAAAACACCCCCATTGGCAATAGTTACATCACCCAAAAGCTTGCTAAGCTCTTCATCATTCCTCACAGCCAACTGAATGTGCCTTGGCACTATGCGATTCTTCTTGTTGTCCCTTGCTGCATTCCCAGCCAATTCCAACACCTATATACCAAGTACCAAACCAAATCAACAAATCAATTTTTAACACCCCATTAACAAAACCTGCATTCCCATACAACCAATTCATCAAACTATAAAGCTACAAATTTGACTAATAAGCCTATTGACATTATTGATCTGATTTGAGTCAATCAATGGACAATCTAAGCTAGCTTAATTTTGTTATCCTTGATAGGGGAAAAAAGGCAAAATTTATCCAATGTACACTCTGATGGATGCAAATTTCACTAGTCACCCCTGAAACCTAGATCCCAAATCACAAAAACACTAAAATTTGGGAATAATACGCAATGTATAGCCGTAATAATGGATAAGAGACCACACTGAGACGGATATGAATTGAGATCAATTAGATTGAATGCTTAATCATAAGAGTGGATTAAAAAGGGCACGGAAGTAACCTCGGCAGCGAGATACTCAAGAACAGCAGCGAGATAAACCGGAGCTCCGGCACCAACACGCTCGGCGTACTTTCCAGCCTTGAGGAATCGAGCGATCCTGCCGACCGGGAACTGGAGCCCCGCCTTAGAAGATCGAGACACCGATTTTGTGGCTTTCGCCTTGCCTCTACCAGCGCCGCCCTTCCCTGCACCCCCGCCGCTACTCATTTTCAGTTACGTAACCCTAATTGAAACACTTGATTCTCTGAAATTCTAGAGTCCAACCCACAGAAATTCTCGCCTCTTGGGTAGAAGAAAAGAGAGAAGTGTATATATAGCAATCGGTTGAGTATTGTGGTCCGTAGATACAGGGATGCACGGATCGCCAGCCTGGCACCCCAGGTGCCCGCAAATTTTTCAATGCGCGGGAAGACGTTTCTGGAAACTCCTCCCCTCAATACTACGGGTGAGTTTAACCCTTATTAATAATAGTTTTAGCGGATTGTCTTAGTTAATAGTATTAATTTATTATAAAAAAATATCTGAAGCTTAGTTATTTACTTCACAAAGGAGTTAAATAGGCCTATGCATTACAACTGATTGTTCATATAGTACCATGAATTAAAATATGGTCTATTTACGCTTTCAAACTTATTTTTTTAGAGCAAGCAAACCTTCTAACAAATCTGTGACCTCTAATTGCAGGTAATACAAGTCATCTAGAGTTCCGACCAATTCCGTTGAACATTCGACCAAATTTCAGCAACTAAAGTCACAATATCAACAACCGACGACCGTTGACTGTCGCCGGTCACGTTCTGCCGAAGAAGGTTGGTCGTCTTCTTTGGCCATGTAGAAGGTGACCAACTTAGTCCCCTTCTCCGATAGTGGAGAAGGCGACCAACTGGTCGCCATCTCCAATCGTTGATATTGTGATTTTTAGTTGCCGAAATTTGGTCGGATATTCACCGACACTTAATAATGCCTCGATGCAAGATCGGGCTAAGGCAATGATTTTCATTCACCATTATCTTGAGTCTTGACCAAGGGTTAAAAAATGAGTATCTCACCATGAAAAAATATTTTGAGCTCTAGAAATTAAAGAAATATATGATCACCAGAGGACAGTAATTCTCTCGAACGCCCGTTATGATGGGCTTCACTTACGATTGCAAGATTTCAAAACTGTGAGCAAATATAATTCTGTTATGTTCAAAATGAGTTCTCAATTGTTATTATGTGGAGAGAAAAAAATATTGATAGTGATATATTCGAGAAAACATTATATACTTTTCATACATCCAATATGATGCTTCAACATGAAAATATAGAGAGAAATGTTTTACAAAATATTCTCGATTAATTGCATGCCGTCTTGTGGCTGAACAAAATAATGAGCTATTGATGAAAAATCACACATATATACACCATAGCAAATTTCTAGACGCCGGTTTATTTTATGTTATATCTAATAAATACATTTCTTAGAATTATATTGTATAAAAAAATTTAATCAGTAAGAAAGTAGTAAATGGCTTCTCAGAGCAATTTGTTTCCCTTTCGCCCAAGGATACTTCAGCCTGCTAAAAGTAAGAAAGACATTTACTAGTTTAAGAATATAATTGGGTTTTTAACAATGAAGTTTAGCATACTATTAGCCCAAATTTAATAACCAAGAAGTTGGGCCACCAAGCACTGTTTCCATTTCAACATAGATAACTAACAACTTAGCTAACCGGCAAAACAAACAAAATCAGCCCAACAACATTTGCTGTTTCCTTTTTTCTTCTTCTCCCAAAAGGTTGAATCATTCCTAGTCCGACAAAGCGGTAAATCATGATAACTCAATTGAATACAGAGACTAGACCTTTGTCATTTTCCTTCTTCTTTTATTTTTTGGATGACGAGAAAAATTTGTTATAACTACTCAAAAATCATGACGAGTTTGATCAAAAGGGTGATAAGTTTGTTTCTTTGCCAATATGTTTGATGAGGCACACATGTAATTATTGACCTTGTTAGGTTTACTCATGGTTGCAAGCTTTTTCATAAATCGAAGAACCTATTAATTAGTTGTAAGTATATGTTCAACGTATAACCCATATTGATTGGGATGAGACTCAAACATGAAAATTTAAAACTTTCTTTATGTAAAGTGAAAATGGTGCCATCAAACCAAAACATACTTGGCAAAGAGATGTATTCATTCCACTAAAATGTTTTACTTTTATACATACATATTATATAATAATAATAATAATAACAACAACAACAACAACAACAGTTAATTTTATTTTTATTCTAGATTTATAGGTGACAGTTCACTTTTAATCCTTTTTTTTTTAGAACATCCTCATTTGATCATATGGTATGACCATTTTTAGTCCTTCATCAACAAATCGTTGAAATGTCGTTAAATACAAATACATTTCAATCTTTTTTTTCTACAAATTAGATTGAATTGCTATATTTTTTATGTTGTTTTTTTTTTTTGAAAAAAATTCATAATTGAAGATCGAAATGCCATTGTATTTAAGGATATTTAAACTGTTTTGTTAATAAATGACCAAAAATGATCACGACACAATAATAGTATGACCAAATGTGAATGTTCTGATAAAAAATATTTAAAATGGATTCAAAAATGAAATTAACTCTAATAACAATAGTAATAATAATAATAATAATAATAATAATAATAATAATAATAATAATAATAATAATAATAATAATAATAATAATATATTTTATATGACTAAAAAAAAAAAATAAGGACCAAAATGGGGCAAATAAAAACCACAAAAACTTGCAAGTACATATTCTCTCCGCATTGGAATCGTTCTTTGTATGTAGCCGTCAAGAAAATAAACTCAAAAATGAAAAAAATAAAAATAAAAATCATAGAGTAGTGACAATGATATCTGGCTTCTAGCATTTGACAATACAATACAAGATGGAACACAACTTGGTTAAATCCAATGGGTTACACGACAACTAAATAAAGTGACGATTGTGACCCCAGCCAAATTGACATTTTTAGATTCTTAGAAAAAAAATAAAAATAAAAATTAAGAGATTAATTAATTAAAAAGTGGAAGAGGGTGTCATTCTTTATCATAGAATAGAAGCCCACAGTTTGGTGGAGAGTGACAGCACAAATCAGTTTTGCCTTTGAATCAAAGACAGCTTTGCACATACTATGCGCTAATTAAACAAATATTAATTTTCATTAACATTAAATTAATATTGCTAAGCACCCCCAACATCTTAGGAGGCCTTTTCCAACTTGTATGTATATGTGTGTATATATACTTATTTATTTTCTAATTCATTAAGCACAAGTGGGTTATATATCTAAGTAATGTACCATTTGACTTTCTTTATGGAATAGATTATGGCCAACTTGTTTATAAATTAATGCCATACCATTAAAAAAAATAGGAAACCTTTATTTGAAAAAAAATTTGCAATATTAATTAATTTTCATATATAGTTTGTGATTTGTGTCATTATCCTTCAAATTTTTTATATTTTTGAACATTGATCATAATCCACCGTATCACAAACTAATTTAATCATTATGTTTAGATGTAAATAGTTTTAGTTTTATAATTATAATTATAATGCCAAAAGGTCTTGTAGAATTTGTTAGCTCCTAGCGCTAATCGCCAAATAAGTGGTGTCAACTCATGCTAAAGGTCAAGGTTCAAGTTCACGTACTCACATAATAAAAAGAGACTAGGCCGGGTTCGAACCCATATACATACTCACCTAATAAAAAGATACAATATATGAGACTATGGGTCACGTGTTGCTTTGAGAAGTAATCGATTTTGCACAAATAAGGGGGCGTGGTTTGAGTCTCCGAATTATTGAACAAAAAAAGATCATAATCCACGTGTTGCTTGAACCTCTCTTTTCTTCTCTTTTTTTTTTTTTTTTTTTTTTTTTTTTTTTTTTTTTTTTTTTTTTTGGTTCTCCTCTGGAAATCTCGCAGAGTTCGTTGGTAAGAACCTTGTGGGCATGAGCAACTAGCTAGGCCTAAATATTGTAGTTTCCGAAGATATTTTTTAATTAATTGAGATTGTATTATATTGTATATATTTACTAGTTACTAAATATTTCAATAAAAAAAGTTTTGAATGTCGCATTCAAATTTCTAATAAAGATAACAAAAAATTAAAAATATCTAAAGATGCACGGCTTCAAATTAAAGAATCTTTGAAAAATTTATCATGAAAGCGCCTCAATCAACACAAATTATATTATTGGTTCCTTCAATTCGTGCATGTCAAATGGCCGGCAAATAGAAAATTTGTAGTGACGAAATTAAGGGTTTCTAAGAAAGAAATATACTTTCGAATAATCAAAATGCAGATAATAAACATGGATTTGATTGATTTATAATTAGTTTTCTAAATAATAGAAAGGGTTCCTAGGGAGAGGGTTTTGTGGAGGTTAATAATGTTGCGGTCGAATCAATGGTTTGGATATTTCTATGGATGTGGCTGTGGTGCTTATATGATCTGAGTTGTATGTGGATATGAAGAGAACGACGTGAATTATGGAACAGTTTTACTATACACATATAAGTCAAGAAAAGCCGTGCTATGAGAAAACCTAAATTACTGATACCAGATGAGAATTTGTATTCTAAAACAATTTTACGATACACATAAATTTACAGCACAAAATGTAATAGTTTTACAATACACACAGATTTACAGCACAAAACGTATGACTGAAAAACACAATACACCTAAAAAAAAATGTAGAGTCCTAACATATGTAATTCGATAGAAGGTTTCTGTCCTATTGTTGAACTTGATGTGTTTCACATCCATTTTTAGGGACGTTGGAGTAATTTATAGGATTTGGGTTATAATTTTTACGTACGCTATATAGTATTTTCATAACAATGAAACTTATCTGAATTCAATACGGATTGCACGGTGCAAGTTTGACTTTTATTAGTATGCTTATTAATTGTCCCGATGATAGATGATTCCTCAAGAATATGAATGTTTGCGAACAAAACTTTCGGTAAACTACTCGTATTCGTGATCGGTAAACTTTCAGTTTGAGGGTTATGAGGACCCTGGCCACATGACCCCCCCCCCCCCCCCCCCCCAAAGAAAAGAAAAAAAAAAACCCTCAAACCCTCAAACCAAAAGCAATAAGGATTTTCTTAGCTCATGCTGCACACAAAGACTTCAAAGTATTCTGAATGGATGTCAAGGGGTTTTGAGGGCTTTGAGGGTTTGAGGGAGATTCTATTAACGTGATGCCGTTTTTTGTTGCTGCTCGATTGTTTTTGCCTTCTTTAACCTCAACACGAATGAGCATCCGCCTTGTTGATGGTTCTATTCGGTTTTCTCAAGCAAGGTTAAAGTCTGGACAAAACATTTGATAAGTGCCAAAGATATATCTTTTTAGGGGTCAAACTGGAGGGTTATGAGGGCTTTGAGGGTTATGAGGGCTTTGAAAGTTATGAGAGCTTTGAGGGTTGTGAGGGCTTTGGGGGTTTTATGAGGGTTATGTGGGCTGCTAGATTACTCTTGAGTTAATTTTTGCCTTTTTTATTGTTGTTACGTTGTAGTTATTGTTATTGGATTAATCCAATACTATAACACGACACATTTGAGGTTTCACGATTATGTTACATTAAACATTTTATTGAGGCGCAACACATCTTTCAACTGCTATGAATCAATGATTTGGTATTATTTTTAGTAGGTTAAACTACATATGCGATTGTGAGTGTACACACGTTCAACAATGTTCTTAATTACTTGTGAAAAGATAGTTTAAATTTTTTTTTTTTACATACGCTAATCCCCCGTATCATATTAGATAAGACTAGTCTAGTAATCTCACTTATAACCTTGCATTCTTGCATACACATAATATACAATTTTTATCATTAAGTTTTTAACCGTCCAACTTTACATGACTTGATGGGTAAATTTACATTCAAGAGATAATATTGCAACTATAAGAAAATGATTTGAAAAATTGAAAATTAAGGGACCCTACAATCATGAATTTAATTTTGGGTTGGTAGAAATGCTAATATAATTTGTTGGTTTGTGAAAGTATTATATAGTGAAAATATTATCCCCATTAACAAAAGATGAATAAATAAACACATATACGTAGCCTTGGCCTCCCCTACCAAACATTTTCAATTAGTATATGTATTAGTTTAGCCCCCGAAGGATTTTAAGGCTAAACAAAATTTATTACTAACAAAAAAGGCGTTTAAAAAAGAAAAACTCATAATGTTGGGTGAATGCTACGAAAGACTAATCCCGCATCGTGTCACTTGAAATGTGACACAGACAACTACACAAGTCTAAAAAATAAATAAAATTGTGTATTCGTTACTAACTATAATTTTTGATATAATGATAAACTCTTATTTTTTGTGACAAATAATTTACTTCTAATTTCATCTGATCTCTTTATGTAACATGATGACTAGTTTCATATTCAGACTTTAGAAATACCAATTGTAATAGAGTCAGTAATATTCAAATAAAAAATTTTAAAAAAAGAAGAAGAAGAAACTCCAATTATCTTTTTATGTTTCTTTAAAAAAATTCGTATTGCACTGATATTTGTATCTCACTATATAAAAAATAATTCAATTAAATTTCGGTAGGTCGAATTATGGACAGCTCACATAAGTTGATTCTTTATGTTGTTTGCATAAATGCATATAATGGAAGACTTTACCAAATGACAAAGTCAAAAGTAAAACTTAAGCATCCAATAGCTAGGAATGATAAATTTTTGTCCATCATCTAACTACCTATAATCAAAATTCAAAGAGTGTGCATTTAGTTTTTTTTGACTGGAAAAATTAAAGTAATTGATATTAAAAGAAATTAAAGAATTCCTTTCAAAAAAAAAGAAATTAAAGAATCTAATATTAAGTATATAGGGATGGGATTAGTTTGGGAACCTACAGTACCGAATTATAAAAATGTCAACTAAGAAGCATTATAAAATAAAAAGGACGGTAATATTTTTTTAATAAATATATAATAGTTTTATTTTCACTATTTATAAACATGACATTAGTCGTTCATAAATTGTGTGTTTGACATATAATCATGATTTTAGTATAGTTTTAAGAGATTATATGGACTCAAAGTATTGATTTTATAAACATGTAGTTAATTAACAGATTATGTACATGTAGTGCCGACATTGTTTTTACTTGCGGAAAAAAAAATAATGTATCACTAAAGAAGCCGTTTATGTGAATTACGAAATGATGTCGTTTTGAATTAGGTGGACCCTAGCCCACGATATAACGATTATAAATATATCTCGTGTACACACCAATAATGAATAGACTTAAAAGAAAATTTTAATTAACATTTATCACATAGAAGATGTTTATACAGCTAGAAAAGATAGAGCACAAATTTTCATCAGTGGAGTCTAGGGGTCACTTGGTACCTAATTAAGAACCTCAGCTATTTACAAGGAGTAAATTACAAATGACCAATTAAGGAATTAAACCAAAGTTGATGAGTACATATAATTAATTTTTGGACTTTAATCTGTACGTATGACCTTAATTATAGGGGAAATGGGGAATTGTCCATTTCTATGTTCCATGGGAACTCATAAGAGTCAGTGTTTTGAAAATGTTTTCTCCAACAAATTTCTAAAAACATCATAAAATTTGTTAAAGTCTTATATTTACTTTTAAAATTTCAAGAATATTTTTCAAAAAGAAATTAGTAAATAATTAATATTTATGTATATTTAAAGAAAAGTATTTACAAATGCACATAAATATATGATAAAGAATCATATGACAACAAATGTCTCATGTAAATAGTGCATATTAATATCATACATCAATTTGAGTCGATTAAGGGTAAAAATGTGATGACATTTTCATAATTACGATAGTACTTTCGTGGATAACTAATAGTGCATACGCATGAGTGCACTATCAACTATCAAGTGTTTTTCAAAATGACTGTTGTAATTATAGAAATGTCATCTCGTTTTTCTCAACCTAAATAAATATATGAGATTAATCCATAATTTTTGCATGGTACATGTGTTTTTACTTGGACCAACCTATAATTTCCTGTTTATGTGCAACCTAGCTCTCTTTTGAAAGGTCAAAATATCTACTTCATATTGCAACGTTAGATATTTATCTGGTGTGTATTATATGTGAAATCTCGTGAATCGAATTAAAGTAAAAATTTAGATTCACTTTTTACTTAATAAAGAGCAATATTATAGTTTATTACCAAGTTAAATCTTAAATATCCTAACTAACACTAACTTAAATAAAATTAAAATTACAACATGCATTAACTATTTAAAAAAAAAAAATCTCATTCCTCCGAGGCTTATCGTAGTTAGTTCGTCGCATGAATTAAAAGAATAACTAACTAAAAAAATGATAGAAGGTAGACTAGGATCTGACTGGTAGGCTGATTGTGCTATTAAAAGAAACTCTCGGATTTACAAGGAGTACATATATATAATGTACAAAAACTACAGTGCAGTGCCCGTTAGATTAGAAAAAAGAATTGTTTTGAGTTGCCATCCAATGATAACGTGACGTACCATGAATCATATCAGAATCTAGGGAGTATTAAAAACACAAACAAATAAATAAAGTACGAAAACCCTAGGTATAGCTAGGTTTTGGTGACTGGTGGGTAATAAAAAAAATGAAGGCATATTTAGCAGCAGAGTAAGGCAACTCCAAATTGATAACTAGATCAGAGTTGTTAAACAAACATTTCTGATCTTTTTCACAAAAAAACAACGCATACAGAAACGGGTAATAAAATACGAAAGAAGACAAAAGAGATCATATGAGAGAGATTGAGAAAGAAGCAAAGAGGCAATTAAGAATGGAGGGGGGGAAAGGTCAAGGCACTGTGGTGCGGAGAAGTGTAAGAGCGACCTTTCCAAACAAAGAGGGGCGGGGCGAGGGTCTCGCCTGCCCTGACTGGCTCGCCTTAGCGGAAAAAGGTAGCGGCGTGTGGCCTTTTATTTGTTTCGGCCCCACCGTACCCACCCCGCCCACTTGCAAGGGCGTACCACTACTGCTTATGTTCACGCTTCAGACACAACAACAACCTAAGATATATATATGGATCTCCCCCACCCTCTCTGTTCTATTTTCTGATAAGAAACCTACTATCACTATTCGAATGTGCAGTGTACGTCGAGTAAGTTTTATTATATTAATATATAATAATTTACAAATCGTGCAACTTCAACTAAGTTGCATTGGTCAGCCTAACCTATTATTAATCTTATTAATTTGAAATGATTAGCTATAAACAATTTAAGTTAATTTATATCTCTGTAATTTTTTTTTTGTCAGTTAAAATTTTAAATAAAATTTATTCACTACACACTCTCCCATCCATATAAATTTTCCAGGTCTCTGAAAACCTGAGAAATTACGTAAAAAATAATAAATTCATACTAAAAATAAGTGTGAGCAGTATTATTGGACCGAGAGGATAATAGAGGTATGTAGATAGATACCTATATTATTTGCTAGTCCGTAGTATATTGTGAGGGAGTCGGGGTGTACGTGTTGGGCAGCCTCTTCGCTTCGGTAGAAAGACACGTATAGTATGTAGACAGTACGTATAACTAACTTCTTCGCATTTCTCCAATTATAGAATGCATGCATCTATCTAGTATCTACACGTACTCTTTTCGGCACCGCCAATATTACTTCTCGTCCAAGATTTTTTTTTTGAGTTCTACTGACTCGATTACAATGTAGTATCTGTTCATAGCTACTTTCTCAACCTAAGCACAAAGAGTCAACAGATGCCTCCACTGAGAGGTGGACCCACTCCCTTCTACATGAGAGTGTATACCGGATGCCGCTTGACCACAAGGCCTTTGGCTCGTCCAAGATCTTTTCTTCTTTCTATCATCTTAAAACAAAACAATTCTTGTACGTTGGTAGGTGGCATACAATTGCACTCCGATATAAAAGGAAATGGGTTCGAATCTTAGTGGAAGCAATAGTGACTCTTTATGTTTCAATAGGTTGAGAAAGTAGTTATGAACAAATACTACATTGTAACAAAGTCAATCATACTAAAAAAAATTAATAGCTTTAAAAATTAAATACAATACACTTCGTATGTAGGGTAAAAAACAATTGGTAACCGAACTTCTGTGAGACGGGTCATGTCAATGTCGAATAATGTACATTTTAATTTGATATTAAATATTACATTTTTCCTTATAAGTAACCAGCATTTTATTCCTAATTAGTATAGAGATTATATTTTCTTATCAATTAGACTCGACACATCTCACGTATAAGGATCCAATAATAATAAAAGTATTTCATAGTATTTTATATTTATTTCTCTATATTCTATATCTCCCACTTTGTGCATGTTTTTCTATATTATCTCTATCTTGTCTTCTTTAACATTCGATCTCCCTCGTTCTTCTTCCTTTTCATTATCTTGTTAGTGTAATCACTGCAGTACCAAGTCATATGTTTTCTCTCTCTACATGTAGTATTCTTCCCTCAAAATACACATGGGAGATTTTTTACTATAGAGCAAATTTCATTTTTAATTATTGACTATTGTTATATTAACCATTTAATCATATTCTTTTACTTTTGTCTAATTACATCACTTTTGTTTGCTTGCAACAATTAGTTCTCCAACTTTTTTTCATTCAATCGTTTAATGAAAATGAATAACATGTAATTTCATCATTCAAACCTTTTACTCTAATTGTACTGTGACAAATAAAATCTCCATTCCTAGTAAAGTCGTATAATTGAATAATAAAATTACATGTTAACCATTTTAATAATAATAATAATAATAATAATAATAATAATAATAATATTATTATTATTATTATTATTATTATTATATATATTTTCAAATGTTAATAATAAACAATTAGCCCGTTTGGACATCTCAGTTGGTTCCTAGGTGGTAGATTGTAGTAAGATACAAGGGATAATTATTGCCAAGTTTGTCTGACAATTCCAATTAACTTTGTAACTCAAAAGTTTCAAATTTAACTTTTCAATGAAGTTTTTTATTTTCTCTTCTTGATTTGAGAGGTCATAAGGCGAGCTTCACTCAGAATGCATATTTAAATAATGGTTGCGAATTTTTTCGTATAAAAAAAACTAGGAGATGGTAAACAGTTTTTTTGGGGTTCTGTGAGGCCATTAACTTATCAATATATAGTAAGTGCATAATCAAAATATACAAAGAAACGAACAAATAGGCAAATTGGATAATGAGTAATTATTCATTTTTCCTTTTTGGTCTTCACATGTTTGATTTTTACTTATTGTTTTTTTTTTTTTCGGATCTTATCAATTCTCGATGTAAATACTTGAGTTTGATTTTTTTTTTTTTTTAAACATTCCCATATATGAGAAAAAGATTTTATATAAAAATTATGCTACTACAGAAAATTTCTCTAATTAAGACGGAAAATACCAAATTAAATTTCATAATAAAGTAATATAATGGAAGACGATTTTCTTCATTGGAACAACTATTAACAAAACTAAAAAAAAAAAAAAAAAAGACAGAGAGAGAGAGAGAAAAGAATATAGACAAAATCAAAAAATAAAGAAAAAAAGTTACTACATACTAATAATACAAGTTGTCACAGCGTACAAATGGTACAATATATGTACAAAAAAAAAAAAATTAAAAACAACTTTATTCTATCGCCATTTCCGGCCATGCATGCAACTATGATTGCTTTATTTGTCTCCATGCATCTAGAACACCAACAAAGAATCCTTGATGTCATACCCCATCTTCTCCAAGTTGGGATTAACGGCGAACTGAATCATCGGCGGCGGCCCACACGCCAACGCGAGCGTGGTCTTAGACCCTGCCGGAATATGGTCTTTCAGCACGGCCTCGGTGATGAAACCCGTACTATATTTCCAGCCTTCCTCAATGGAATCTTGAACCACGTACCAAACCTTAACCCGGTCGGGATATTTCTCCGCCCACGCGTCCAGCTCGGCGCGTAGCAGAATATCCTCCTCCGTCCGATTCGCGTAAACTACAAACATCTCCGTGTCGTCCTCGGGGTCTTTCAAGATGGCCTGCATGACTTGGTAGATCGGCGTTATTCCCGTCCCGCCGGCCAGCATGGCGAGTTTTTTGGCGTGTTTGGGTTTTCCGTGGACGAGGAATTTGCCACGGCCTTGGTATTCAATATGGCCGAGTGGGCCCTTCACGTCTAGGGTGGACCCCAGTTCGAGGGAGTCGAGGTGTTGGGACATTAGGCCGCCGTTGGGGAATTTTGGGTGGACGTTTTTGAAGTAAACTTTTACGACTAAATCGAAGTGGCCGACCTGGTCGACGTGGCTGGTTGGGGTGTAGGCTCGCATGCAGAGCTTGTCGTCAATGGCGGCGCAGAGGAAGATGTGTTTGCCGACCGGCAGACCTAGGACTTGGTCGTCCTGCGGGAGGGCGAAACGGAAGAGGCGAACGTCGTGGGAGATGGATATCTTGTCGACGAGTTTGCACGGGATTTTCTCGCGCGGGATTAGCGCCACGCTCCGCTGGGGCGCGTTGGGGGCGGTGATTTCCTTGATGGGTGCCAAGTAGCCCGGGCCGTGGACCGAGTTGTTGGGGGAGGACGCGGAGGAGTCCGACGTGTACCCCGTGGTGATCAGCTCGCCGATCCGGTAATCCTCTAGAAGCTTCTTCGCCTTGTCGGAGTGGATGGCGTCGAATTCCTCCGTGCAGTCCGTGCCGGCGTTGATGAGGATGCTGTCGGTGCCGCCCGGGTGGTCGTTGAGGAAGCGCGTGCAGTCGTACACGTGGCCGTGGACGATGATCCACGCCGACTCGGCGGTGCTGTGCTTCTTCACCTCCGACATTGAGAACATCTTAGACGCCGTGTTCATGAAGGGCGACGACACACTTTTCTTAAGCGTGGGTGTCGCGTCCGAGGAAATCTCTAGGTGCCTTTCCTTCGCCATCCACCCGCCGGATTGGGCTCCGGGTTGGGTCGGGTGCTCGAACACTATCCCGATCTCTCCCTTGTGTGGTTTGCAGACGTTGGTCTTCACTCGGAACCAACAATTGTTCATCATTCCCTATTCAATATTCACACAACAATAACATTCGAAAATCAATTTCGATCAAAATTTCACACTTATAAAACTAGACTAGACTAGACTAGATTAATTAGGTTACAGCAAATCGCAATTACCATGACATTCCAAATGAGTTTTTCCGGTTGGGTATTAAAAGTCTCGTCCCAAGCTCGAACCGCAATTTCCTTAGCACTCAACAAGTCAAGAACCTCAACCTCGAGTGACCAGAAACACCAGCACCAATACTTCCCATACTTGTTAGGCTTCTCTTGATGGTCGAGGTCACAGACGAGCCACGTCTCGCCTCCGTCCATCGTCACCTCCACTCGTGTTACTTTCTTTCCTCCACCTGCAATTAAAAAAAATAATAAGTGAATTTCGCTCCTAAAGATGCATGTAAAATTCTTATTCTATTGTCAATCTCAACATGTTATGTCAGTAAAGAGTAAAAACTAAGAATATAATTAATATAATATTAGCCATTTAATAATCATTTTCAGCCTCCAAATACACACCGTCAAATCACAAACTTTTGCACATAGTTTTAGTGTAAAACGGAGGCTAAGTGGTTGTCAAATAAGCATTTTAATTTGAGTGGATCCACAAATAAGAAAGCGACCTATGAAAGCATCTTATGAAGAGTTGATCGATCTTATGATAACATAAAATAATGATGCGACAAAGTTGGTTTGTTTAAGCAAACCCACGATGCTGGAACTGTACTAGGTCAAGTAAATCTATCTGTCGTCACTGCTAATGATTCCCCCAACACAACTCCTTTATTTAATGTACGTCCATCCCATGTTCTCGTAAAACTAGCAACTCGGTGAAAATATAGGTAGTTTACACTATTCATTATTTATTTATTTATTTTTCCACAGGGGTGACTCTTCAGAATTAGGAGAGGTATACCCTCCTAGCACCAAGAGGCATCCAAGTACCATCTTTTCTTGGCAACAGTAATCCATTGCACCCAATTATATTCACTATTTCCATTATTAATTAAATCATCAGACTCCAATCCCGAGAATCTACTTATCTCGATCTACTTTAAAGTCGTAACAGAAAAATAAATTGTAAAATGTGTCTTAACAGTTTCTTAACAGCAATATCATACTTTCACTCAATTAAGAACCCACTTAATTATCTCTACTTTAAAATCTTAACAAGAGAAATAAACCGTAAAATAAGTTTTAAGGATTTTAAAGTGATTTATATATTGTTAATGATCTTATGGTTTAGTTACACGAAGTGACTCTTCTAAATGAGAAGTCATCTTCGGTGATAATAGAAATAAGGACAACTTTAATTTCTGAGCCAGAAATTTTAATTTGTTTTGGTGTTATGTCATTTCAATAACGATATGTATTTTATTTTGCGAATTGGACCGACAGTAAAAAAATACATAGAAAAAGGAAAGGTTTAAAAATACCAGAATAAGCGTAGCCTCTCAACATGTAAGGACGTTGGGTGGTCCAAGCGTTGATGGGCAAGATCTCTTCGTGACACGGCGTCGTAATGACGGAGTTGATGTTGAGTTCGTTGATTATGTATTCTGGTTTGTACCACCACGCTGCAACACGTACCAATACAAATTCTCATCAGAATATTCCATAACAAAACCATATATACGGCACAGTATATAAACGTGGAATTTGACACTTTGCCCCCTATCATCTTAAACCACATAGTCAAGTCAAGGTTCCCAAAACGTCATGTGGTAGTTTTGGCCATTTGCCACCA
Organism: Ipomoea trifida; assembly: GCA_003576665.1. Taxonomy (NCBI): domain Eukaryota; kingdom Viridiplantae; phylum Streptophyta; class Magnoliopsida; order Solanales; family Convolvulaceae; genus Ipomoea; species Ipomoea trifida. The sequence continues at coordinate 18,358,173 of CP025656.1, read as the reverse complement.
TATATAACTTCTCAATCACTATAAAACAAAATACTTTTCAATTTCACTATTTTATAAAGTCTAGGCCAAAGACCTTAAATCTAGTAGCACTAGGTTGCACACAATATGGAAAGGGGTGGGTTCGAACTTTGATGGAGGTAATATTGACTCTTTGTGTTTTATTTGGTTAAGAAATTAGTTATGAGCAGATATTATATTGTAACAGAGTCAATAGTACTCAATTTTTTTTATCCTACTATCATTATTTAAGGGTAAATTCCTGACACTAACCACTAACCAGTCAACAAAGTACCATAATAATATAAATCAGTTCATATACTCAAACTAAGAATGTTAATAGGTCACTTTAGAATTTATAATTTTGCGCTTAATAACCTAACTAACTTGGTTAGATTTTATCGTACCTTCTGAGTTTGCAAGTTCAGCGTCGACGTGAGAAGGAAGGACCCTATTGTCCTTGAAGTGATAGTAATTTTCCGATTCTTTTGTGGTGACTATAATTCTCTTGAGCCACTTCACCATTCTGCCGCCGATGAAGCCGGGAATGATCATCCTGACCGGAAAGCCGTGGTCCGGCGTGAGTTTCTCTCCGTTCTGCATGTACGCCAGGATTATGTCTCTGGACGGATCCATGGCCACTTCCCTGCTAACGCTGGTGCCGTATTTCGAGCCGCCGCCGCCGGACAAGTCCTCGGCGCCTTCGAAGCACACATTGAGGCCGCCGTTTTTGCGGCTGAAGATGCCGCAGCGTTTCAGGAGGGCGGCGAGCGGGACGCCGCGCCACACGGAGGTGGAGATGGCGGCGGCGCCCCAGTTGAAGCCGATGGATTTCTTCACCATGTTCTGCTCCTTGCGACGGTTTCCCGCGCAGACGAGCGTGGCGGGGAACTCGCGGTACGCGAATTCGGTTACGAGCTGTTCCATTGTGAACTTCATGGGGCGTTTCACGAGGCCCGTGACCTCCACGCTCCAGTCGTTCCACGCGCCCGCGGGAACCGCGCCGTGATTCCGCACGTAGTGGAGCGGGACCGGCGTGATGAAGCCGTGGTGCATGAGCCGAGCCAGCGGCGGCTCCGAGTTGAAGGGGTGCTTTCCCGTGAGCCGGATCAACGACGGGTTTCGCACGATCCAATGGTCCGAAGTGTTGTCGTCTCTGGAGTCGTGAATCGACGGCTCCAGCTCCGCCTTCCCTTTCCGGATCGCCACCGCATATTCGGAGAAGTTATAGTCGTCGTCATCGTCCTCGTCGGAGGAATAATCATCGGCAGAAACTTTGTTGTTACCATTAGGGATTTTGGGAAATTTGAGCTCGGAATTGAGGGGGAAATTGTTGTAACCTCGGACCGGGGAGTCGGAGCGTGGCTTGAAGCGGACGACATTGGTTAAACCCGGTTCAAGGTGGCTAAACTGCCGGTTTTCGACGGAGGCCGCCATGGAAATGGTGAGGTGAGGAAAATGGAGGAGAAAGAGACTTTTAATTTAGGCCTCTCAGTATAGGAAGTAAAACGGAATTTCTCTTCAACTATATGAATTCTCAATTGTGTGTTGAGAAACACGGAAAACTATGAGTGCGCATCGGTGCCGTTATATAGAGATTCGTATGCTCTCCGCTGCTCTACGTGACCCCACTATTATTTATTTATTTATTTTATTTTTATTTTCTTTTAATACTAAGGTGATCCCAGCCCTCTGGTTTAAAAAATCGTTAGACGCTACTCGGGCATTTAGGGGCCGATTAATCCGTGTATGGCTTCTGTGTATTTATTTATTTATTATTTTATAAAGACTTAATAATTATAAACTATTTAGTATGTTAACGGTTAATACTAAAATATTACGGAGTAAATATTAACCTAAAAAAATCACACGTTTGAACAATTTAGGATTATTTTGCTCAAAACGATGTCGTTTTGAATGAAAAAATTCACAAAAATATGAATAATAGCTAATCGGCCGACTAAACAGCCTAATCAGTGCTTAACCAATTTTTAGGTAATTGACAACCTAGTCAGTGCTTATACCACCGATTTTTAAAGTAAATTGTGAGTCGCGCAACATGTTTGCAGTGGGATTGAGATCCAAACCCTCACATGCCCCATACATCTAACAAATTATTTTAAATTATTATATCTATACAGAAATCTCCTCTACGTCTCCGACACGTAAGCTTGTAATCGGTGATGTTATCTATAAAGTGTTACAATAAAAAAAAAAACTCTTTATTTTCATTTTTGAATACATGTAAATTAATTGAAACATTGCGAGTTAATAAGGAGTTTATTTAGTAATTAAATATAAAATTTTTGGTATAGTAATAATATTTAATAAACAAATATTATAGAATGATTTTAGTAAGGACGATGTAATATAGTTTATAAAATTTCCATAAAACGATATTCCGCATAAAGTGATGTTTGTTATTTATATTTATTAGTCAATAGTTTGCACTTCAGTAGCATCTCTGTAGCTATACATTATAGTAGAACCAATAGTACTAAAAAAATAATAATTGATTTTATCAAAGTTTTGTTATTGAATTGGACTACCATTGAACTTGAACCATCTCAAATGAGTTGAAATGTATTTAGTAATTTAAAATGCATTTGAAAATCAGTGATATTTTAGGAATTAAATGCGATGTTAATCTGTAAAAAAATAGGGGTCATTTGGACTTTCATTATTCTTGTTCCGAGATACAATGAAGATTGGAGAGACAAGAATATAGGGGGAGGGGGTAGATTTTTTTGTTTTTTGTTTTTTGTTTTTTTAACATTTAGACTATCTACTACAATGATACATATAGATCTTTACTTATAGATATAAGAAACAAAATCTCGAAAGACCTTTCAAAGATAAAGATGGGAGTGATCTAAAAGATATAACTGGGGTAATTAAATTCATATCAGTTGTACTTTAAGTTATTCTATTCTATATACGAAAATAAAAATATAATAATTTGTTGGGTCAAAATATAATGCATAAACATTCAAAAAAAAATACAATTCAAAATGTATTTTAAAAGTGACATTTTTATGCACATTTAAATACAAAATTATTCACCAAAATTTTGGTGTTAATTTATTCTAAAATTTTCAATTAGGATTAAAACCAATTTATGAATTTTAAAAACATAATTATCAAGTATAAAAATAATAAATTATATATAATATTTTTTCATTATAAAATTAGGGACTTTGTGTTGTTGCCCTGACTGCATTACTGAATATGACTAAGGTCGGTCCTAATTAGCTGAATAATGGCGATATTAATTAAAGATTGCTCCAACCAAACACTTATTACCTTCTAATTGAAATTTTATGATACGGCACTCAAGCCAAGACCCTAACTCCACCACAAAAGCTAGCTCATGAGTGGAGGTTTGGTCCCAACTTAAGTACCACGTACTCCACAATCTCTTGTGGAGCCGATGTGGGATCGTATCATTGTCCACCCCTTGAGAAGCCGACGTCCGCGGCGACTTACTCTAGACGGCTCACACTCCGGACCTTATCAAGGTCCCGCTAGGCCGGCACCGGATGAGTGGACGGCTTCACTCTGGATAGCTTTCACTCCGGACTCTTTCCGGTTCCCTTTGAACCTTATCAAGCACCGGGTAGCCCTCTTCTAGGTAGCCCTTTCCCACCACACTCCGGCCTCTCAATGAAAGCACCAATGATACGGCACTCAAGCCAAAACCCTAACTCCACCCCAAAAGCTAGCTCATGAGTGGAGGTTTGGTCCCAACTTAAGTACCACTCCACAATCTCTTGTGGAGCCGATGTGGGATCGTATCATTTTAGTGAGATGTGACAATTTATTACTGTAATAAAATAGTAATCATATTTGTTTTTGTGATAATAAAAAATCAGTAATGAATACTTAGACATTGACTTTGATTGATAACATAGTTAGCTTATCATCTAATTTTGACTTATTTGACCACTTTAGTTGTTTGACTTGATTAAACATTCAATATACATATTTGATTAATTAGTTTTTTGTAACAGTTTATTGCTTCAAAATGCTAAAATTTAAAAAGCTGCTCATAACTTTTTCGATAAACTTTTTAAAAAAGTCATTTTATATATGTAATCAGCTATCACCTAACAATTATTTTAACGGCGGACATGAGATTTGAGTTCTTTGAACAAAAGCTGAAAGGACAGTGGGATGGGTGAGTTTGGAAATTGGAATTTTGTTGGGGTAGTAATTAGTATACATGAATGGCTTACAAGTAGGCAACAGCCCGTCTCAGTTCTGACCTTGAGTTACAGCTGTTTCTTGTTTTGCAGTGGTTTAGAGCCGTGGCCACGAAAAAAACATATTACATAAAATAATAAATAAATACAAATAACAATTTTTTGTATTTAAAAAGAAAAACAGAAAATGAGAAAACATTATTTCACTTAATTTTAAGAGTTTAAATCGCACGGAGAATTAATAATGTTAAGTTTGGACACATTCTTATCAATAGGCTGATTGGTTGTGTTTATAATTGTTACTATTATTTATAGGCGCGATCAACAAAAATAAGTGTACAATATTAATTCTTATGTAAAAAGTAGAAATAAAATACAAATAAATCGTTCTACTATTTAAAAAATAGCAATTAAGTCATCAAATATATGTTCATACATAAGCTAATTTTGTGGTGGAGTTTGAGTCTTGACATAAGTATCGTATCACAGTAATGTCACACTATAAGGTTATCTCATAACTTGAACTAAATGAAGATTAATTTGATAGGGTACGAGGCATACCAATTTATGAAAATCTTGCTGGCTAAAATATTTTCTATTAGGTTGCATTTACTCCAAGTTATATATATAAGATAATCAAGCAAGGCATAACCTCCTGTAATGTAACATTACTATGATTCAACACTCAAGCTAAGACTCTAATTCCATGACAAAAGCTAAAATTGAGGCTGATACATGATAAAAAATGACTACTTGGTACTTGATAAAGCTAAAATGAAATAAAGAAGAGTCTAAAGTAAAAGCTATCAAGAGTGAAACTGTCCACTCATCTGGTACTGACCTAGGGGTGATACGATCCCACATTGGCTCTACAAGAAATCTTAGATTGATACTTAAGTTAGGACCAAACAAACACTCATGAGCTAGCTTTTGTAGTAGAGTTAAATTCTTTGCTTGAGTACCTCATCACAGGAATGCGGCAACGACGAGCGGACCGCGGATGATGAAGACATGCAGTGTAGTGTAGTACTAGTATTGTGCGTGCTATGCATTGCTATTTAATTTTGTTTTTATTTTATTTTATTTTATTTTAGTTTTTGTTTTAGCCGATGGATGCTTTGTTTTTGGGAGAATTAGGAAATTTGGCTTATTTCCCTAAAAAAAAAAAATTTATTATTTAAGTGTCTTGGGATATGATTGAGTTTTTTTAATTACATTTTAAACGTTTATTATTTAAGTTATTTTCACTTTTGATCTCACACATTTATTAGAATTTCAACAATTAGTTCATGATTATGAAAATTACTAATATAGGTGCACAACTGTTTTTTATTTCCCATATTATATTCAATCCTTCAACATCTAATGAAATCTAATTAATTTTTGTCACTTAATTGAGTGCATCACTTGTGAGTTACTAGAGTTTATGGGTAAAAATGTTCGTTCACAAATCTTGTAGAAAGTAGAACTTGACTATATATGTCCCTTCCAAACGTGTTGTATCTGCTATTTAGTTAATTTTTAAAAAAAATGAAATGAGACATGTTTTGTTCATGAGTGTTACACAAGTGAATGGGTGATAGTTATTATTTATTGAGTTAATACCCAAAATAGTCCTCGACTATAGTGATTTTTCTCAATTTTGTCCTAAACGACTTTGGTGACCTAATGTAGTCCCAGACTTTTGTGTTTATGCTCACTATAGTCCTCCGTTTACATTTTCATCCATGTGCTGTTAAATCTAAGGGTATTTTTGTAATTGCAATAGTCTTTCCTCTTATCCTCTACGGCTCTCCCCCTCAATTTCAGTACTGACTTCTTTTTACTCCACCTGCAAAATCCCTTTATTCTCCACCTGAAATTCCTTTACTTCACCTGCAAAATCCCTCTTTACGGATTGTCCCAAACCTACGATGTTGAAACAACTCGTCCAACACAAAAATCTGGCACCTGGGCTGGATTTTCTTTGGAATTTGAAGGGAGAGGTTGAGGGGTTGCTACCCAAACGCCACAGGAGGGTCAGAATGTTGGCTGGGGATCGCGGGTGCACTGACCACCGTTGGGCCACAGTTCTGTGATGATGCTTGACCACCAATTGCGCTGGGATGTGCTCTTCAACTCCAAAACTACACCACTGCAAACTAAAATTCGAAGGGGCCACAACAGGGTTATAATGTGTTAGCTGATTCTGATGCAAAGTGGAATGACTATAATGTTTGGGAGGTTTATGTATTATCTACTTGAATCCAATTTAAGAAAAGTGATATGTTATATACTCTGTATTTGATTTATGAGGCATGGACGCTGCCAATTGCCTAACGAAGGAAATGAATAATATGGTAAACTTAAATTGAAATAGATGTGGAAAATAAAAATGAAATGTCATTAAGTTTTTTAGCTTTTAATTTTTCTACTTCTTGAGAAATCGGAACACTATTGAGTTATAGAGAATTCTTGTTGAAGTTTATTTTTGGTCAATTATGCATTGAAGCAGCGCTTTATCTACCATGGGTAAGAAACTGGAAGTTATGCAAGTTTGGCAGCAACTCAGCAAAGGTATGACCATGCTGCTCAACAGTGTGCAGATTAACGACGGCATTGACCACACCAGGTCTTCGAAAATTGCCAACAGACGAATCAAATTCGAGAGGAAGAGAAACTGAAGTAGGCAAACCTTTAGCCCTCCCATGGTTGACGAACGTAGATAAGGGAATGGCGAATCCAGCGGCGTGAACATCTCCCTAATCCACTGGCTGGATTGGGCGGAAACTGGAAAGCTGTGGTGGATACCTCCTCATTCCCATGAGTCACCGGAAACTCATCCCTACTCTCCGATCAACGATACGTTCATGGGTGAAGGTAGACGATGCTTGGGCGAGTCCAATGGTGAAGTCTGATGAAAGAGGTAGTCAACAACATGGGTGAAGGAGGAGTAGAGGAGAGGAAAGACTATTGCAATTACAAAAATACCCTTAGATTTAACAGCACATGGATGGAAATGTAAACGGAGGACAATAGTGAGCAAAAACACAAAAGTCTGGGGCTGAATTACGTCACCAAAGTCGTTTAGGACGAAATTGAGAAAAACCACTATAGTCGGGGACTATTTTGGGTATTAACTCATTATTTATTGGTATATATATGGAGGCCAGCTCAGCAATATGCTTGTGGGATATTGACTTTGAATAGACATTTTTGTTCATAAGGTTACTAACAAGTAATGTGAAAAATTCACAAAGATTTTTAAATTCTTATTGTTGTTCATGTTCAAGTAAAGTCTAAAAGGGAGAGGTAGGGGTTGAATAAACTTTTAAAACATTTTTAATAATTAAAATTATCAAAAGTTAGCAGTAAATTAAAAGACTTGAACTTGCCTAATTTGTTTGAATCTTGTTTTAAATGTTTTGCAAGATAAAAAAAAAAAAATAATGCGTGTGTATTAGAGTTTGAATGAACAAGAAGGTAAGAAGTAGAGATCAGAGATAGAGAGATTGAAATAATGTTTTTATAGTGGTTTAGGAGCATTTTACACACACTTTTCTCTTGAGCACAAGGAGGTTTTCATTAATATTGATATTGATACAAGTGAAAAAAAAAGTAGTTTTTCAATTCACACTAGTTGTAAACTATGCCAATTAGGTTACTTCTTGTTCTCTTTTGACAGTTCTTTGAATGATTTTTTTCACCAAGTTATACGTTCATCACTATTTAATCTCCAACTCCAAAGATTGTATATATATCAAGTCTCCTTAAGAGAATATCTCCAAATTAAACTTTGGTTACAAATGGGTAGTTATCTCTTTACAAACTATTAGGCAGAATCTATATGATTCTTTTAGTTCAGTGATAACTTTCACTTAGCTACTAGAAAACATTTTTTTTTCTTTTTTCTTTAGGAGATGTCCTATCGATAGAGTTGATGAATCAAAATTCAAACGACTTTGAATTTTTTCGTTGATGCTCCGAGATGGTAGGTGTTTAAAAAGCTTTCATCTCTCCCTTTTTTGCTGCATGTCATCGGCCTTTGAGCGCATTCTCAATTTCTAATACATTTTAAGTGAAAGAGATCATTTGTCTCTAAGGGGGCATTTGGTTCACGGAATGTTAGATAACCTTAGTGAATGTGAGTTTATTATATATAAATGTTAGATTATTGAGAATGGTAAATTCTTGTGTTCCACTGCATACATATCCGTTGAACATAGGGTCTATCTACTGACTGAAATTGAATAAATACATTGTCAATTCTGGTATTTACAAGAGTCCTATGAAAAACGAAGACTACATAGAAGTTTTGGGGATTCTAATTTTCTTAACTTTAATTACCAGAGTTAATTAACATCATCAAAGTTTATTTAACAGACTTCCTAGCTAGCACTTAGTCGAAGGGTTGAAAGTGGAAAAAGATAAAAATTCTGCACATATATTGGCAATTATTTTCACAGTCTCAAATAATTAGTGAGAATGTTACTAAACTTGTGTGATGAAAAATGACAAAAATGTATTGATTTTTGTAAGGAACGTGTACATACTCGGATAATGACAACAGATTTCTTTTATCACTCAAAAAATAGCAAAAAATTATTATATTATAAGAAACGACATGGTAATTGTATGATATGCATGTAATGTACAAAATCACAGCGTACATGACGCAACGATAAAATTCAAAAATAATAGCATGACAAAAAATACTGTATTTTGATTTTTTTTAAAAAAATTAAAGATTTCAAATACACTGTACTACATTGGGGTGGGGGGAACCTCCACTATAAGTAGAATATATAATAATATACATTGGTTGGTTGGAAGCTTCATAGGACAAAACTGGATAATAGTTGTAGTAAATCTAGTCCAGATATTGCCTCCCCATTCAAACCACATTATTATTTGCACACAAACAACACACTTAATAAGTGCTTAAAATCAATTTATAATTCATCATGCTATTTCTGATGGTGGCTGTCCCTATGAATTTATACCATTTATTTTGGAATATGCCTTTGAATTTTTTAACCAATGTACCTTTTATTCTTTAGTCTCTCCTTCATTCATTTTTTTTAATATTAGAATAAAAGAGATAAAGGAAAAAAGCAATCCAGTTTCTGCCTATTTCTAGAGCTTTAATTTTCTAAAATAAAAATAAACATCCAACAAATTAAAATAAGATAAATTTTATTTTAAATAAGTATTAAATTAAAGCTACAAGTATAACCAATGATATTATGAGTTAAAGAAAAAAAAAAAAGAAAAAAAACCCTAACGTTACTTAGCTGGTGTATACAGTAGAAATCATTTTCTCTCTATTACTATAAACCCTAATAATTTTTTATTTTTTTTTTTAAATCCCAAGCAATAATCTTGTTGTTACATTTACATAAACCTTGGCACATGTAACCACATAAAAAATGAGAATGTGAAGTCCAAATCGGAAACCAAATGTGTAAAAATATATGCAGACACATACACCTTATGATTGCCAGTCTTTGCCTTTACGTCAAAATAAAAGTATAAGAATCCCTTTTTGGGATAACAAAAACTTCCCCAGTCACAACCTGCATGCTTCATATCTTTTATATGCCCATACAACCACTGAAAAGGTAGTTTCGGATTTTGGTCCGTCCTCACCCATGGAAAATTCTTAAACAAAATCATATATTCATATATATATATATATATATATATATATATATATATATATATATATATATATATATATATATATATGGAAGGGTTTAGGTACGGATATAACTTCCTGTGTGGTTGTGCGGTTACACACCTTAAATACACAAATTACGCACATTAAGCTAAGAACATAAACACCACACCTAAAGTTTTTTAAATGGTGCATGCACCTTCACACACAAACAAAGCACTTTAAGAACACAAACCATACACCTAAAATTTTAAAATGGCGTACCTTAAGTTTCAACACTAACACACTTTAAGTATACAAATCACGCACCTAAAACTTTAGGTTGACGCACTTTAAATTTCAACACTGACGCACCTTAAGCACACAAATCACGTACCTTAAAAAGGAAAATCACACACCTAAGTAATCGCACAACTGCACCTAAGAAGGCAAACTGCACAGGAGCCCATATATATATATATATATATATATAGAGTTAATTCCATTTTTGGTCCTAGATTTATAGATGACATTCCATTTTTAGTCCTGTTTTTTCAAAATATCCACTTTTGGTCCTAGTATTATTGTGGCATGACCATTTTTGGTCCTCCGTCAAGAAAATCATTGAAATGCTATTAAATACAATGACATTTTGATCTTTTTTATGCAAAGTAGGTTGACCCGCTATATTTTTTATGTTTATTTTTTCAAACAAAATCAAAATTGAAGACTGAAATGCTCTTATATTTGACGAAATTTAAACTGTTTTGTTGATGGAGGACCAAAAATGGTCATGTCACAATAATACTAGGATCAAAAGTGGATATTTTGAAAAAAAAGGACTAAAAGTGGAATGTCACTTATAAATCTAGGACCAAAAATGGAATTAACTCATATATATATATATATATATATATATATATATATATATATATATATATATATATATATATATATATATATATATATATATAGAAAAGTCACCGCATTTAAAAAAAAATTATATTTGATTCGTTAGATTTGGACAGATGGACGGCTGTGATTGGTTCTAATTCCTCTCCTGGGCGCCCGTTCTCACCTTAGAACACACCCCTCTAGGAGAAAACTAAGAAAAAGTTTCATACTTACATCTGTAAAAATCAGATGAATCAAATCATATTTTAAAAATTGCGGTGACATTTTTCATAATTATCGTCAACTTCACTTTGCAAACTTGAATACTTAAATATGAATTCTGTAACAACTAAATATGAATTCATGAATAAATTTTTAAAAATCAATATGAAAAAGCTAAATTATAAATCTAAATAGTAAATGTAATTAAACCCCAATAAAAAGTGAACCTTAAACCAAATAAAATCAAAAGCTTAGTCATAAACTCTAAATTAAAATCCAAACCCGGTGTGCAATGCATTTTTGCATTTTAGCAAGTAAAATGTTTTAATACTAAATATGCATTCTGTAACAACTAAATGTGCTTTCTAGAAAATTCTGAGAAATACAGATTTTATAGAGTAGTATTCAAGTTTGCATGGTAAAATTGACGATAATTAGGAAAATGTCACCATTTTTTTTTTAATCTTATCTTATCCATATGATTTTTCTAGATGTAAGGTTGTGATTATTTCTTAATTTTCTCTTAGGACTTGTTCTATCCAATACCTTTATTATTATTATTATTATTATTATTATTAAAATGAGTAGTTTTCAAAAGGATGAATATATGATCGCCATATATGTCCCTTTTGACAATCAATTAGCAAGCTTACTTATTCTTTTCTCTCAAATGTTGCTTACTAAACCACTGAGCTAAATTCGTGCAGGTAACGTACTTATTCTTTAATTAAGGGACTCACGATAGTTTCACTCTCCTGTATAATTTGTAAGCTATAACACTAGATAACATGAACAAGTAGTGATTGCGAGTTTCTCTCATCACCCCAATATATATATATATATATAGACACAGACAATCTTGGCCACTTTTGCCATCCACTTCCCATTGAGATTATGGCACGTTAGACATTTAATTTAGTGTTGTGTGTAAAGTTGTCAATATTTCTTAAGCTAACATATATCCATTATATTGTACGTAATACTACAAGTGCACATACATGCATGTGCTTCATTACAAATATGATGTTAAATCCTAAGATTGTTGTATAAATAAATAAATTAAATACGGATATATATATATATATATATATATATATATATATATATATATATATATATATATATATATTGGATTGAAGGATGAACTAAGATAATCCTTATTGATCTATTTACCATTTTCTTATTAATTTTTAAATTGACATATGTGTTTAGTAATTTCTTTATATAATTAATCATATATAAATTTTATTTACTTTCATTCATTTAATTAAATATAAAACTCAAATTACAAATAATTTAAACTGACATTAATTAATTAATTACTTGAATGTTGAATTAGACCAATATAATTAAAGTGATATAAACAAAAATATAAATCTCAATCAAACATTCAAACGGCTCCAACAATGTATAGTATGCATAAAGTATGGGCATTGTACGGAGTACTTCTTGAAGGAAATTGTATAATGTATGGAGTAATTGATTTTCTTTTATAATATTTGATTCGAGATAGAATAAAAAAGATCAACATACATGTTCTTCAAAAAAAAAAAAGATCAGCATATCAATTTCAGATAAACAATTTGAGTAATATTGACATCGAATCAATAAAATCAACATATCAATTTCAAATAAACATACAATTTGAATAATACTGACATAGACATTGAATATGATGCCTCTCGAACGAGTGTCGAAAACGCGAATACGATAAATCCCATAATATAAATGGAAAAAATCTCAAGGGCAGAGAAGAGAGTCGTAAAAAGAAAGAGAGGGGGCAGAAGAAAATGGCGTATGGGAAACTCAACAGTCACTCAACACAATAAACCCTTCTGTGAGTTCTGTCTTTTTACTTTTATGATATGAAACAAAATATAATGTAGTGGACTGGAGACATCATATCATATATATGTATGTCTCAATGGTGCTTTGCTTGTTTTCCCTGCTGGTTAATTTTATTACCGTACCAACTTGCATTAACAATTTAATTTAATTATTATATTTTTAATTTACAGAAAAATTCGTCTTTGCTGTTTGAAGCAAGCCTTGTGTCTTTAGTTGTTAAAGGTCAAAGGAATAATCAACATAGATTGTTCATAGTTGATTGACTCAAACCTAAAAGATCAATAGACAATTCACATGAACTATGGTATAATTTAATTTAATTATATTTCACCCTACATATTCTGAACTAGGATTTATTATTTATTTTGGTATATTATAATTATGTTTTGACTTACACAAATAATATCTAACTCTTCAGTATTTAATTGTAACAAATCTTATGATAATGAATATATAATTAAACTAAACGAATACATAGTATAATTCAAATTTGATGAATGATATACTCTTTTTTATTTTCTCCATACAATGGGTTTGCATCATAATGTTATAATAATCACTAATACATTAGTAACTAATACGGAGTACTAGCTAATAGATAGCTAAATGATAGCTAACAAAAACTGAATATAAAATAGGCACTTTTGGGCTAGTGTTGATTGGTTAAGATTTATGTAATTCAATTTCTTGTTACATACTTTTCTATCATTTATGTGGTATTACAAAAAGAATGATCGAGAATAAATTTTGAACGTAGTCTGAAGGGTCAAGCCTAATATCTTGTTGTTAATTGAAATGTAGTGAGTATATGTGTAAATATAAAAAATAAAAAATAAAGTTACATATTTACAATTAAGTATAACTTTAACATAGTGATAATAAGCGTTTGATCTTCATGATTGATATTTGAGCAAGTCATGATTAACTTCACTCTTAACTTCTAGATCAAAGATCATTAATAATACATTCACTTGTTAAGTGAGTTTTAAATTAAATAAAAAAGAGAAATGCTATATATGCTCGTGTTAAGTAAAACACCTTGCTTGCATGTAAAACACATTAAGAGGTGAGGTAATCCCATACAAGTTGGTCAATTCAAGCTGTTGATTTTGTAACCATGCATAAGGTTACAAGTTCGATTTCCTCTGAAAGCATCACTTTATTTTTTTTGGTTTGAGCTGGTTAGCGAACAATCTAGACTGATTTGCTTCTTAATGATCCTTTTTCCACCCAGGGTACAGTGACTAAATGCCTCGCTTGTAGGCAATTCTATTAGATGGGACAGCTGGCTTGGAGATTTAAGGTCGAACCCTTGACCTTTGGTTAGCCCAGGGTTTCCACTGTCGGACACAGTGACTAAACTTCCCTCGCTTGTAGGCACCTCTATTGGATAGGACAGTTGGCTTGGAGATTTAAGGTTGCTCCATACCCAAAGCTAATGATCGAACTCTTGGCCTTTGGTTAAAGATGAATGAGTCACTTCCACTCAACCACACGCTCAGGTTATTCGCAAGATATTTTACACCTATATATGTGCAACAACCATTTCCCTAAACAAAATGCATGCATTCCACTTGCCCATTAAGTGAGAGGAAAAAGAAATCTAGCATATATATATATATGATATGATGATCTACCACATACAGCATAAAGTTTGTTGTTATTCTATGGGGGTTTTTGGGTGGGTTTGAAAATGGTTGTAAATGGTAAGAAATGATGAAAGGGGTCGGAATTAGAAACCGGGTGCGGCTGATAGAAAACGAAGAGGGTTAAGTAAAATGGTAAGGCTTGGCCTTTGAAGATGCTTTGAGCCACCTTGAACTTTGTGAATATATATTAACCCTTAGCTTCTATCTTCAATTCTAACGTAACCCCACTTCCAACAAGGACAATTTTTTGTCAAACTTCAATTTCATTTCATCCATACAATAATAAGGGAGCAAAGTAGTAGGAAACTTCACAACCTTTACTATCTTTTAATTAATTAATTAATTTAATTATTGTGGCCTATGCTTTTTATTTTAATTTATTGGTTCTTTTTTATTAGTTTTTGCTTCCTAATTAAAGTGACATTTATTTAATTTGGAAGAATAATAAAGGGTGCCAAATTGTGAGGAAGATATTTCCACCTTTCCACCGGTCATTTTCTTGTCCTTTTTTGTTGCCCATGGAAATTGAGTTCCATTTCTGTGGCTGAATATTATGTTGTTGGCCTCCCTTACATTTCATTGGCTGATCTATGGGCATATTGGTTTGGCCTGTTTCCATTTTCTCTTCTAAATTACAATTTCGGCGAATTAAGACCTAATGAATCGTATCTGCTTTGATAAGTAATTCCTGGATGAGAGTGAATTAAAATTTTGACGAATTAAGACCTAATGGATCGATAATCGTATTCGCTTTGATAAGTGATTCCTGAATGAGTCTTTACATGCCGTTTTAGGTTGTACGTGTTTCCTCATTTCTCCAATTTTTCATTCTTTATTATCTGTTTTTTTTTTCTTTTTCTTTTTTTAAAGATAATATATTCAAATGTACAAGTTACCATATTCTATATTTCCCTTTATTATTTAGTTTTTCCATTTTATATAAAAATAAAAAATTTCTCTGATTAGTAAACTTATGTCTCATTCGCATCTTTCTTGATCAGCAAAATAGGAGAAACATTACTTTCACGATATTTCACCAAAATAAATAAATATGGGGCTAAACAAATATCAAACAAGTTGGTATTAAATTTCTTTTTAAAGTTTGTCTTGATTGAAATGGTCTAATATTGAAGTTAAGATAAATAATCACAAGTTTATGGATTTTTCTTCATCAAATTAAAGAAAAATGTAATTGAGAGCCCTCCAAAAGTGCAAAAGGGGAGAGAAAATGAAGCCTCAAGCATAATAAAGTGATGCCTTTTTTTATTGAGTCAAATATGAAAAGGAAAAAGGGGTAGATGAGATGTGTAAAAGTGGTGGGCAAAGTGATTCATGAATCTTAAGATTCCAATGGGAATACTATATAAAATATCCCAAAACGACATATATAGATTGAATCTCAAAGACCACCTTTAATCTACACATGAATGATTCCATGCACCCACCAAGTAGCTAGGCCAATTGAATTTTTGGGTGAAGGAATCTTTTCTATCACATGTATGGATTCTTCATCACAACATTATTATGGGACTCACTAGTCATCTTTTTTGTGCTCTAATACTACTTCAATTCATTCCACCTCAAAAAGCTCAACTTGACACACAAAAAAGTCTTGATTGTGGAAATCTATATGATGAGTTATGTTGTTGAATTGGATCAAGGGTTTAATTTTTATTAAGATTAATTATTTGTAAAGTTTTGTAAACTATTACCTTCTTTTTTTCTTTTTTGGAATCAAAAGGACGGGAACACCTAATAATGTAAGGTAATATTTACTCTATACAAGAAACTTTGATCTTCTCAATCAAGGAATTGAATCGTCTTTAAATTATACTCTTAAACATTTATTTTCGTGAAAGAGCTGCAAGTGACAATGTGGATCATGAATAAACATTTATTTTTAATATACTAAAAGTTTATTTTTAATGTATTGAAAAAATATTTTTAAATAATATATCAAATAATTAACACAAAATGAACCTTCAAATAGAAAATACTATGTATTCTCATATTCTACTCTCAACTTTTACTCCCACTTTTAAATTCTTGATGTGAACATTTTTCTAAGAATTAAAATAGCCAATCTCCATAATTATTTCTCACATCATGAAAAGTGAAGAAATAAAATTAAAAAGTATACACAGTAAAACTCCTTTCGGATAATGAACTTTATATCCGTGATTCACCTTACAAGTTACAAGGTGAATCATGATTCATGGTATAATGATTGAGCTGCGAGGGGCTCAACCCGAGTCTGGTTAAATTAGTCTTTTCCCCTAATTGTGTCGATACCAATACACAATAAGCATTTCCTTAAAAATCATAAACATTGCCATCTTTTCTATTGAAAATCTATGGTAATAAATCTAAAGCAGCTAGCACAACAGCAACCTACATCTTAGCCGTTCAAGAAGTTGAGACCACATCCCAGCGCCATATAGTTCCATCTTCACAGCAGCTAAGAATGGTGCTGCACCGCAAAAAACATAAGATACAAATCCGGTTCGTCCCATATTTTAAACGCTAAAACAATCAAAAACCCGAACGAGACTCTTTACCTCCGGTCAAAGGACACAGCAGTCTGTCTAATCGCAGATTTTGATTGAAAATGAGATAGCCTGAAGTGAAGAAAGCGCGACTTATCATGTGTAAAACGTGAAGCATATAGCACAGGTTTTGCGAGTAATAGACAGTGGGGTAGAGCAGACAAACCTCGCAATTAGAACAGGCGGGCTGGTTTGCAGATCCCAAAGGTAAATCTTCCCTTCCCTATTCCCTAGTAGATTGAAAATCAAAGGAAAAGATTCACACATGTATTTAAGGAGAAACGCGATAACAGAAAGTTTACTTGGTGAAATGATTCATTAACCAATTGCAGGCAGAGATAAATGGTAACGTCGACTCAAATTGAAAAAGAATGTATGTTTTCATTTTACCTATAGCTGCTGCTTTGAATTGGAAATCGCATGCAAACTTGATGAACCATATGTCGCACTCTGGGACAGGATACTTTTGAAGGATGTCAACCGTACCCTTAAACAAGACCATCAAAGCACAGGATTTTCGTTAATCAACGTTCAAAATAAAAGAAAACCCAAAAAGAAATCCTAACCTCGCCAGGAGACTGTTCTTTCATCTTTGGTTCCCATAATACAATCTCGTTGTCAACACTCTGCAAAAAATAATGCCAGAAAGTCGACAGACGTATGCACTAACAACATGAGTTTGTCTCCATAACAGATGATAGGAGTAACAATATAATTAATGAATCCAAAACAACAAAACACCAAAGTGTTAATCAAACAGAAAGATTATGTGCCATGATGAAACCTGCAACAATAGCATTTTAACAATTATATAAAATCGTTGAAGCTGTCCATCACACATAAACATACAGCTTCAAGTCTTCAACATGCAAACTCAAAAAGAACGGATTCAATCAAATTCAGTCTAAAGCAGGGACCAGACGATGTTAAAGTTAATGGAAACATAAATGCCCTCAGAAATCAGATTCCAATCAATCATACTCTTAAAAAAAGTTTGATATATGTAGTGTTTCATTAAAAATTTCAGTTTTAAATTGATAATAATGGATGCATTAAACAGGAGATGTCATTCACCTTTGACAGGATAAAATTTCCCAGCCACCTATTGCAGTCAACATAGTTCGTATGGATGGAAGCTATGAACATCTGATGCAATGAAAGGAGGAAAGTTCAGATGCAGCATGCTAAATAATCCTGTTTAACAGTAAATGTGATAAGAAAGAACATAAAATATCAGCAACTTACAGGAAACTGTACATATTTTGTGGGGAACTTGGAAGGAAGATCAGTCCAAGTAAATGATTGCTCCACATAAGGCCAGAATTCTGCAGGGGCATTCAATGTGTTCGTCACTTCATTTCAACGATTAAAATAAGTAAACTTTTTAAAGCTATCAAATATGTCACCTTTCATAGACCAGATCTTAACAGTATTATCCATCCCACAGCTAGCAATGCGATATATATCAGAAGGATGAAAGTCCTACATAAATCACAGAAATAAAGTTCTTGTGCCCATATATAATCTCTATCGGAAACATGAATTCCCCACCCAACCATGCCCTCACCAAGAGCTAGAAGAGTAATTTACCACACTGAGGACTTCATTGCGATGACCACCAGCACCAGCAAATATCAAAATGCATATTCCAGTTTGAACATTCCACAACCGAACTGATTCGTCCTGTGGCCAACTCTTGATCGTTAAACACAGAGCATAATGCCACACACACACACACACAAGAGGGGTAAACACAGAAAGATAATTGACTGCATACTTTGCTTGCAGACACAACAAGTGATGGTTTCAGAGCTTGAGTCCTAATTTCATTTATTGAGTCTCCATGTCCAACAAAGCTCTGCACAGTCATTCAAAATATCACCGAAATAAACAGAAAAGTTTAGTAGTGTGGTTTTGGAATGTCATTAAGTATTCACAATTAACTAACATTTAGATCCTATTAGGCAGCATTCACACTAATGGATGGCCCAACTCTATGTTTTGTACTTCTGGGAACAAGAACAGTATTAATTTTTCTAAACTCAGAATTCATGTAGAGCTCAGAATTCAGTAAAACACCTTGTGTATCTTCTCATTGCCAGAATCAATAACACGGATAATTCCATTGAGTCCTCCAGCAACCAAGAATGGGGTCCCATCAATACTGCATGCCCAGCTGACAGTATAAAAGGATTCATCTTTCTGATCCACCAAGAACAAGCAAAAGGCAAAAGTTCTTTACATATACAAGAAGATATATTTAATAACTGATTCAATATTCTCCGAACAAAGAAGGCAAAGAAGACTAAAGTTCCTTACATCTTCATCAATGTAAGACTGCAGCACAGCAATGACTCCACCTTCCAAGCATTGGTATACAGTCACCTGAAAAGCAGCCATGAGTTGGATAGATAAAAGTCAGCTCCATCCATGACTGTTTTTAACATAAAACTTTATCCTGGAACAAAGTCTCTAGTTCTGGCATTATATTTTTTATTTAACTTTTTCATAAATTTTGAATAGAGTAATAGACTCAAACTCATTATGATAATTCCCAAAATTGTTTGCTCATGTGATTATCTGAGTGGTTTCATGCTAGGCAAACCTTTTCCCTATGATCCTGGCTACTGAAGAGAAGTGGATAAATATAATACAGAAGAAAACAGTACACAAATCCAACAGAACATTAGTGTTGCCACACATAACCCTGAATGAATCATGAATTTAAATGATTCAAGAATCCAAAGTCTAGACACAACAAAAAAGATTATCAAAACTATCAAAGTATTGTTCTACTAACATCATAAAGTGTTATGGAATAAAATAATCAATTTAGTGAGTTCATAAGTCTTCTTCCTTCTTTCTATTGAACTTCCAATGTTTATATCAATGCTATTAAAAACTCCAGAAAAAGGTTTTAAAAAATGAAAGCAATTAGTAGTAAGTATTTATCAACATGTATGAGTATATTCAAAAGAAAATGAGCTACATCTGGAAGAACCTAGCCTGATAAAGAATAGGGACAACCCAAAAAAAAGAGGATTTTTTACTGAATAATAACCAAAATACAGTTAATTATATACTCCGTAGTAAATTACTTGGTTTTCACCACCTTACAGTGGCAAAGATATTTAAGTAAAAAATCAATGAAGTTGAAACCATTGAATATGATTATAAGATTATGAAATCAATGAGTTTTACCTTCCATTTTCTATATGAGTAAAAAACAAAACACATTTGTTGAGCTGTGAAAAGAACAAGCGATGGTACAAAAAATTACTCGATTGCCACCAGCGGTAGCGAAGACGTTGAAGTAACGAGAATCGATGAAGTTGAAAACAACGGCGTACAAGGGGCGTTTGCCTTCTTGGAGCCTGTTGGTAACCCTATACTCTTTCTTCTTCGAGGGGGTCAGCGATCCCACCACCGGCTCACAACCTATCGGTGTCTTAGCCATTCCGGCCGCAGACACACCGCCTTAACCTGCTTAGCTCACTCCACCGGCCCACGTTAACAGTCTCACTCAGTCAGCGCAGAGTGCACAACAAATCTCCAATTTCTCTCCGAAAATGTTGTACAAGTGTTCTTTAACCTGTAAAATGACTACTTTGATTAAAATCTAGGTTGTGTTTGATTGGAGATTTTTGTACCCTAACCCTACTATGGGATTTGATGCCCATTACCATGCTTGTTTGCCGATTTTTGCTAACCTTGGATTCAAATCCTTAAATAACTAAAAAAACTCATTACCCTTTTCTTCCCCTACTTTTGAACAATGGAATAGAAAATGAGGAAGAAAATAATAAAAAGTTCATTGGTCATGCGTTAAATATGGAACTTTAATATATATACACATATAGAGTAAATATCAATTTTGGTCCCATGACTATTAGCAAAATGACAATTTTGATCGACATGTTTAATTTTTACCAATTTTGGTCTCACGACTATTATTTTAGTACCAATTTTGGTCACGAGACTATTGTTTTAGTGCTAAAATTCATCATGTCGGTCACCTATCCGTTTAAAATGTGCCAAAATCTAAAATTTTTAAAAATATTTTCGTCCTTTTGAACTCAATATATCAATTTGAGCGTGAATAAAGAGATTTAATCCCTAAGATCAATCACAATTCACAATTCTTCTCCTCAAATTAAGGTAAAATGAGGAGGAAAACTACGAATTTTGATCGATCTTAGGACTTAAATCCATTTATTCATGCTCAAATTGAGATATTAAATTGAAAATGACGAAAATACCCTTAACAACTTTAGATTTTTGAACGTTTAAAACGGATGTGTGACCGGCACGATGAATTTTGGCGCTAATATAATAGTCGTGGATGAAAATTTGTATTAAAACAATAGTCGTGGGGCTAAAATTGGTAGAAATTAAACATGTGGACCAAAATTGTCATTTGGCTAATAGTCGTGGGACAAAAATTGGTATTTGCTCTACACAAATATGTATGTGTATATTATATGTAATATATAGTTTTATATATTTATTTATTTTAAGTACAATTTTGTATTCATTTATAGAAATAGCTTGTTTACAAAGTACATAGGAAGATACTGATAGCATATAATCTAAACTAGGAAAAAGATAAATTATATATATACTCTTTAACCCTATTTCAGAATTTCAAAATAATAATACCAATTTGAATGATTATGAGTGATGTATACAAATCCTAGCATTAATAAAGTTTAAAATGAAAATTATTAAACAAAGGGATTGAAGCATTTTGTTTACACACATACTGCTAACAAATAAGCTGAAAAGCTGAATTTCGTAAAATAAAAAAGACATTCTATATAACAAACAGAATATACACCATGGAAACAACCCCGCGAGGTGGTGTAAGATACTGAATTTAAAGATTAAAATAACTAACCGGTTTATATGATATCCACAGGAAGAGCCGATTTTTATGGCATGAATAGTTGTTTTCTCCCTCCCCACGATCAGAAATCTAGTGGCATCCAAATCCAGAAGATATATGTTTGCCGTATTTGACTTCACTGCGGGTGTAACCCATCCGGAACAGGAACTGATTTGGAATATTGAATTGGTTATTAGGTTTAGGTATGTGCGGTGCTTTTTCAGTTGTAAAGCAGGGATTAAAGATGGCGGACGAAAGGGTAAGCTGATCTCTTAGACTGGAGTAGCCGTAGGGTAATGGCAGGCAATGCCCTAACTGAGTAACTGTGAAGAATATAATGTCGAGGAATCACAGAGATTCAACAAGTGTCGTGTACCCTTTTTTTGCGATTGGGGAATTCTTTTGTAGGGGGTGAAAGACTGAAATGTCATACTTCTTGCAATCATTTTGACAAAAAAAAAAAAAAGGAAAACGAGTTTGGGACGTGTACAAAAAAATAAAAATAATAATAATAATAGGTTGCGTTTTGGTCGCCTTCTCCGATGAAAGAGAAGACAACCAAAATCCGACCAATTAATTTTTTTTTAGATTAGATGTAAATTTGATATGCATATGATGTATAAATTATATTATACACAAGTCGGACTTACGTTTGATCTTTATATTTCGGAAAAAAAATAAAGTCACATGAGTTTGAAACATGCGTTTATAACATCATACACATGTTCCAAACTCATGGTCACCTTTTTATAACATTCATATTTTTGTCAATAATTGCAAAAAGTATGCCATTTAAGGCGGAGGACAAGTCCAGTTTTGATGGCTATTACGGATATTGGAAGAGCTTCATACACATTTGAGTGCAAGTTTGTTTGACATACCAAAAGAATAGGATGAAACTAAAAGAGGGGGGGATTGGATATGGATTGATTTTATAAAAAAAATGTTGTCCGTGCGACTGTGCCAGATCTTTTAGGATCTGAAGAGACGAAAAATAAAAATAATCAAGAGCCCACAGCTGCATGGTGCGAATATAATAATCGTGTCAATACAATGTTAACAAGCTACTGTGAATTAAACATCCTAATCGTACAAGAAAATCTACATTTCTCACCCAAAGACACCCTACATATATACAATTCACACTTTGACATTTGATCTCTACGACCCATGAAAAACCAGGGACAAAAAACAAATAATAGGCCACACTAACTATAACGTAAAAAGAATTTTAAATAAAAATAAAAATAAAAATAAAAATATAATCTCATAACTGCCAACAACCTAGCCTCAACCGTGGTAACATTTATTCACAGCCGAAATCAAATAGCGCCAGCCAGCAGCTCAGCTCAAGCACGGTGAGGAAATATAAAATCTGGGCGGGGCGATGTATCCAGCCTCTGGGGAAGGAAGCAGCAAAGCCATCTGAGGAATCAAGAAAAGTGAACTTGATCGATTTAGGTAAAATTAACAATCACACCGATGACAAATTAAAAGCAAGTGGCACAAGTCAAGAGATGCATAATCATTAATCCATTCCAACTCTATATATGACATGCATTCCAATTACACCATCCCATCAATAGATCAATCATGAGCCCGCATCAAAATGTGCACAAAACCATTCAATAACAATCAGCACTCAGCAATTGGTGAACCATGTCCTTGTATATATTATATTGTATGATAAAACACTTTCAATTAAACAAAAGGGTTAGTAAGGATTAGGAGTTCATTTTAATCAAAATTCTGTGGTTAGCAAAGGGTAAATAAGTTACAATTACAATAAGGAGAACCATGAAATGATGAGGCATGTTCCAATGCAGCATGGGTGTGTATAGATTTTAGTAGAAAAGGTCAATAGGAAAAAAGGATGTCTATATGTGTACACACACACACACACATATAGCCTAGGGGGTGTAAATCAGGATCTCTGCCAGTTTCAACATGCAGGTAACTCAACATAGAGTGAAAAGACAAATGTAGAAAGAGAACCATGAGAAATTTTGACCTAAAAATGGGATTCACTTACCATTTGTACTTGCAGCAACACTTCTCAAAGCCGCCTGCCTATATAGCGAGGAGAAGCTGAACCTGAGGATGAGGTAAGTGGTCGTTTCACGAATGGATGCTCCAGTAATCGAGAAGCATTTGGACGACAATTTGGGTCTACTTGAAGACAACTATGTATAAAGTCTCGTGCATCATTTGAAAGAGTATTAGGCACATGAGGTGGCTCACCCTGTCCAATCTTATACAGTGCCTGCATGGGCTGTTGCATAAAGAATCTACTGTCATTCTCCAAACTATAATGTAATTATGTTCAGACAGAAGTCAATCATCTAATTCTATTGTAAAAGTTGTCATCATTGGGCTGACCAGGGGGAAGTATCATCTCATGTATTTTTTAAGAACCATCAAATTGTGTATCCACCATGTTCAAAATAATATGCTTTATTATATCTATATCCATGGAATATAGTAAAACTCCATTAATATTCAATAGTCATATCCATTCTAGGTAGTCAAGAAAGCATTAATATATTGAGCATATAAATTCTGCACCTTGTGTTTCATAGCCTTTACAGACAATGAATGATCAATTTATCCAAATTAGCTACAAATCAAAGTTGAGTATATAACAATAAGCTACTGCTTCTAGCTCCTTTCAGTAAAGGAATCCCATTAAACAAATGCCCCAGTTATTATAAATAATTTGTGTGAATAAACCTGTCGAGGATAGTACTATAGTAGAAAAGAAAACTAAAATATTGGAGGCAACAGATTAAACAGTTCTGCAGTTTTCTACACAAACGATTCTGTAAAATTATAGGAGTATATATTGTTCAGGCAGGACAATAAAAAAAGATAATTCCCAACTATAATTTATATTGTTATATTAGTCAGCATATTATGAAAGTAATCATAACCACATACATTTTCTAGAGTGGAGTAAGGGAACTGGCTTGTAAGCATCTCCAAGACAGTGCAGCCAAGGCTCCATATGTCTGCAGAAAGACCATAGCCACCACTCTTCGGATTAACAACCTGTAGCCATAAATTGATATTATCAACTCAAAACTCAATTCCACAACTTATCCAAGATTCCAAGGAAATAAAGGAAAGGATTCCCAATTTAAGAAACTACTAAATCTTGAATTGCAAGGCAAGTAAGAACTCTTAAGCTAACTAGAAAACTGTTAAATAACTTGTTTCAGACCTATGAGTAAGGTTTCTGGAATGTTATTTTTGAAATAGCATGTTGCCAAAATGTCCTTTACTCAATTATTTTTCCTTTACAAAATAAATAAAATTCAACCAACTGCTTATGAACCAAAATAATATGATATCTGCTCCTGAATATAATAAAATAAGCTGTAAATCCTGATCAACAAAAACCAAAGACTTCTCTTTTATTGTACACGGATTCTGCATCAATACCTCAAAAGTAGAGTACTCCTCAATTTTGAAGTTATTGTTATATATAAATTTATTAAGGGGATGCAATCAAGTAAAAAAAATGTACTTACAAAGCAGCCTTTTATAAAATACCCCCAGCTAAACAAGGAAACAATATACTCCTAATAGTTTTAACTATTACATGTTTATATTCTCGTACCAAGAAAAAAAAATAGAATAGCTAAATCTGATCAGAATCATCATGTGCCTATGTAAAATGCTTAAAGCTAGAAGTCAACTCAGTAATTCAAGATCTATGAAAGGGAAATATCTCCACTTAATTATAGGTACGGCATGATGTAGTTAATACTTGATACAATACAAAGGAACAATTTTTCAAAAACCTAACTCTGCCAGCTTATCAATTTATTCAGTCAGATCCAATTAATCTATCCAAATAAATGCATGTCCATTTAATAATTTATGTAATATAAAATTTCTATACTATGTAAATGTGATGAAAGAATCAGGACCAACCTCAGGAGCCATCCAGAAAGGAGTGCCCTTGCAAGACTTCACATTATTCAGTTTAGTGGCCTGCATGATGTATTAACTGCAACATCAGACTTATAGCATCCAAAGAAGCTTTCAAAAATTAAATAAATATAAAAAATATTTAATATTATGCTATAGAAGACCAGAATGACACCATAGTAGCGCATAAAGGAGGTTAGAAAATACTCATACCTTTGCAAGGCCAAAATCTGCAAGTTTTACTGACCCATTAGTATCCACCAATATGTTTGCGCACTTAATATCCCTAGAAGACAAATTAAGGAAGACTTCAGAAACCTACTTAAACTGGATTCATTTACACTGAGAATTGTGACTACCATTTTGTAATTTAAAAAAATGAATTAATAAAAATCAAAGGAATATTTTTTATTTTTATTATTATTTAAAAAAAAAAAAAAAAAAATTCTTGTTACATCACAGAGGGGTTAGGGGTTGAACTCTTAATCTTGGATCTAGGATGCTGGATGCCCTGTCTTGAACCACTTTAGACAAGGGTAATAGGGCAAATACTTGTTTGAGCAGTCACACACAGAGCTGGTTCAAGTTGATCAATGATGGTGCATCATAATACAATGCCCTATCAATGATGTTCTGCCAGTAATACAATAATGTTCGGTAACAGTTCCACTGAACATAATTAATTGGGGCAGACAAGTACTGTTGGGGTAATAGGGCTTCATAAAATTTAATCTTAAAGGCTGAAAAACACACTTCAGTTCCACTATTCACTACAACATCATTGCATTTTAGGACAAAACTAATCAGTAGTAGAGATTATTCTCTAAACCAGGATTTGAAATCCAGATCAACAATCCTAATTAAGAATAACATTTGTGGGTGTTCAGATAGTTTAAATATCTAGTTTGCCTCTGAATCTTACTGATTCTCTTTTCCTTTTCATCCTCTATATCACATACATTATACACTGATGTTTTCAATATGCTACACCATTGTGTATTTACTGTTAAATTAAATTAGGAACACTAATGAAATATGTAAACTGCTCATCAGCAATTTAGTTTTGGTTCATAGGCATATATTAAAACCTGTTAAACATGGGAGGAGAAGAAGTATATGGCATGAGCAAGAGAAATTGTGAACATTTTATTAGTTTCATCACCTGTGGATAACATTTTGATTGTGTAAATACTTCAGCCCATGCAAAATCTGCCTTGTGTAAGCAGATACCTGGGAATCTTGAAGCTTATACTTTTGATACAGCTTCATAAGTGATCCCTGAGATACCAGCTCAAGAAAAATATATAGTTTTGAACCATCCTGCAAAAAGGGTGACGAATAAAACAAAATAAGATTTGGAACCAGAGACTTGCAAAATACAACCTAATAATCTAAAAGACTATTCAGAAACTTAAACTGTAAATAAAGCTGCAATAGAAGTCATAACACACACAGGACATGTGATAGAATTTTAGTGAGGTAGAACAAGCTCCTATATAAGAGGCAGGATATCCATACAAGAATTGCCAAGATTGAAGTCAAGGATCCACACAAAATTCATATTTCTTTGAGAGCAGAACACCAATACGAAATACAATGGCAGCAGCTGTTTTATCCCAATACTAGAAATGCATGAGGTATATTTATCACAAAGTTGCTTTACTTTCAAGAAATATGCCATGTATTAGAGTGCAAGACCCTTAGCACAAATGGTTTGCATGTAAAAGATGAGCAATCAGTGATCACAAGAAAGAACAATTCTATGCTTCGGTAGAGAGTGCCAACATAGATTACACTACGAGAGAGAGAGAGTGAGAATTAGCATGAAAGCAAAAGAGTCATTACCTTCTCTGTACCATAATATTGTACGATGTTCTCATGTTCAAACTGCCTTAAGAGATCAATCTCCTGATTAAGTAACAGAAAAAGAACAGATATAAGTAAAAGCAAACAAAAATTAGAATTTAAAACTGTAAACTATTTGAAAGAGAGACAGAGGGAGGGGGGGGGGGGGGGGTGTCTACTCTTGTTTGGATGAGAAAGAAAAATGGAGAGATTATGAGGAGAAAATAATATTGTATCTTATCAATTTTCCTTCTCAATACAGGAAGATAATTAGTCTCCCTCCCTCCCTCAACAGACTATACATTTGATTTAGATCCTAGCTCCCTCTGAATGCATGAACCATGATACCTCCATCACCTCCATTTCTCGCCCCTACCTCTCCCATTTCCTCTCATTTTCTCTTCCCCCCTAATTTCTCTCCAGTTTACTCTCCACTTTCTGTCTAACGTCTGAACACAGAATAAGAATAAATGAATACAGAACAGGAGGAACCACAGGATTTTTTTTTTTGGTTAGACCACGAGCAAGCCCTAAATGTAGGAGGCACCTTCAAGCGTGTACCATAACTAATCGCCTTTCGCACCGGGCCAGCCCAATTAAGGGGCAAAGTGCTAGCCAGATTGGCCAAGATGAACAACATGATTATTGGTATTAAATAATTATTACATGTAATTGCTGTGATTGAATGTATGCTAACCTGTTCAAGTTGGTAAATCCGTTGCCTTCCCTCCTCACCTTGCTCAAGCAAAGACACTTCCTTCACCGCGAAAAAGAAGCCACCACTACACAAAATAAATCAAAAGAAAGGACTTGAGATCAATAAATTGCACCACCTACTGCTAACATCATAGAAATAATGACCTATATGATAATGATTCTATTTTTTTTAATTTTACCAACAATGTTTAGTACAATTGATCTGGTTTTGAAACCCAAACACAAGCGGTGTTGTTTGCTTACTCCAAGAACGTATATAAGGAGGACAAGTAGTACTCTTAGATGAGATACACCCTATTAGAAACATACTGAAGAAAAATTCAGTACTTTCCTCATCTTCTTCCCATTCTATTGGCTTTAGAGGCGAAGAAACAGAAAATACCCCTCCATGACCATGGAAGTCACAAGAATGGCTATCTTGCCTCTTCCTCTCAAGCAGTCAAGCCTTGTTTGTATTCATCCCTCCAAAACCCTCATTTTTTTAATGCAAAATAATACTTGAAAAGATAGTGAGATATTACAATCTAGAGCAAAAGAAGTCTATAGTAAAAATGATGAAGTGAAAGAAAATAAAAATAACATTATAAAGTTTCAAAGGTCCTCGTCTCAACTAAGTGACTAACATTCCCAAGATCAATAAAGATCCAAGTACTGTACTTTAAGATTTTTTATATATATAACATTCTTTTCTCTTGTTCTAGCTGGTGAGCTGGTCTATAGATTTCCTCTGTTTCTAACCTCTTAATATTAGTTACATACTCTTCCATATATTTAGTTTAGTCACTCTCACAACTTGCTTTGCTTCCTTAGCAAATATGACATCACCTACTTTCAATCTCTGTTATGTGATCTGTATAAAAGCTTAATCCTAGTAAGAAGCATCTTCCCTAATCAATTTATGCCATCAGACATTTGCAACAATTATTTGCCCCATAAAAATAGCTAAGGTGTTGTAAATTATTCATACTTCTAGTATCAAGAAAACAGAGATAAGTAATATAGTGACACTTACTCTGCAATGCCTTCATAGACTGTTCCGAATGATCCACTTCCCAAGGGTTGACCCTTCTGCCAACCCGTAATAATGCGCATGTATTTTCCATTCGGGGAGACGACAGACATAGGCTCAGTGGTGGTGCTAGAACAATCATCATCGTTAGAATTTGAGGTAAATGAACATGATGCTGAGAGCACACCGTTCATTATTCTTGTCGCTATATCATTTTCCACCACCTCATCTTCCTGGGCATCATTCTGAACACCCGGAAGGGTTCGAAGCGTAATACCCAATTCCCCGTCATCCTTGGGCCCAAACGATTTCACAATATCCCACGTTGAACATGCATAATCATGGACTGGTAATGACCTAAACGGCGGAGGAGCCAGAATAGGAGGCCTGGCACCTTTAATGCCTCCACCACCATCATTACAAGGAATTAATACGGCAGCCGCGGTTTCATTGGAAATGACATCATTACTCCTAACACTATCACCTAATCTACTTACTATTCCACAAACCGCAGCCTTCGACACGATGTCGCCAATACCACAATCAATATGCCTTTGACTTTCAATAAGAATCTTAGAATTTTCAGAATCATCAGCCTCAATTTTCAGACTAACTGTAACAGGCGGAGGGGTATCCGAAGACGAGCGCGAATTCGAGGCCTCCAATTTGTCGACGGGAATCTCGAAGTCCTCCATAGAAACCCCCAAACATCTGAAAAGATCTTCAATTTCGCCACCGGTGCCGTCGATTCGGATACTCTTACTGCTGTCCAGTTCCTGAGATCGGCTCCACTTACTGTCCAGCTCCAGCGACCGGCGAGAACGGGAAGTCGAGCCATCCGCGGAAGAAGATGAGGTAGACGGCTCGTAGTCGATATTCCTCAGAGCGATGCTGCGCTCGAGCTTCGGCGAAGGCTTGGCGGCAGCTGATTTAGATCCGCGTCTTGACTTGGAGTCCATGCGCTTCTTAGGAAGCAAGATCGAAGGTATCCGATGCATCTCGATTCCAAGGTCGAGCTCGATCCATGTAGCGGCACGCCAATTGCTCAGAGGCAGGAGTAGTAGCAACAGTAATCCGTTGAAACTTCCTAATCTTTCGGAATTCGCCGGCGCAATTTGGTAGAGTTCAGGAAATGAAATCGCCGGCGGCGGTGATGAGAGAGAGAGAGTAGAGTAGCAGACAAGAAGACTGACTGGTAAACGCCGTGGAAGATAGAAAGATGAGAGAGAAAACGCGGGGTTTCAACTTTTCCGTGTGATTTTTTGTTGTGTTGTTTTGTGTTGGTGATAAGACTTCATAGAGAGAGGGGTTGACCAGCTGCCCCGGTTGCCGTTTCCTATGATTGGTCAATTATGGCCCTTTCCTCGTCCTTTTTCTTTCTTTTCCTGGTATCTAATCATCATTTTGGGTTTTTTATTTTTTATTTTTATAACACATTCAATTTCACCCATTTATATCCTAGACCCAATCTATCTCATGCCTACTAAACGTGCACTTTTACGTACAATATGCGGATCTCAAACTCAAATCACTAAGAGCCCGTTTGGTTCGCGGAAAATATTTGAAGGGAAGTGGAAGTGAAATTCCATGAAAAAGTAGTTACTAGGAAGATAAATTCGATTGTTTGGTTGGTGGAAAAGAAGTTACTAGGAATATTGATTCCACTGTTTGGTTGGGTTTAGGATGGTAAGGAATAATATGCAAAAAGACCTATATGCCCTTATTATTATTATTTATATGTATGTATTAAGAGAGAAGTACAAGGGTAAATTTGTCTTACCATTTGGCTTTTTCTTCCCAACTCCAATGGAAAAAGAAATCCCACCCCTCACCTAAAATTTTGTTTTCCATGAAAATGAGGAATTGCACTTCCTTTGGAAAATAACTTCCAATGAACCAAACTCAAGAAAACTTCACTTCCCATGGTTTCTAGGAAAATGTTTTCCTTGGAAAAAAAATTCCAACCAACCAAACATGCCCTAATATTTGTGTTCGATATGAACAAATATCTTGTTACCGATAAGGGTGTGCAATCGATTAACTGAACCATTTTTATCAAAATCTTGAAATTTTTAACAAAATTGAACTTCGTATTACCTAATTAATCGAATCGAACTTTTTTTGGATTAATGAGTTAGTTAACCGAAATTTTTTAAGCTAAAGTATTAAATCTTTAAAATAATACTTATAGTAATAAATTCAATTAAAATAATACCTATAATAATAAATATATAAGAAAATATACAAACACAATACCATAACAACACTACAAACATAAAAGCACAAATTAAAAAGTCCAAACATCCATATTATATATATATATATATATATATATATATATATATATATATATATATATATATATATATATATATATATATATATATATATATATATATATATATAAAATTTTGGTTAACCGTTTAGTTAATTCGATTAATCAATAATTTCGAACCGAATTAACCATTGATCTCTGGTAACAAAATTTACCGTTGTGACTAGTTGAACTACCAATGCGGGCAATATAGAATCACTTTGTATCAATAGGAAGGGGCGAAGGGATGTAGCACAAAATGAATTTCAAAGTAATTGCCCTGTAAATCCTATATATATCTCTATATGAAGAAAAAATTATATGATAGCAAGATTATATATAACATCATATAAAAAATTTAAATTTAATATGAAAATTTTAAACTTAAAATATTTGGATATGATAATCGCATAAAATTTGAATTTTTTCACTAATTATTATTATTATTATTATTATTATTATTATTATTATTATTATTAACAAAGTTTATTATTGGTAATAATTTATTTTGTGTTGGCGGCTAACAATGAGGGTTTTCGTGATGTTTTATAATATGTTTTCTTCCCAGAAGAAAACATAATATAAAATATGTTATATTATGTTTACGGACTAAAAGGTTGTTCTCTTCCGTACTACTGTATTCAACTCTCCAAAAAGTCAATAATTTTAATTTTAGGTGGTATTTAATTGACTGAATGAAACATACGGAATATGGGTAGGAACTATGAATTTAGAATGAATGAATATTTTAGTTCATTCAATTCATTACAAATTAATAGATAAAGAATGGTATTTTTGCATTTGATTTTTTTTTTTTAGTACTACAACATTTTTTCAAAAAATATCACACTATATGTGTGTGTTTGTTAGGGGGAGGGGTTTGTCGGGACCTCATCCCATTGAGAAATTTCGAGAATGTAATAAAAATATAAATATTTGAAATTGACTCTGTCACTGTTACATGAAGTATCTGCCCATATACTGATATTAGAACTCATGACCTCACACTTAGAAAAATCACTCTATACCACCTGATCACAAAATCTTTGACTACAAAATGTAAATAGTCTTCGTGTAAATAACAACACAAATACTAATTACAAAATGTCAACATATTCAATGTTCAAATACAATACAATACAAATGCCAAGTACTTTGTAGTACAGTGACACCAAGTTACTCCCTCACGGAAGAGGTTGTGGGTTTGTGGGTTCGAGTCTCAGTGGAGGTGATACTGACTCCCAAGATCCATTGATCCACTCTTAACTTCTTCTTCTTCTTTTGGAAACGATCCACTCTTAACTTTAGTTTTAAAAAGTCTTGTTGCAAGAAAAATAACACGCACTTATAAATTTGGCATGCATGCATTGATATTTTATGTTGTTAAAATGAAATATCTACCCACTACCTGCCACGTAGCTTATCGTATCATTTAGTAATATATACATATATACTTATTGTAACGTAGCTCGAATTTCTATATTTTTTGACATCTCAGTCGTGTTCGTCATATAGAGTCTTTATAGTGTAATTTATCACTCTTTTATGATTTGTAAACTATTGAGTATGAGAGAGATTTACTTAATGCATGATCTCGAATAGTGACTAAGGGTTTCTCTTGTTACTCAAGAAAAATCTTAGGAAAAAGCTAAATAATGTCAAACATGGTACATATTTTATGCATATCAAGTATATCAAAAAATCGATTCAATGTGAGAGCTATCTATTAGCCTTTTTATTTTTTGATTTTGAGTCGCTCAGCTATGGGCAACCCATACTACCATATTTTTATATTTTTCTGTGTTATCTACAGTAAACACTTGAGAATATGTATTTATATAGAATTTTCAAAAAAAAAAAATAGAATTTTCAGTTACACAATTTAAAAGGAAAATTCTTAGTAGAGCAACCTAAGAATTTTGTATATTTTCTTGTATCTCACAAGTCTTAATTAGGTATTCCATATTGCTTGTAAAAGGGAGATTAAAGACTTTGGGAAGTGAGTGCACGGTTGAAAATTTCATATGATCCAGTTTAATTCCCTTACTTTCTCCTGTATTTTTTGTTGTATCACATATTCACATAAAGTATTACAAAAAACAACAGTTTTCCCTAATTCAAAGTATAACCCAAAGTCATGCATAGAAATATAGGGCTCGAATTAAATTAACTATGAAAAATCAAAATTTAATGCTCCATGGTTTAATTAAATAGATACTTACCACAAACGTTTCACTCATTTTATATGTAGTTTAATTTTTTTAAGACAAAATCATTTTTATTGTACCTAATATTGGCTTTAGCTTGTACCAAAAGAAAGGAAAGGAAAGAAAATCCTCAGTGCCACCCACTTGGCCATTATTCTCGTTTGCATTAATTACAATGTACAGTGAAATAAAAATTGAAGTAATGAAAACATACAAAATTCTAATTCAAATTGCATTATACTATATATAAAAAATCTAAAAATGAAAAACTGATCCTATAAGTTTAAGAAATATTGCAATTGGATTCTCTAGTTTTAAAAAATTACAAAAGTGTCTTAAATGGACAAAATAGTGCAATGTGGTCCTAGTCTCACATTTTCAACATGTTACCATGGGCGTGACGTCTATTAAATTACGAAATATATATGATGTTATAATACGTATATGAATTTTAAGTGTACAATTTAATTTTGTAAAGATATCCACCTACTGTTTTGAATTGTCTCACGATCTAGATCTTTTTTGAGATTTAAATCTTGCTATACTCAAGAGAGATATGATTGTAGTTAAAAAAAAAAACATTAATACATTCATGGTTGTGTTGCTGTAGAACAAATTTAATTTCACAACCATTGGATAGTTGTCTTCTAATGATATTATAGTTTTTGTTTTTATTTTCTTTCCCAAATCAAATTAATGTCACATCTTAAATAAATAAATATGGAAGTCTAACCACCGTCGCATAACCTTGGTAATCACCAATCACAATATTACATGTTCGATTCTATGTTGGAGTTGTTTATTTATCTTTTTAGTTCGAATTGATCAGCTTTAGATAGCTTGTTAGGTTTTTGTAATTTATCAGATAATATTTTTTGAAAATCAACTGCGACCTTTATCAATTTTTTTAAAGGTTGTGACATCATGAGTGCGTGACAACCAACAACTAAGAAGGAGCACATGACCCCGCAAAACGGACAAATGTCTATCGTACTTTTTATTGGTCTGTTACATACCACATATGTTTATGTTGGACTGTTATAGCATAGCGTTTAGGGTTTAGCTTTTAGGGTGTTGGGTTTTGGGTTTAGTCAAGGGATCAATAGGAGGCGAGGCCTCCTTCGTGAGAGGGGGCAAGTCAGGGCACGAGTTTTTTATGGTTATCTAAAGGAGAGCTAGCAAATGGACCCAGAGCATGATAGCTCAAGTAGTCGATCAATCAAAATTTAGTCTTGATTTTCATGGCAGGGTGAAGTTTGAACCCCACTGAAACCTAAAGAGCCAACAGGAGACTCCGAACAATCAATAGTGATGAAAACTTCTTGTTTGTAAAAGTGTACAACGAGAAAGGATCCAAGAAACTCGGGAGGCATGAGCCTTGGGGTAAATTCATTGTGGGGTCTATGTAGAGGTGTCAAATGAATGAGTTAGCGCGAAGTATAGTTTAAGACCAATCAATTTGCTCGATCCATTTGCACTCTAATGGATAGACGAATTAGAGCTAACCCGTTTTATATTACGAACAAGGTTGGGCTTTAATTTTTGAATCAATACATAATTTTTAATATTTTTTATTTTTTATTTTATAATTATAGACTAATTTTTATTTCTATGATTCAATCATTATTGCATGGACCATGATCCACAATGTTGTGTGGATCATAAATAAAAAGTACATTTTTAATAAAGTATATTATTTTTGTACATAAAGTAGGTTATTTTAGAGTAAATTATTTTCAAAAAAAAGAGTAAAGGTATATATAAGGGGTTTTCAAAAATAAAATAAAATGTATATATAAGGGATGTCCCTGTGCTGTGAATACACTACGTTCTAAAACCAGGTTAAGCTCCATCTCCGCAGACAAGAGCCGCCGCTTCGTGCCGCCTATCGTCAGGTACTTTTAGCTTTCTCCGGCGTAATCTTCTTCCGCACCTAATTCGTCGACTCACCTGTTACAATCGATCCATACTGAATACTCGAAGTATTGAATTTGGAATTCCATTGTTTTTTTAGATCTATATGCGGATATGCAGTGAAACTATATATGAATTAATAAAATTTCGAAATCTTCACCTCACTATTCTTAAATCATGAGTTGTTTAAAAATCACCTGATGATTGTTTTGATATATTTGACGATATTTTTTAAAAAAAGTTTTCAACCGAAGTTGTGCTTTGTGTTCGTTGGAAAAAGGGCGATAGAGGGAAAATAATATTTGATCAACGCTTCAGTATGCTGTGTTTCTGCGGTAATGGGCAATGGGCTGATTGAAACCTAAATAACCAGGCATTAAGAAAGAAAAAAAGAAGAAGAAGCTTAAAGCTTCCTTTTTTTTAATTGAAGTGATGTGATACTTATATGACTGAGAATAATTTTCGCACCTAATGGGCTGAGTTCAAATATAGTATCATGTGTTTTTGTATTGGGTATGATTTGAATGCCCCTGCTTGGGGCTTTTAGCCATGAAAACAAGTAATTACTTATCAAAAATGAAAAATTGTATCATGTGATTAATTGAAAATGATGTTATTTGTTCAATACTTTTGGAATTGAGCAGTGTGAAAATGCCTCTTTCGGAAGATGAGATTACAAGATTAGTCAGGATCCGAAATACAGTGATGCAAATGCTGAAAGACAGGGGCTACATTGTGCTAGACTCTGAGATAGGAATGTCAAAACTAAAGTTCATTCAGAAATATGGAGAGAACATGAAAAGAGAGGACCTTGTAATTCAAAAGACATTACGCAGTGATAATTCTGATCAGGTATGCTTGGCTGATTTTTTGCATGATTTTGATTGGCTGATGTTTTCTGCCAGCATATAACATTTTGTTTTATTTTATGATTATGATATTAATTGCAGAGTTTCTCCAACTTTTGGATGTTGCCATTCTATGCCTAGAATTTAAGAAGTTAATGGTGTTATTTTTCATCAATATAAAAATTCTTGTTGTTGTGTCACACATGCTGCATGTGCTGACTCCTTAGTATAGTATATATGTATGTAATATATAATTATTACATTTTGTTATATTTGGGGTCAATATAATTATTTACTCATGGCAAGGCTATTAAAGCAAAGTTCTTTTTTGTTAGGGACACAGTATGAACAGTATACTCTCTATGTAAACCATGCATATTTCTAGAATTTGAAATTAATATAGCACATTCTCTTTGTATCTAAATTGTTTTTGCTTGCTTATGTTTGTTAATCCAGATATATATTTTCTTCCCTGAGGAGGCAAAGGTTGGTGTTAAGACAATGAAAACTTACACAAATCGCATGAAATCAGAGAATGTTTTCCGGGCAATATTGGTTGTCCAACATAATTTAACTCCCTTTGCTCGAACATGCATAAGTGAAATATCTACAAAGTTCCACTTGGAGGTTTTCCAGGTAATTATTTAGTTTTACCATTGTTTTTCATTGCCAGTCACTGAGTAATTAGACACTACCCTTAAAATTGTCATCATAATGGATATCTTTCATGCTACTTATCACTTAAACAAGTAATTAAGACTATGAGAATCTGGGTTCAAGTTTTACCTTCTTGCATGAAATATGCTGATTCTTGATAATTACTCCGTCCATTTACCAAAAATAGAAGGTTGAACTCCGTTGAAGTAATAATAAATGCATCAAGGATAGACCTTTTGCCATTTATACCATTTGGGTTGAATAGTTCTAGATGTGTTGCTCAACAATCTGTAGTAATTGTTATTTTACCACAATGTTATAGGAGGCAGAGTTGTTAGTCAACATAAAAGAGCATGAACTTGTTCCTGAGCACCAGCTGCTCACTCCAGAGGAAAAGAAGACCTTGCTGGAGAGATATACTGTCAAAGAAACACAGGTTAGTGTTTTGTCATTGTATGCATCCTCACAATTGCCGTAATGTTCCTGATTCTGAGGTGGCCTTAATATAGGATCCCAACCACCAGATTTATTGACACGTTTTCAATCCATATCGTAGTTAACAGATTCCATCATGAGTTTTAACCCTATATGTCAAAGAAACTATTTTGAGTAAAATCATTTCAGCATCAATTGACCAGGGCCTCCGGCCTCTCTCGTGCATACTTTTTTCCTTCATCTTTTTCTCTCTATCTAAGGAAACTAAAGTGCCATAAACTATCTAGCAGTTTGCAAATAGTGCCTGTCTTGGCTCGAGTACTGAAATCAAGCATACCATATGCATTTAGTGATGATATACCTTTAGCAACTTTTACTTCTCTGGCCTTCTTTTTCATAGAACTGAAAGTGCTACCTACACTCTTAAGGGGTCATTTTGCTGTATGTGATGTGAAATTGTGCTTTCACAATTATGCACTTTAATACTTTTACAATGTTGCCCATTATGTCTTTGAGGTGAGAGATTGTTTGATGTGCACAAACCCTTAATACAGACGAATTATTCTTGGGCATATATTATAGTGCATTTTTCACGGATGAAAGCTTGGCTTTAAAGTATTTCCCAGTCGTCACGCCTTTACAGTTTTTCCATGCTTGTGCAAATCTGCTTCCTGTTTTATATATTACAATTTGATTTTCCTTCTGCTAGCACGATCTAATACTGATCACTTTTATATGCATTGTTGAGGACAGCTCCCTCGTATCCAGGTGACTGATCCAGTTGCCAGATACTATGGGCTAAAGCGTGGACAAGTTGTGAAAATAATTAGACCGAGTGAGACTGCAGGGCGGTATGTCACTTATCGATATGTTGTTTGAACGTGGTCATCGCGCACTATTGCTGCTGAAATTTAGACCAGACAGCAACGAGATTTCTTTCGGAACCCAAAGGATTTCCTGCAGTCAGTTTGGTTTTTATAGTCTGTGTTATGTGTCTTTTCTGATGCAAATGTGCAATAGAACTCTTGAGGTGCTATAATTGGTTCTTAGGAAAGTTCTTGTTAGATGGACTGTATAATGTTGTAATGTTACTGATGATTGGCTACATTGGTAGTCCCTATGATGATCATGGGATGTGGGTTGATAATGAAAGTGATATTCGAGGAGTAATGGTTGAGAATTTTCGAAATTTATTCATTGCTGAAGATGGGAATTTGGATGAAGTAGTTGCATGTATTACATCTCATGTGAAACCTGAGCAAAAAGCACGCCTAATTCGTCCAATTATATGCGGTGTTCGGAGTGCATGGCTAAGATGGGCTTTGAACAAAAATGGGTCAACGTACTGATGGAAATTGTTAGCTCGGTACAATATCACATTCTTCATGAGTAACGTCATCTTGGACCTATTATTCCGATTCACCAATATCTCATCTCTTATTTGCATGACTGTTTTGAATGCTATGATACATAGGACACTTAACATTCTGGTCTTCTTGGCAGCAAAGACTATGCGAATAATAGGTAAATTCACAGTAAAAGAAGCTGAAACTATTTGTATCCGTGAAGTCTTTAATTGGTTGAAAGGTACGGGAACAGGAGATGTTGAGACAAACTCGCAGTTAATTTATTATACAATTTGTTCACTCTTTTAATTCTGCTTTTGGTTTCATTATTGATGATGTAAAGAAATTAGCATCCAGTATAAATGATGTTAATTTTTGTTGTGTTAAGCAATATGCGAATCGTACCAAAATGTCATACTTATTACGGAGTATTATTATTATTATTATTCTTAAGTAACAAGTAAATTTATGTCTAAATTAATCAAATTATAATGCAATGCAATTGTTATTTAGACACTTAAAATATAAACTTGTACCACTGGAACATATTGAAAGATCCCAAAATTTACTTAACCATGCAACATTAAGCTTCATAAATTCACATCAAAAAAACTTTTATAAAAATAAAAATATACAACTTAGTTAAAAATAATAAAATGTTAAGATTTGTAAATGCTTACATCTAAAAATATCATTAATTTTTTTTTCTGGAATGTTAGAAAAGACAAGGATAGTTTTATTGCAAAACTGAAATACCGGGGGAGGGGAGGATGGGATTCTAATTCATAAAAATGAGAAAATTAAAATTTCACAAATTTACAATTCCTTCCAGCTAAACAAAAGAATTTGTTTGCGCCTTCAAAATTGGGTGGAGTAAGCAAGTGCCATTGTAACCGTGCAATCCATCCACATAATTAATAATAATGTTTAATAAATATATAGGGAGCCAATGAAATTATTTGGTTTTAAATATTAGTAGCCTAATTAAATGCTACATTTATAACTTTATTACTAAAAGGCAAGAGACCCCACTTTAATATGTTTTCTTAAATGGGCAAGATTAAAATATTTAGCAGTAATTAATGAGTATAAATAGGTTATAAAGTCACATCAATATGTGCAAAGCACATGTAAGATGTATCCACAACAAACATGCATGCAAAGAAAAACACATGCTATTCTTTATTCCACTATATAAGTTACTTTGAAGCATTTTAGGAGAAATAAATAAACAAAAATTTCTTCCTCATCGGACCTTATTAAAAGCCATTTGCCATTCCAAAAGGAGCTTCCTTGGTTAAAGTGCGTGCTTAGGTGGAAAATTCTTGCTGAGTTGGACTCCAAATCATATGCCAAATAAGCAAGTAGTCACAGCTGAATTTGGGCAATAATACAAGTTGTACAATAAAGCACATGAAAATTTTAGCCCATTGGCTGCAGATTTGGACTTAGTTTTAGAATGGTGACTGTACTCCAGTTTTGAAATTTGGATCAGCAGTGTAGTGACTAAAAGATATTGACAGGCCACTAGCAGAGAGAAGTAAAAGATGGAACTGTAGTAAAATGGACTTTTGTGATTTTCAATTTTTCCTGTAAAATTGCGGAAAAAAACACTATAAAACCCCCTTCTTCTTCTTCGCCTTTGAATTGATCACTAAAAAAAAGAAAAGCACCAAAAAGAATTCCAAGAAAAGCAATTTGCCCAGAGCACTACCACTGCAGACTAACACATCTCCTAACACTAATTTTCAAACACTAAACTCAATCCCCTTAAAAGTTGTTCCTTTAAAGCCACAGTAGGACAGCACAGCACCAATAATTTATTGTCTTCGGACTACATATAGCAAAAGGCTGTCCTCTGCTTGTGAACATAATTCAACGTACCTCCAAAGGAAACAGACGAGGAAAAGAAGCAAAATTCCGCCAACAAAATCATCATCAGAACATTAAGCTTCCAATTCAGAAGCACTTGACTCAGTTGCTGCAGCTCCAGATTTACCATAAAACTCAGACTGCATATGTGCATGGGCTCCTTTGTAAATTTTCAATGTTGGCTTCAATTTCATGTACTGCAAAAGGGGACAACAAGTATAACCAAAATAAGGGAAATGATAAGGCACAACATCATTGCTGGCAGGCTATTTTCTATTAAAGCGAATATTTGTTTTTACCCTTGAAAATAAGGAAAATCTACCACTTTGAGATCCACAAACAGGGAACCTCCTTCCTTTTACATTTGAAAAAATAAAAAACAGGCACCAAATATAGAACGAATACTGGAAAGGCTGTGCTCAATTTAATCTTTAATCCACACACAAGGAAAATATGACAATCTAGTTAGAGGTAGGACAAAAAAAATGATAAATAGCTTTTGGTAAACATCAAGTCTAAAGCTCAGGAGTTCAATTCAATTTATAGAATTACCAGGCTACAAGTAGTTGATGGCCTGAACAATAGGCCGAGGCTTAAATTATGAAAACAGTAAAGCCCTCATTGCTGTTCCATATTCTATCATTTCTTTTATTAATCATATACATAGAATGGAGTACTAAAATGTATGGAGTAACTACAATCAATAATTGAGAACTTTAACAAGAAAAAAAGGGTGAAGATGTGAAGATCACTATCAACACAAAATCAAGTGAATGAAATAACACTGAACACTAGTTCAGTTCTGGAAGACTAATTATAAGCCCTATCAACTTGAAAGCCAGAATTCAAGGAGCCAGTGATCAGTTAAAAATAGTGAATTAACTCAAGCTCATATATTCACATTATATAAATAAGTCAGGCACCAGAACTAGTTACCTCCTGATAAAAAGCATTTATCTCCTCCTCTGTTAAGCCTTCATCCTCCCCAGCATTTTCATCCCAGCCAAGTGAACGTAAGAAGGCTGCTTCTTCATCAGGATCAATCATTCCATTAATACACAGCTCACCTCCATCAGAACACTGCTGAGCCTTGTCATGAGTCCCATGAGGGTCACCATTGCTGGTAATCTGACCATCCTCAACAACAGAACTTAGAGGAGAATTGCTAATCCCTTCTTTATTTGAATCATCCACCAAATTGGAAGGAGATAACACTGCTCCAGAAACTGGAAGTACAGTGGTTTTTGTGGAAGTTTTCTTTCTCATGAGATTAAAAAAATCACTCCTACTTTGGGCTTGGGCCATGGATAATTTCTTCTCAGTAGTAGGTCTTGGATTCAGTGTCAAGGCAGCAGCTTTTCCCTCAAGTGCAGACACCTTTGGCGTGCTTGAGTTTGTCAAAGGAGATAGGGGAGAAACTGAAGGTGGCTCATTTGCAACTTTTCCACCAGCAGTATTAGTCAGACTAGGTGCATCCTTTGGAACAGATGTAGCAACAGGCCTCAGAACCAGAAATTTCCCGACATGAGATGTATTTGGAGTATCAGATCTAGCTCGTCCACGGGGCTGACTAGTAAGTTGAGATGAATAAGGTTGTAGTTGAATGCTTTTAGCAGCTACAACCATCTCACTTA
Organism: Ipomoea trifida; assembly: GCA_003576665.1. Taxonomy (NCBI): domain Eukaryota; kingdom Viridiplantae; phylum Streptophyta; class Magnoliopsida; order Solanales; family Convolvulaceae; genus Ipomoea; species Ipomoea trifida. Next base: position 18,315,564 of record CP025656.1, on the reverse strand, counting down.
CTCTAACAGCTGATTTTGGTTGCTTCAGTTTATCAGAAGAACTGGATACCTGAAATGAAACTCAGTTGATAGTTATGTATTCTGATAAACAGCTTGCACATCATTTAACATACAACTGTTACATGTTATAAAAAATTGATAGGAAAATATTGAGTTCATCACTACAAATGGGAATACAGAAATTATAACACTCATAAGTACTCATTAGCTATCTGGTGTTTGAAAAGAGCAGATATTTAGAGTAAGAAGTAGATATTGAAAACATGGACTGAGGCATCACTTTAATTAATTATTGGATCAATGGATGACAGATGACTATACATAGTGGCAAGTGTTTGAGGTTATATTCCTTTCCTTTATATAATAGTGAACACACCCAGCAATCCAGATTTATCACCTTTCCAGTATAAGCTTACACAATTGCACAATGCACTGTATCTAAATCTATGCTTCTATTACGTAATGTAACTTTATATGATGTATTATATTGATATTGATATTTTTTGACAAAGATATTTCAATCTTTTTGGTAAATAAGAGTACTAAGATGGTGGAAGATTGCAGAGGAAATCCAAAGACAAGTGTAGCTGAAATAATCCAAAAACTGCTCAATATCAAGCATTGGTCACTCACAACAAAAGAACAAACGTTTCAAAATTCAACATTTTACAATATGTAGAGGATCATAACATCTCCATCTTTTAATAGAAAAAAGGGATAAAAAGCAACAAATATATTTGAAACAAAGCCTTCTACTTCATTTAATATAAACAGGGTCATCAATAAAGAACGTAAGTTCACTTCATTGTCACCCAACCATTATCATATCATGGATTAAGAAAAGATGTGAAAGTTATTTCAATTCCCAATTTGTATACTACAATAATTACATCAGACAAATTCAAAAAACATACAAATATTTGTTGTGAACATGTACAAACATACGATAACAATAAATTATGAATATGTAACAAAATATAATATCCATACAGGAGCAACATTCTAGACTATTTATCAAACTTTCAACTACGGTGTCTTGCACTAAATACGCACACAAGCATGTATCAGTATGTTATCATACCAGGGCTTTAGGCATTGTGGGAGTCACAGGTATCAATTGTCTGGACTGCTTCACAGCCAATTCCTCAAGCCTCTGTGTTTTATCAGGTACCTGCAGAAATTTAAGATAACAGATGCACATTAAGATGCAATTAAGATTGAGTGTAAAGTAGGTAACTGAACTACTGTCTCCACTGAAGAGGTTAAAAAAGTAAGTTGGTTACCTGGGATGTGGCACGAGCTCGTGCTGGACCTTGTGACAAAGCCTCAGCCATGTTAAGACCAGTACTTGCACCCAAAGTTCCAGGTGAAAGGATTACAGAACCAGTTTGCTGAGAAGATGAATTCCCCACACCATTGCTGCCGATTATAGCAGGAACTTCAGCCAATGCCGAGGTCCATTTCTCACCACCAAGCAAAGCTGTATTACCAATTGGCAAACTCTGAATAGCAGAGGTCAACCCTGGAGAAGAAACTCTGCCCACTGGCTTCTCTTCAGTTCCAAGAGAGGGAAAGTCCTTTTCAAAGGAAACCTTCTGATCTCCATTCAGATTACTGCCTCCAGAAAGCACACCATTGGCATTATTCTGAATGTTGTTCATGCCATTTTTTGTGTCTTCAGTTCTTCGAGGAACCAACTCACCAGGTTTCCTGGAAACAAGTGATTGAGAACGCCTCAAACTATTCTTCTCAACCCTACTGGTTAGTAAGCTCCCAAAAGGATCAGGTGAGTTAGATTCCCACAGCTCCAAATTAGCTGACCTTTCCTTCTCTCTGTCATGGTTTTTATCACGATGGCTTCGAGTGAAACTACTATATGGATGCTTAGAACTATTACTGCTTAAACTTCGTCTAGAATTTGATGATGAACTTCGGTCCAGGAACTGAGAGCGTGGGCTATCCTTGTCATTTATGCTCCTAGAAGATCTATTTCGTGTGGTTGAGGATATATCTGCAACAAGTAAGATAGAGGGGAAAACCTAAAAGTCAGAATACAATGAAGACAAACATTGAAAAAAGTGTAAGCATAAGAAGGTTATATCAATCAACCAATACCCGAATGAAAGTGGTGGCCTGAACTTCCACCACCAGTTATACTTCCAGTACTTCTCAACCATTCAGGAACTAATGCAGGTTCACTCCTTTCCATCAGCACAGAACATCATCAGATTCCTCTACAAGAATACTTAACTAGTCAGCGTTCCTTTCTAAACCAGTTCAATTTCCAATGGATTAGTATTTCAACGGGCAGGCTCCTGCTAGCCTCTCAAGCAATGTTACCAACTGCCAACCTAAATCAAATGGGAAAATAAAATTTCCTTTTGCAGCTCCTTTTCAATGTAGAATCTAATACTGTTATAAATCTATCCCAGTTCTAGCCTATAATAACAATAATCCTATATGTACTGGCTGATACTCTGGCAAAATTAGGAGTCAGCTGTGATTGTGGAATGGAGGCTTTCAGCAGTCAAAAAATTACCACTCTTATATTTTATCTGACCAATATCCACCTTTCCCTCAAGAAATAGAATACACAACTCTTTTTCTTTCTTCAGTTCTCCACATACACTTCCCTATTGGGATTATATTGCATCAAGCTGCTAGACCTACAAAAAGTTGCAAGGCAAGGCCCATTCCGGATGCCAACAATTGATATGTATCATCAACTTCCCAATAGCTCGAACTCAAGGCCACTCACATAAATGCAAAGAGTCCTCCCTTCATCTTCCAAGGGGAAAACAGATGGTGTCCAATGGAAAACGGTATAATCAGCAGACTCTCATTTTCCAGTCAACTTTGGCATTACTATTCGAAAGCAAACATAGAAAGTGAGAAGCCACAAACACTGAGGGCAAACAATAGTCCCTCTCTTTTCTCAAGAATGAGACACTCAACAGCTGTCGTAGTCTAACCAGACCGCCATGCCATTGCAGAGCAATTACAAAACCCTAGAGAGTCCGGAAACCTAGGGTTTCCCAAATAGCGCAGTCGGTTCCAGAAATAAAACGCGCAATCGGAACAGAGGAGAAGACGAAGCAACTCTACCTCGACGAAACTGAAATCGATTGAAGAACCAGCGGTGGTCACCGCAGAAGACAATGATCCAAGAAGCCCTAACCGCTCCAATAACCGCCAAACAATGGCCCCCTTTTTTTTGTTAATTTAATTACTCCGTATAACAACAATAGGTTGTGGGGAAAAATACGTGTTGAGATAGTTCAGAGCAATGCGTCGAAGAGTCGGACAGCAATATATGCATATGTTGAGAGCGACAGAAGGAGAGAGAGAGCAGTGCGTACTCGTAGGATTAGGGCGAAAGAGCGAGAGAGATTGGGGAAGATGAGCAGTGAGATTAGGGCAGATATAGAACAAGTATAGAGATAGAGGGTTTGCGAGGAAGTTGGGTTTTAATTTCGGAGATTAACCACACCAATTACCAAATTCCAATATAGATACAACCAACACGCAATAATAATAATAATAATAATAATAATAATAATATATATATAATAATAATAATAATAATAATAATAATAATAATAATAATAATAATAATAATCTATATCTATACTATTCTATACTATTAATAAAAACAATATCCTCAGTTTTAACTTCCCGCCCAAAACAGACCTGTAATATTTTGGTGTGCGTAATCTATACTATATATAAAAACAAAATTCTCACTTTAAGCTTCCCGCCCAAAACAGTCATACAATATTTAGGATGCTATTATTTTCTATTTTCCTATTCGTTGTAGAATTCTACATTACAATTTCTATCGTACTATAATTCTACATTACAATTCCTATCGTACTACAATTCTACATTACAATTCCAGACATCCCCACTGTCAAATCTGAAAATTCTGTTGTTGTGCCTGTTTTTTCTTTCAATTCTCATTGGGTTTAGGGAAACAGATTCGATTTTTCTCAATCTGGCATTAGGGTTTATATAATGTATATGTTCAATATTATAATTTTTTTTTTATAATTTTATCTTTATTTTTATTATCTAAATATATAATAAAAAATTTATCCGTGCATCGCATTGTGTAATTGGACAATTATTTGCTATATTTCAAGCAAGAAAAACATCAAAAAAACATAGTTGATCCAATCAATTTCATCAATTGCGCTATATAATATTCGATGTTATAATTTATATAATTGTATATCGATCCAAATATTCTTAAAATATTATAGCAAATCCAATCCGTGCAACGCATGGGCGAAAATACTAGTAATAATAATAACGACGACTACGTGTTTTAACGAACAGAGCTTTCAGTAAACTACTCGTGTTCGTGTTCAGAAAGCGTTCGTTTATTAAGGTAAATGAACATAAATGAACAAATTTTTGAGCTTGGTTCATAAACGAACAGAGTCTGAACAGTTATAGGCTCGTTTGTTAATAGCTCGTGAACAAACTCGTTTGTGTTCGTTTATTAATGTTCATGAACAAGCTCGTTTAGTGTTCGTTAGTTTTGTAATTGTGTTGTTTGTTTGGTTATTGTTCGTGAACGTACGTTATTTTTGGTTCACGAACGAATTGCGATCATAAACATGTGCAATCGGTTAGTTATTAAATCGGTTAGTTATTAAGTGTTCATGAATGTAAACGAACATCTTTGTTAACGAACACGTTCGTGAACGTGTTTGCGAACGTTGACAAACACTAATGAACGCTTAACAAACGAACACAAACAGAATTTTCAAAAACCTTAACAAACGAACACGAACAAACCCTAAGTTAATACTCAAAATTGTGTTCGACTATAGTGATTTTTTTCAATTTTGTCCTAAACGACTTTGGTGTCATAAAGTAGTCCCAGACATTTGTGTTATCGCTCAAAATTATCCTCCGTTTAACAAACGAACACAAACAGAATTTTCAAAAACCTTAACAAACGAACACGAACAAACCCTAAGTTAATACTCAAAATTGTGTTCGACTATAGTGATTTTTTCAATTTTGTCCTAAACGACTTTGGTGTCATAAAGTAGTCCCAGACATTTGTGTTATCGCTCAAAATTATCCTCCGTTTGTTAATTAGTCCAAGGAGTGTTAAGTACATGCATAATATAGTCATTTCATATTCATGTCTTCTCTTTTTCCACCTTTTTCCTTCCTCGCCTCTCCCTTGGTAAGGATTGTATAGCTTGTTGATGTTCACCCGCATCATCCTGCTTGCTGCTCGGAGCAATAATTTTTTATTTTATTTTATTTATTAACATCAAAATGACGTCGTTTTGGACCGTGGTCCACACAAAATTTACTGTGTGCTTTGGGGGCCCTAAAGGAACGCAGAGTTCAATCAAAGGGCTCAATCGGTGCGTACATAGTCTAAGAGAATGAGCCAAGGCAATGTGCTTTGAAGGCCTCGAACGCGCACTAAATCCAATCAACAGACCCAACCGATAGGGATGGCAATGTGTCGGGGATGAGTCGTGGAGGGCTACATCCATCACCAATCCACGTTATATTCTTTCCACCCACCTCCACCCCACTGGATGCAGGTGCCCATCACTTATCATCTTATTATTTTTTTTAAAAATAATATTTAAATTACTTACACACAATAAAATCACAAAATTCATTAGTTATGCTCAAACAAAAAATAATAAAGATATCCAAATATAATAACTAAATTGTTAATTTTTAAAAATAAACTTAGTAGTTTAAATATAAAAATCGTAAAATGTTACCTAAAGTTACAGAAACTTTTATAATAAACTACATACTAGTACTTATTTTACTATTATATATATACATACACACACATGGTGAGTCGGATGGGATTCTAAGTATAAAACCCGAATCCAACCCGACCCACCTCGGAGGTTTTTTTTTTTTTTTTTAACCACCCCCAACCACCACCCACTATCACCAAAAAAAAAAAAAAAAAAAAAAAAAAAAAAAAAACTCAACCCATGCAAAGTGGATTGGTGGATATCCACGGAGTGAATTGAAATTGCCATCCCTCCAACCGGTGCGTACATAGTCCAAAATAAAGCCTAAGAGAATGGGCCAAGGCGATGTGCTTCGAAGGCCTCGAATGCACACCAAGTCCCAATCAATGGACACAATCGGTGCGTACATAGTCCAAGAGAAAGTGCCCGAGCAGTGTGCTTTAGAGGCCCCGGAAGCGAGCCTAGGCCATTCAAAAGACCCGAGCATCGACCCTGCAGAGTACATGATTAAAGCGATAGAACCCATACGCCACCCTTAGTTCAATTTTAAGGGTCCTGGAGGCTTGAGCAATTCGAACAAAGGGTCCCAATAGGCGTATGTATGTGACCTGGACAATATGATTAAAGCGACACACCCCGGGCATATATATTACACCAAAACTTATTCTATTACATTTTAACATTAACATACTAAGGCTATAAATTTGCGTGCATTTATGGGATGCCTTGCAAATTCAATTATAAACACCCCACAAGTGGACTCTCATACGGAGCCACAATAACTTCTTTTGAAAACTGAAATGCAAACGTGGTTGCTGCTGTGGCTAAAACCCAAAAGATATTCACAGACCGACGGGGTAGGTCTGTAGCATACCAAAAAAACATAAATGGAAGAGGAAAGTATAATGTGAACTTTGCAAATTTTCTTTTCCTGTAAAATTGGCAAAAACACTGTAAAAGCCTTTTTTTCCGCTTTGAAATGATCTTGGAAAGAAAAAGCACCAGAGGAAGAGAAGGAGAGAGGGAAAGGGGGGGGGGGGGGGGGTGAAGAAAAAAAATTTCAAGGCTAACATATCTCCTAACCACTACTGTATTTATCAAACACTAACTAGATGAGATGATACCCTAAGCCTCCTCTAAAGCCAGCAGGACAGCAGCATGAGTAGTAGTAGTAACTTATTCTCCTCTGATCTACACAAAAAAGCAAAAGCCATCCTTGCTCATAAAGACGTCGTGAACACTATTTAACGTACCTCCAAAGCAAAGAGATGAGGAAATGAAGCAAAACTCTCCCCAAGATAATCATCCTATGCTAGAGAAATCAGAATTTTAAGCTTCCAATTCAGAGGAGCTCGAGTCAGTTGCAGCAGCTCCAGATTTCCCAGAAAACTCAGATGATATGTTTTTTGGCTGAGCTCCTCGGTAGTTATTCAACGATGGCTTCACCTTCATGTACTATAGATGGAGACCAGGAAAAAAGAAAAAAAAAAGTTGGAAATTAGCAAAGTAGAGCATTCTTATTGACTAAACAATACTGTTACCATAACATGGAATTTTTTTAATACACTTACACAAGCCACAGCGAGAAATTCACTTTACACTTGAAAATATAAATATTCGAATATAGAGCAAAAACTGGAAAGCAAAGACTTCCTTTACTCCAGAAACATGGAAAATGAACAAAAACTTTGTCAATTCTCTTTTCCATTTGCATTTATACTTTAATTCTTTATAATCAATATTCCATATGTTCCACATAGAATATATAGAGTGAATAGGTAATAGAAGTATAGAACTATAGAAGCTCAATTCTTCAAACTAAACCTTCTCCTAAGCTCAGCCCTTAATTTACTTTTTTTTTACAAAAAAAAAAATTGCACTGCAAAAGATAAAGGAATGAACAGAGGCAGATTATCTTTTCCAAAAAACAGAAAGATAATCCATGAGTAATACAATCCCATAGATCAGAGGGCAGAGGCATATTATTTGCCTTTCATTTTCTATGGGTAATGCATTGCCATAGAAAAGGGCATGCATTTGGGCTGGAGATTAATTTCTTATGGGTGATGAGAACAAAAAGCAATCGAGGCACAAAAATTAGTTACCCTGAACAAGAAGTCAAACCTAAATCATGGAAGTGGCAAAATAGTACTTGCCGACTTAAGTTAGAATTCAAGGAACCAATGTCAACACTTGAGTCAATTAATCAAGCAAATAAACTTATGATGCATAAACAAACCAACTAAAATTAAGATTCTAAATAGCTTATTAAAATCCAACTATAAACTTCAAAAAGCAACAGAAAACCAGAATTAGTTACCTCCTGATAAAAACCATTTATCTCCTCCTCTGTTAAGCCTTCATCCTCCACAGCATTTTCATCCCAGCCAAGCGAACGCAGGAAGGCAGCCTCTTCTTCATCAGGATAAATCATTCCATCAAGACATGGGTCAACTCCATCAGAACACCTCTGAGCATTGTCACAAGTGCCATGAGAGGTGCCATTGCTAGTTATCTGACCATCCTCAACAACAGGACTTACAGGAGCTCTGCCATCTCCTTTACTTGTATCAGATTCCTCTGAATTAAAGGAAGAAAATGCTGCACTAGAATCTGGAAGTGTAGTAGTTTTCGGTGAAGTCTTCTTTCTCATGAGATTGAAAAAATCACTCCTGCTTTGAGCTTGTGATAGAGGTAATTTCTTCTCTGTAGAGGGTCTTAGATTCAGTGCTGGGGCACCAGCTTTGATCTCTGGTGCAGAGACCTTAGGTGTACTTGAGCTAGTCAGAGGAGACAGTGGAGAAACTGGAGGTGGCTCATGTGCAACTCTTCCACCAGCAACATTAGCTAGGCTAGGTGCATCTTTTGTAGCAGAGGTAGCTACAGGCTTTAGAACTAGAAATTTCCCAACATGGGATGTATTTGGAGCATCAGATCTCACTCGACCAACACGGGGCTGGTTAGTAAGTTGAGATGAGAAAGGCTGTTGTTGAATAGTCTTAGCAGCAACACCCATTTCACTTGTTCTAACTGCTAATTTTGGTTGCTTCATTTTGTCAGAAGAACTGAATACCTGAAGAGAAATTCAGCTGACTATTATGCAATATTCATAAAGAATGAGCACATCCTTTAACATGCTATTATTTTATAAGCAATGATGCATCATGCATAGGCATAAAAACCCCACTTCTTCATTAGGAATGAGCCTAAAGAAATTAGTATAATGCTCATAATTTCTTCAAGAAAAAAAAAAGTTTGTGAAAGACCAGTACTGGAGTTTTAAATGGAATAAAGATATTGAGGAAATAAATATTAAAAACATGTTATGTACTATCACTTCGGTTTTTCTATTATCAGATTAGTGAAAGACTATACAACTACAAGTCTACAACTATACAAGTGTGCCAAATGGCTTTTGTTCAATGAACGTAAATGCAGAGATTTTCCTATACACGTCTTTTGTATCCAGCTAAAACTGAAGCCTAAAAATTACACTTGGCAAGAAACATTCTACTAAGTGTATAAAAAAAGCTTTAAACATTGAAAACATTTCCTGAAGGGGAAAAAGTATTATACCATGAGAGCAGTTCCAACATAGACAACAAAAAAGAAAAGAATTTGGAATATGCGGTTTTACTCCATTATAATACTGTATTCACCATTTAAAGTTTCAACAGCTATAAACCAATTAAGAATTGGTTCCATCATGAATAGCACCAAACCATCAAATTTGGATTGGTCATTATGTAATGAATTAATTAGGTTTGCACCTTTCCAACTAGGGTTCTCAAGTTTTGTGAGGCTGAAATTTACACCTCTAAATTTTTTTTTAACCTTCTTAAAAAAATAAAACTAAAAATAAAAATAGTAGAGTATGCTAAACTCCCAAGCAGTTTAGGACTCAACAACTGTTCCCCTTATATAATATTGAGCATACTCCAGCCTCCAGGTTCATTTCATTTCAAGCACATATTGCCAGTATGATGTACTTATCATCAATGAGTAGTTGCATAGTGTCAAGCATTCAAATATTTGCCATTCTACAACACAGCTATATGTCAAGCAGTCAAATGTTTTCCATCAACAGAAAAACTAAAACAGCCAATGCGTACACAGAGACATCAGGTATGCATGTATTTTGGAGCATTTAACACTTTCTCATTAATGGCACCTTGCACTATGTAAATACATATGGATATGTATGTTTAAGTCTTCCTGCATTTTGTTTCTCTTTTTTCTGATAAGTATATTACCAGGGCTTTTGGCATTGAGGGTGTCACGGGTATCAACTGCCTGGACTGCTTCACAGCTAATTCCTCAAGCCTCTGTGTTTTATCAGGGACCTGCAGCCATTAAGAGAGAAAGGCACGTAATAACATGTTTGAGAGGACTGTGCAAGTAACTGGAGCTTACAAAAATAATTGCATACCTGGGGAGTGACACGAGCTCGTGCTGGCACTTGTGATAAAGCCTCAGCCATGTTAAGACAAGTACTTGCACCTGACACCCCAAGTGTAGGTGTCCCAGAAACAGTCTGCTGAGTAGATGAATTCCCCATGCCATTGCTGCCAATTATAGCTGGAACTTCTGCCAATGCAGATGTCCATTTCTCAGAACCAAGCAAAGCTGAATTGCCAATAGGCAAACTCTGAACAGCTGAGCCCAATCCCGGAGAGGAGACTCTGCTTGCTGGTTTATCATCAGCTCCAAGAGAGGGAAAGTCCCTTTCAAAGGAAGCCTTATGAACACCATCCAGATTACTGCCCCCCAAAAGCACACCATTGCCACTGCTCTGAATGATGTTCATACCATTTTTTGAGTCTTCAGTTCTTCGAGGCAACAAATCACCGGGTTTCCTGGTAACAAGTGATTGAGAACGCCGCAAACTAATCTTCTCAACTCTACCAGTTATTATGCTCCCAAAAGGATCAGATGAGCTAGGGTCCCACAGGTCCCCAACAAACGACCTTTCTTTCTCTTTATCATGGTTTCTATCACGATGGCTTCTAGTGAAACTACTGTATGGATGCTTAGAACTATTACTGCTTAAACTGCGCCTAGAATTTGATGATGAACTTCGTTCAAGGAATGGAGCATGGGGGCTATCTTTATTATTTATGGTCCTAGAAGATCGATTCCTTGCAGATGGAGATAGCTCTGCAAAATGGTAAAACCCCAGTTATTAGAAGAGACTGAAGACATACATCAAAAAGTACAAGCAAATAAACATCACATCCATTACCTGAACGGAAAGAAGTGGTGAAGTGGTGGCCAGAATTGCCACCCCCAGTAACAGTTCCAGTACTTCTCAACCATTCAGGAACTAATGTGGGTTCACTTCTTTCCATCAGCACAGAACGTCATCAGATTCCCCAACAAAAGATTTAATTAGAGCCGCTATTCTTTTCAACCAGTTCTGTTTTGAAAAGATTACTATTTCTGCAGGAAACCACCTGCTAGCAACTCGTAATATGTAACCACTACTGACCCATTTTTTGACCTGGGTACCAAAATCCCAGGAAGCTAATTTCCTTCTACAAGTCTTCTTGAATACAGAATCTGATTCTTTCAAAATCAGCCAACTACTAGCCTATTGTCCTACTTTATGGTCAATTATCTGACCAAATTAAGGGTTTTCTGTAATTGTTGTATCAAGGCCATCATCAGCCAAAAAATTGCCACTGATATCCTGAATCTGCTAAACTTGTGGCCCAAAATACACAGTTTCCTCTAAAAATGGAATAGAAGCTGCATTTTCTTTCTTCGAATCTCTGTGCAAGTATTCACAAACTCGTTCCTAGTGTTGTCTCATTTATTTTGTATTGATTGGATTCCCAAACAACAATACGTAGGTAACATTTCTGGATACACAAAATTGGAAGGTATTATCAACTCCCCAACAGGCAGAGACAATTTCACATCACTATGAAGATCACTCTTTCACTGCATCTCTCAAGGGGAAAACGGATAGGTTTAAAACAGAAATAGCACAATCAGCAATCTCATTTCCAAGTCAATCATTGGACAGCACCCATAAGCCCAAACCAATCATAAACAGTGATGAGAAACAAAAATTCCCCTTTCTTTTCTTCACACCCCCCAGTAGCTAACAATTGCAGCAGTTTAATCAAACCAACATGCCAATGCAGAGTAAGAAGAAAACCCTAGAGAGTCCCAAAGCCTAGGGTTTCCCGAAAACCAAGCGCAATTCAAGAAACGATACAGAACGGATGAGGAGGAGACGAAGCGACTCTACCTCGAAACTGAAATTGATCGGAGGAGAAGAAGAAGAGGTGGTACCGGCGAAGAAGACAATGATCCAGGAAACCCTTAACCGCTCCAATACCCGCGAAACAGCGATCCTATATGTTTGTCAGGCAGTATTTATAACGTACCTTAGGGGAAAATGCGTGTTAATATAGTTCGGAGTAATGCGCGGAAGAGTGAGATAGAGAGAGATAGAGAGAAAGAGAGAGAGAACGGAGATGGATACAGAAAGAGAGAGAGATGTGCGTGTGTGTGTAGTAGAGAAGAAATTAGGGCGACAGAGCGAGAGAGATTGGAGAGGGAGAGGAGAGATTAGGGCAGATGCAGAGAGACAAGTATATAGAGGAGGAGATAAAGGGTTTGTGAGGAAGTTGGGTTACAAATTTTCTTCAGTTTTTAAGTTAGAATAGTCTTCCTCAAAAACAAAAAAAGTTAGAATAGTCTATTACTAATGTTGTATATTTATCTTTTACATATACTCTGTATATAATGATAATAATAATAATAACATTGACTCTCAAACTATATTGATTTGTGTAATTAGACCCTTCAACTCTAAAAAATTTTAATTAGACCATCAAATTTGTTATTTTGAAGCAATAAAACCATCTAACATATTTGTGACCTGTAATTGCAGGTCACATAGAGTTCTGGCGAACATGAAGCGAGTGAAACAATATTGGCTGCCGAACCTTCTCTAGCAATCGAGTCATCTCCGTTGAACGGAGATGATGACCAAACTGGTCTCCATCTCCACTGCCGAAGAAGGCGCCAGCCTTATATTGCAGAATGTGACGGCTGCCGGTGTTGCTTCACACGCCGAATGTTCGCCAGAGTTGGCCGGAACTCTAGGTGACCTGCAATTACAAGTCACGAATAGGTTAAAGAGTTTAATTGCTCCAAAATAACAAGTTTGAGGGTCTAATTGGAACTTTTTGGAGTTGAAGTGCCTAATTACACAAATCAATATTGTTTGAGGGTTTATTTGACCTTTTATCTCTAATAACAATTATGGAGAAGGAATGTTAGATTCTTGTGTTTGGTTTTATTAATAATAAGATAAGGGAATTTGAGATTACCTAAGAAATTGAGAGGTATCTCACATTCCCTTCCAATAGCTAAAAACTTCATGTGAAGGTTATGTTACATTTCTTGAACCAAACGCCCCCTATGCTGGTTTTTTTTGGGTTTGCCCAAGGTATCCCTCCAACCGACAGCCAGAAGACTAACCCTCCCTCGTCCCAACTGTCAGATGGTTGCTCCATTCACATGGGTGAGGATCGAACCCCCAACCTCATGCTTAAGGGACGAGGTGCTGAACCACCACGCCAACCATGTTGGTTCGTTCTTATGCTGGTTGTATTATCAAGAGATAGGCAGATATATTCGTAAGTTAGTGAATGTGCTTGCTCACAACCTTAGCTAGGGTGGTAAATTCTCAAGCTGAATCATTTATTTAGTTATCTTCTATTCGTTCTTGTATTCAACATTTCTTCCATTAATATATGGCTTTGGTTTTTGTCAAAAACAGAAACAAAACAAAAAAAAACAAAAACAAAAACAAAACAAAAAACAAAAAAAAAAACAAAAAAACAAAAAAAAACAAAAACAAAAACAAAAAAACAAACAATAATAGGTTTCTCAACTTATGCTCGAGCCGCACTAGAGAAGGTAAATAGTTTTTTCATCAGTTTCGTTAGTTCGCAAGTCCCAATGGGATTTAAACCCCACACTACAACTCGAGCAATGCTTTAAGGTGATCTGTCGAAGTAATTGAGCTAGCTCCGCGGAGCCCTTTTTACGTTTATATATATACAAAGTGTTAATTTGGCAAAATAAAAACCTTATGATTATGTCACTTTATATTAGGATTAAGCTATTGGGAGGTCATGAGGTCGAGCCTCTGGAGGCGGTAACAGATATTACAACGTAATAGTGTTATTTGTATTTTAATTTTTTTTTTATTTAAATATAAATGTGTAAGTCAATTCAAGTTTGGTTGGATTTTTTTGATTGAGTTAAAAAATAAATTGATAGTATAACACCAACCCTTCAAGTTTCGATATTAAATTACTAAATCTAAAAGGTTAAGATATAATTCTATCAACATACAAAAGTTGGATTGTTGTACTAATAGGTCTTTTGAAAATCATTGTTAACAAACTTAGTAATATATGTTTTATTAAAAACCTATAACAAGTTGTGAAAATGATTATCTAATAAAAATAATATGGATAGTACTTTTTTAGTTTGCATGTATGACAAATATGGTGTGTTGATTATAAATATATACATATATATAATTGGTTTATTTGGGAAAGTGTGGTTTATAAGATTAGTATGCTTATTAGATATGTGACAAGAAGTTGATGAGCATTCTTTTAAACTTTTTAAATCTTCCATTAAAGATAAAACTCATAATTGCTATATAAATTTGTGTTACGGGTGAAATTCGTCATTACTAACCAGTTGAAACCGATAATGTTAATTGTTCGCTCTGACAAAATGTTAAATTTGGATCCTTTTAGTGATCCAACTAATTGTTTGACTAACTCGACTAGGATTGCCCTCAAAATTTTGATATCTATATTGTAGGATTTTAATGGTGCACCCAGTTACCCAAATATATATACTGTTTATAAAGCTTGTTATTATCGTACCATAAGGTCATGAGTGCCATACTTTGAAGTGTGATTTATCTCTCTTGCGTGATTTGTCAGCTATTAAGTAGAAGCAAAGTTATCTAATAATGTATACTCTTAGAGAAATATAAATATAAAAATAAAAAATAAATAAAAAAAGAAACAAATAAACAAATTGAATATAACTTTTCCAATTCAAAAACTATAGAAAAAAATGAAGAATAATAAACTAAATAATTTAAATAACTGGAATCTAATATATTGGAAGATGAGTACACAAGTCATGCAAGTGTGTAATAGTTAGCAATAACAATGACTACTAATTTTTTGTCACCAAAAGTAAAGATTTATATTGTCTCTTAATCTTTTATAGCTCTTCTAGTAACTAATCAAACAAATTTTGAACTATATATGGGGTCAATTGTGTTATCACAACTAATCAAATGGCTTACTTAACGCTTCTTTCTTAAACTTTTTATCCACACTTACAAATTGTTTATAGAGGATGTTTGGTAGTAAGGAAATTTTAAATTTTCCTAAAAATCTAAAAGCTGTGAAAGTCATTCTCACGTTTAGTGCAATTATTGACTTAAGAAAGCTTCAGTCAATGAGAATCTAATTCAATGATATCAAGAAAAGTAAACCTCACAAAGGGAAGGTAGGATTATTTTTTTCAGGTGATCGAAAATCTACTACATATATTCAATTACGCATTTATCATTTTTTGGCTCAGGTTAAAAGTCTCTTATAAATATAAGAAATTTGTCAATCTCACCATTACAAAGAATAACAACACTATTTATTGAATAAATTTGTTCCTCTCAACAATTTTTTTATATGCGTAATGTTTTGAATGCATACAAGAATCTTTTGACATATGGTTTATTTGTTTGTTTTTTCTTTTTTCTTTATTCTATTTAACAGTGGTATATAGCAAAGATATATTGTATATTTTTTTAAAAAATTCATAGGAAATCTTAAACGAAGTTAACATGTTAATTAATTTTCTAAGTAATTTAATTCTTATGTTTTGATAGTAACTCCAAACAAGTTAATTAATTTTATCTACAAAGATATTTTATCAAATACATTTATTGAAAATATTTTCTCCAAAATTTAATTGATAAGAAACTACCAAACCACGTCGTAGAGAAAACTAGATGCAAGGTGGTGATTAGGTAGATAACTGACAACACAAAATTGAATGGATTGAAATAATTAGTTTTTGGTCAGTTTCGTTTATTAATTTTAAAGTTATTTATTTATTTCGATATTTCGGTTACTTGTGTTTGTGTATATTTCACCAAACAATGGAATATAATTAATATTATATTCATTATCTATTCCATTCCCAATGGAATAATATTCTTATTCCTTCAAAATCCATTCCGAGAACCAAATATACTGTTAAAGAGAGTTTCACCTTGACCAAGTTAGGCCTTTTTAGCTAATCAACATTCAAATACGTATAGATTATACTCCACATTATCACATCAATTATCACGTTTTTAAAAATCATAATTGAGGACATAGAGCCTTACAATTTGCCAACTGAATTTGACCTTTACTTTTAAATGTATGAAATGGCAACATGGTATTCACATCACTTCATTTTGACCTTTAAATTACATTAAGCTTGCTTTTATGAAAACATGCACATAATGTGAATCTTTGGAAATTGGAATGAAAAGCGTTATCAGACTACTCCAATCACTCAGTCACATGATTCACTTACAAGAAAGCACATATACACAGGCAAATGGCAGTCGTATACTTTACCCAAACACTGACTTTTGAGCTTGTGTCCAGATAGGATAGTTAATCAACTCCCAGTCTTCCTCTTACAAAAGTGTGTTCATCAACTTCTTCTGCTCGGTTTACTCTGAGTGCGATGTCCAGTATATCAGCCCGCTGTAAAACAAGATAATGAAAGATATAAGAATATATGCTGCTCTGCATATAGTATTTTTGGCCATAAAAGGGAATTTTCTATTAATGAAATATGCCAAAACACATTAAAAGGACACCCTGTTGAAGCAACAGAGTCCTTAGCTGCAACGTTACAGTCTCGATGAAATCATTCAATTTAACATCTTGAATTTAGAGCAGTTTACTACATTCATAAATGTTAACAGATATTCTTTCCCAACTAATCAACTTATCATGGAGTCAACAGGGGAAAAAAATCCCTCTATGGGTAGGTAGAATTTCTCATCGGAAAGGGGAAAAAAAACCCTTTTACAAGCATGAGTGTCATTTAACATTTTAACCATGTTGGTGGTCCCCAGTGGTGCTAAACTAACTAGCTGGTTCATTAGTATAATAAGTCAAGTAGAATGTACATTCTAAAGCATAACATCAGTACATTATACAATTTCAAAATCAGAAACCAAAGAGACAAGGGGAGAACAAAGCAAAATACAACTAACAACAAGAAGTATAAGCATTATTAGAGAAGTTACCTGATCAACACAAAAACACATTGCAGGACACCTGCAACTCCTGTCCAAGCTGAAGGGCCAGTTTGCATAAGTGCATCTTGTATCAAGAGACCAACAGAGGCAGCCAAAGAAACAAATGATACTACATATGCAATAAAAAGCCAGAGCTTCAACCTGCAATTTCAACACTGAGGATTACTGAACTATGTCATAATAAGCATACAATTCATATAACAATCATTATCTTATCTGTACAAGAAGGCTTCAAAATGGTCAGAGAATGGAGTTAATATAATGTAAACATCTTAATGCATTCACCAACACATAATTTTAGCCAGAAAATAGCAAAATAGTACACACATTTGACTTATCACCAAAAAAGGAAAAAAAAATGACAAACATTTGTCAAAGGCACTCTAATTGATGAAACACATATCCGTAGTAAACTCAATTACTAATTTACTATATAAGTATGCTTATCTTTCTTTCAAAACTAAATAATTCAATTATTGCAAGCATAAATCTTTTTAATCTAACTTTAGGAAAATTAAATTATGCACATCTAATAATCCAGAAATTAAAAAAAAAAAAAAATATACAACAGTTTGAACATCTAAGCACTTCATTTCAAATCACACTGAGATTAAGTAGGAGTACTATGTTTGAGTTGACAAATATTCATAAATAACTCTTGAAGTTGTAAAACATGTACAACTTGACGTGAAGAAGACATCCATTTATTATTTTGGGGAGGTGGGGAGGGAGAACAAAGAAGAACTTCTTAGTTGAAGTGGGGATCCTAAAGTTGATTAATTCTTTTGGACTTGTTTCCATCATTAGAGGAAAACAATTTACAGACAAAAAGAAAATCAGTGAAATCAAAATGGCATCCAATAGCTTAAAATTGTCCAAGTTGATCACAATTCATCTTAAAATGTAAACCATGAATTCTGGAATAAAATCGCCAAGTTGTATAGTAGTTTCTTCATCTCCTGTTCACATGTCTGACTTCTAAATGATGAATGTGCATGCTAAAATCTGCATATGCACACAAGTGACAAGTCGAATATTTTCATATCTCCATACCTATTCCTCTCACCCCACCCTTGTTCTTCAATCACACAGAAGCAATATAGAATACTTGTTAATGTTGTTGGACTTAAGGAAGCAGAAAAAGATGACAACCCCTTATTTCCATCATCTAGTTTCTTTCACAATTCAGCAAACATCCATGACAGGCAATAAGCATTCTGCATTTGTCAACCATATGACTATATCTACCAAATATATGCAAAAGTGTGCATAAATATCCATAAAAACTCTGTATATTAGTGGATGTGTTGGTTATTTACCAATCCTGTTAAGAGCCAAAAAGGTAATGGGAAATTCTCGGCTTTCTTTCTTTCTTTCTTTAAAATCTCCCCTGAATTTTGTAAAATAAGAAGGAAAATTGTGTTTAAGACTTTGGCTCATATTTTGGCCTTTATGCTTCTTAATAAAGGTCTTAAAATCAAGGGTGTTAAATTGTTAATCAAATACAAGAGAGAGGTTTTAGACATATATTGCAAACATACCAAAATGTGGGAGGATTTGTTGTAGATTATTGAAGTAGGAATCTCACTTCTTTATTTCTACAAGAAAATAGCTAGGATTACTAAAATACTAAATTAATGAAGTAGAGACCACAACTTTGTTCTAATTTAATCGAGATCACTTTGTTACTAAATTAATGAAGTAGAGACCACAACTTTGTGCCCTTAACTTAAGAACCCCCCCAAAAAAAAAATCAAACTTTAATTTCACATGGCCACTCGTATCCATGCCCAAAAACATCAGTCATAGCCAACAATTATTCAAAGTTATAACCAAAGGAAGCCTTCAATCTCTGGTTGCAGTCTCACAGACACATAATCCTATGCAGGCTTTTAAAACCAATACGCCTCTTTATTTATGCCAGAGTTATTGTGAGAGTTGTTTTCCAAAGGATTAAACAAATTGAACTTGTGCCCTTAACTTTGGAAATAATAACTATTGTCCAAGAGATGGCTATGCATCTAAATTTGATTGAAAATAAGAAGCAACCAGATGAATATTCCAATGCAGGGTTTTAAAACACATAAATTTTTGGATTCTTACCATAGTTATTGTGAGAGTCCTTTTCCAAAGCATTAAAATAATTGAACTTTGTGCCCTTAACTTTGGAATTAATAACTATTGTCCAAGAGATGGCTACGCATCTAAATTTGATTGAAAATAAGAAGCAACAAGATGAACATTCCAATGCAGGGTTTTAAAGCACATACACCTTTGGATTCTTACAAGAGCTATTGTAAGAGTCGTTTTCCAAATGATTAAACAAATTTAACTTTGTGCCCTTAACTTCGGAATTACGGAGTCAAGAGATGATTGCGTATCTATATTTGATTGAAAATAAGAAGCAACCAGATGAACATATATTGAGAGTACCTCCATTCGCCTTCATCATAAGGTGAATAATCAATGTCCTCTTTTCTAACGCAATTGAACATCAAGGCAGCCAGGGACGCAAATATCCCTACAGAGATCAAATTAATTCGGAAAATAAAAGTAAAAATTATGCAAAAACCCTAATAATAAGCGCAGATATATTAACAAGGGGGTTAGAGGGTACCTGGGAGGTAGTGGAGGAACGAGATTTTGACGGCGCTGCAAACGACGGCGTCCACCCAGAACCACCACCCGGCTCCGAAGACGGCGCCTGCGACTCCCGGTCCGAATATCGCCCACAGCTCCCCAAAATCCATTACGCTCACAATTTTCCTCTAATTTGATTTCAGTAGTTATTCTATAGTTCAAAAAGAATTGTTAGAACTCAATCGATGAACTCAATTCGAGTTTGTTCGCTGCCAGGGCGACGTTGTACTTTACTCTTCCCTTCAACTGATAGACTGATTGCCAGAGATTCTTCTGGTGCGGTCCCTAATGTTTCAATTATACACTAAGTCTCCTAATAGTTTTGGAAATTCTAAAAATCCTCCCAAACACAAGTCTATTATTTTCTCACTAAAACAATGTCTTTTTGTACGAAGATCCTTTGCGCACAGAGTGTAAATGCAAGTTGGGGATTTTAAGAGTTGACAAAATGATTGACGATATCTCTTTTATAATAATTTATGGGCGGGAGTTCTTAGAGTTTGGAATTAATTCATAACAAGTGGACGAATCTCACTCGTTCGTATAGAATTATTAATGGTTGTGGGGTTGTGTGTGTGTGTGAGAATAGGAAAAAAGGAAAAAATATTGTTCCAAGTTAAACGACTTAAACTAAACAACTCATAAGGGTTGATCAAACTAACTATATATTAGTACTTTTTAAAGGTATAATACTAATTAAAGATTTTTGTTATTATCTTTTTATAATACTCATAACGATTTTGTCAACCACCTTCAGTGGTTTATCAAACTAACTATATATTAGTACCTTTTTTAAGGTATAACACTAATTAAAGATTTTTTTTGTATCTTTATATAATACTCATAACGATTTTGTCAACCACCTTCGACGCATTTTTTGTTTCGCATCTCTATTTCCTAATCTCTTTTCTTCACGCCATAAAATTCATCTTCAATATAACAAATTAGCACGCCATTATTCTCATTAAAAGTCACTATATTTGTAGTTACAAAAAAATATTCATTAACAACATCAAATTCCTCCGTAATATTTTTTTCACTACCCTGCCTAGAAATATTTTTTAATTATTTATATTTTTATTTTAAATAATAAGCGTAATTGATTTTTTTTTTTTCTTTCCGTGATGACCTACGACATTCGACCTTAAATTCAATAACAAAGTCACCACCAAGAAATTAGTATTTTTAAAAATTTTAAAATATTTTATCATTAAATCAGATATATGTCAAAATTTTGAAAAAATAAATATTAGTAAAAACCAATTATATCAACAATAAAAGACAATACTAATTATTATGAATATTAAAAGAAATTAATTTAACTCAGTTGATATTTTAAATGAATTTGTGAATGATACGAATTGACATTGCCACTAGAGATCTAAATAGTCAATGGGCATAACGAGCTCGACCTCTAGCTCAAACATTAGATGAGCTTGATCTCTTCCGCAACACATCACTATTGGACATTGGAGGCTACTAGCAAGCTATATACGAAGGTATACAACAGAGTTATCATCTAGATATATACAAAAATATGAATTATTTATAAATATATATACACAAAAGGAAAATGATGGAAGAGATATAAGGCAAGAAGGCAATTTAACAACCAATTCAATCAATTAAAACCATTACTGAAGGTTCATTTTGTAGGTATACTACCAAAAAAAATGAATTTTCAATATATTAAAAAATATGAGTAAATTAAAAATGAACATTCAGTATACTAAAAATGAACATTTATCCATAGTCCACATTGCAATGTGAACCATGAACCAAATTATAATTTGCCCAATAGGTAAAAGTTCACAAGACTTTGAAGTGTTTTTCATGGAAGATGATTTTTTTTTCTTTTTAAATACGAAATTTAAAAGAGACTCATTTCTTTAGAAAACTAAAATTAAAATTTTTATTAGAATATGTGATTTTCAACATAAAAGCATAAAGATCTATTTTAGCAAAAGAAACAGAAACACCCTGGTCCAGAGTTGTCAACCACTTTCATGTGAACCACCAACCAAGTTCACTATTGCTACTTTTCACCCTCCACCAATCTAAATTTGAGCATAGATAAAACCCAAAGAGTATTAAAAATCATGAAAACTACAATTGGAAAATATATTTTTCTTTTAAAAAAAACAATAAATTTCCACAACTAACCAGGCTCTTCAATCATTTTAAATGAAAAATAGTAGGAAGAAACATAATCATCACCTAATTTCAAATCCAATGTTTGATAAACCAATTTGAATAATAAAAATGCAAAAATAAAGTATGCACTACCAAAAGGAGAATTTATAGAGCTGGACAAAACATACCAGATCATGCTACAGAAAATGCTCATGAATAATATCTTAATTTTACCTGTCAAGTAAGGTGAAAGATGAATTTCAGCTATTCAGCAAAAATTGCTTAGAAGATAAAAATGTTCAGCAACAGTAAACATTGTTCCCATTAAATATACAAGAAAATGGCCAAGTCAAAAACCAGTTAAGAAATTGTACCTTGAGTTACGCCAGTTAGTGTGGATACTGCCATATTGCATACAATAGCTGACAATGAGCTTTCAGAAGCCCCTTTGTAATGATCACCTACATCTCATGATCAAAATTGCAGTTTCCAATTTATATCCAATAAAAACATTGAAATGAATAATTGAGGATAAATAGTAACTACTAGAAACACAAAAAATATTAATGCACTCCTGCACCATAATTCCTAATAATTTGGAGATACAAAAAGATAGTCTAAAAGGAGAAAGGGTTGTAAGAAATTATTCGCACTTGATGTCAATTAATTGATGGCATAGCCAAATATCAAAAGAAGAATAAATCACATGGTTTCCAGCTTCTGACTGGTATGTTGCTACATGCAATAAACAAGAAGCTAAGGCAACAACAGTCACAATCTAAATTAACAATAAATAAGTTACATCTCTCCAAATCTGATTTTGCACTAATTGCTTTGATGGTTAGCATTGTGCGTATATACACTGACTTTACACGGTTTGCCACTACTCTTCTAACTGATGTATACAATTACATGCTGCAGAGCTATTGTCACCCCTTCCATACGAACAAATAACTATCATGGTGTGCAATTCAAAGCACTCGATAAGAGACAGCCTCAATCCTTGGGAATAGCAAGCTCTGGAATATGGATATACAAAAATGATCAAACATTCTCACCAGCATCATGACACTGGACCTTGTACAATGCATTGTGTACCCATCTTGGCAATAAATCATTCCAGTTCCTTCCCAAGATAAAGGTGGTATGCTCCAGCAGAAGCACAGATCCACCGGAGATAGCATGTCCATTGCTAACCAGGAAGACATCCATCATTTCCAAAGAGGAAACACAAAGCTTACCCATCATGATCCAGGGGTTCTTGAGAACATGTGTCTGGAACAGCCTCCTCCTTAGAAAGGCATTGAATGGGAACATACACATATCCCTTTGGTAACCGCTGATTCTTCATAGACGCTTGATCAGATGTCATTACCAGCTCTTTTTGAAAAGTTTCCATGTGCTGTTTTATCAATATAAGGTATTATTCCCAATTTTAGACAATCACATGCAGAAGAAAAGTTTACATAGAAATCGTAAAAGAAAAATGAAAGCATTAAAACAATCCATTATAAAAGGGAAAACACTTTGAAGAGCTAATGAAATGAAGCACTACCTTTCTATAACTCATCCGCTTATCCTCATCATGTGCGGGATTCCTTGACAAAAGATGCCTCAGTGGAATTTGCTTCCCAGAGGAGGAAACCCTCTCCATTGGTTTATGTGTAAAAAAGAGAGGTGATGTAGAGCTGTCATCAGTCTTTTGGTCATTATCCATCGATACAGGGAACTTGCCCCGTCTTTTACCAGCAATTGCACTGTCAACTGTAATGTCATCTGATCTCTGGACTGTTTCACTGCCAGATTTACACCCATCTGTGTAACCCCTCATAGATGTAGTAGTAGCCGAATCTGAACTGGCGTCCTGTTGGGAAAAAGGATGACGAGAGAGGGCAGATAAAACAACTGCATCTCTCCTAGAGGCAAGAACCTCATGTGAGCAAAAGACCAGTTCACGCTGCAGGAGAAGAGTAAAAAACATGAATGATGTATGCAACATAAATGATGCAAAATAAACACAAAGTAGATGTCCTATGTCAGTGCCAGCCAGCTACATGCTACAACACATCACATGTATGTGCTTTATAATGGAGTGGGCATTTCAAAATTAGAAGGCAAAGTATCTGGGTTGACAAGAATGTTAGGCAATAATACATTTGAGTATGATGCAAGAGACATCATAAAAAACAAAATAAGATTGAAATTGGAATGCTTTAGACATGTTTATCACAGACCATTAGTGGCCATGTTCGTTGTCCAATATGGTAGCATGAAATGGTGACAATGGAGTACACCGAAAATTTATCAAGAGTAAACATTTAAAAAAAAATCCTGCATATAGAAGAAGATTAAGAAATGGACATTGTGTTGAATAGAGAAATAGAATCCCCAACATGCCAGGTCACACATGATTATATTCTAACTATGTAGCAATTAGAAGTATTTGTAAACTACAAATAATTGAAAATACAAAATAAATATTTACAAAGAAAACATCTCAGTTCCACAATTAACATATATCCAAAAGGCAAAACAGCTGCAATGGAAACAAGCTTCACCAGACAACCAACAACAGGAGGGGAGTAATAAGCAGGAAAATGCAGGACTGTTCCAATGTATTTCAAAACGTGTCCCATTCATAAAATGAAAGAGGACTTTATTTTAGCAACACCTTTAAAAATGAGAGAAAGGAAATTGATTGAAAAATCTTATCCCCTAAGGCAGAGATGTTTCATTGGCAATTATATAAAACCAGAAATAATGATGAAGGCTTACCTTCAATTTTTCTCTTTTTATTATTCTTTCACAAAGCAAGCGTATTTTCTCCAAGTCAACCTGTGCGGAAGAATATTAGATCCAATATATTCATATAGGAGGAATTCACATGGAAAAAATTACTCTGATATTCTGATTCGTTTCCTTCACAAGCCAAAATCTCTCTCCCCCCACCACACCCAAAAGGAGAAAAAACAGATTGTGCAAAACAAGTACACAATCAACAATCATTCTAGTTGTATTTAAAAAATAATAAAGAGATTATATCTCACCCTGATGTGCCTTAGACGCTGTAACTCTTCTATCCCAAGTTTATGCGTCTCAGCCTACATGAATTCATTCATCAAAGTAAGAACTGCCACTTGTATATTCAGAAATTCATGCACATAAAGAAAGCATCAAACCTTTAGTCTCTGATCCATGCTATGTTTGTCACAGTAAGCTTTGCGCAGCAACTTCCCACCCACTGTTTTACTAGTCATGAATAAGCCAGCACTCCTAGCACAATAAGGATGGAATGTGCTGCGGCAGTGGCCATAACTACACTATAAAATAAAAATAAAACACGAAAAATGAAATTTTCATAATTGACCTCCATTGTGACTACTTAGAAAATACAAATACATATATCAACATTAGAGAGGTTATGAGATATTTACCTTGATGCATACACCATGTTTCCGATGGCAAATACCGCAGACATCGTTCCCCTTGCGAACTATTGCCTGCAATTGCCATGTAAAGTTGTAGAGTAATGAATATAGATTCGAGATTTCCTTAAAATAATATAGAATGTAACCTAATTGCATCTTTTATAAAAAATTGGGGCACAAATTGCAATTTAAAATCACTAAAGCCATATACAAACTTCTTCCCAGAAAATGCACATACCATTCCCTCAATTGAATTCACTTGTCCCCTTCTGAAAGTAGACTCCAACACCCACTACCACATGCATAAAAATAAATAACATTAGGGAATTAAAAAACAAAGGAAAATACATTACAACAAATATTCGGAAAAACTTCTAGTACTTCAGCACAAACTGCATGCACCCATTGACTGTCAGTTGACTTTCTAAAAGCACCAGTAGTGCCACCACATAAACCACATTCTGCAACAAAACAGGGTTTCTCCTTGTCCCATAAATTAGCAGCTGGAATTCCCAATCCTCCATGCAATTTATCATCGCATAGTTCACAATACCACGGGCCTGCCGAGTTTCTGAAACTGCAATAGCAATCCAAGTGCACAGCAACCTGAGGATGAAAAATACTTACTAGTTTAACAACACAAGAAAAAAGCATGTATACTTTTAAAATAAGTAACAATGCCTAGTAGTGACATCTACGTTGTAGTACCTTGCATCCAGAACAAACAAGGATGGACTTTAAAACTGTCTCAGACCGTCCACAGACATCACAAATTCTAGGGTGGTCTCTAGAAAAATCAGAGCCCAACTGGATAGGGTCAGAGATGCTTTCTGATAAGCCCTGAATACCACTTGACCTTGAAAATGACTCTTTTACACGAGGATTCTGCTGGGGCATTTGATTGGAAGTAGTCATCTTGGAAAGGTCCTGCATGAAAATTAACTTGTAGTGATCACTTTAAAAAGTCTTAAGTACAGTTTTAGATGTTTCCATGATCAGAGACTGAACTATGATGACCTCATGATGAATGGATTCTTCAAGATTATCTTTCCTCAATGATGACATCCTAGAAGATGCAGCAGCAGCAGCAGTTGCAGCAGCCAGTACAGCCTGAGCTTCTTTGTGCCTCCTCTCTTTCCTTCCTTGTTTTCTGGCCTCTCTAAGCTCATACAGATATTTACTAACTAAAACAGAATCCCATTCTTGCTTTCTAGCAGCATTAATCTCCTCCTGGAGGCTTCTTGCAACTTTACTGATCAAATCATCTGTGCACACAGTCACCAAATAACCATTAGGATTAAAAAAGAATAATGCAAATATGAATGTGAAAATTAAATTAAATGTACAATGGGTAAAGTGGAGACCACTAAGGCGTTTCCTTGCTGCAGTATTAGATAATAGCTTGTGCTGATAAAAAATAATTTCTCCTTCGACATCATCCATGGGTGACAGTTTCAAAAGACCCGTATTCTTTGATTTGATAAACTGCTCTAGAGTTGTTCCATTATACTTGGAAATAGAGTCACCAGAAGTTGATGGTTGATTATGATCATTGCAGCAAGTCCCAGAACTAGACGAAGCTTCAGACCTTGATGCTTCTCTTTGTCTCAAACCTGCAAAGCATAACAAGTGAGAAATCCTTTTTAATTTTGATACCATTAACCCATCTCAAAGATACCAGTGTACTGACATGTAACACTCTCCACAGTGACTGCCTCCCCCAAGTCATTTAATTTATGTACAATAAGGGGGTGAATGTAAGACGCACATTTTTCCAGCTTCCTGCATAAATGGCAATGACACAGTAAAGTGCCCAAATCAGCAATGTTAATTAAACCTATGACCAATATGTATTATGATGCTGAAAACTCACATGATATCAGGTACACTGTTCGGAGCAAAAAAACTAGGAATCTTGGAATCATCTTTCAAGGCAGGGCACTGATCTGTAGCAGCAGCTCCCTCGTCAGAATGGCCATTGGCTGAAGCAGTTGATAGCCCAACTGCTGAACATATCACAAATTAAAGAACCACACAAAAAAGAATAATGAAATACGTGTTGTTTATATCTCATCATTAAAAAAATGAGTATATGCTTTGCAAACACCCAAGCACATTCACAACAGATAGGAATGCTACTTTTTGAGGGTTAAGTAGGCCACTGAGCTGAATAGCTGACTATTGAAAACAACCCTGTAACTCAACGATTTGTAAATATAGGGTTCCCTGAGAAGGCAATTCTGTCACCAATTACTATGCATGTTAACAAATTAAAGGAAAAGTTATTTGACCAATACTAATATAGCATAATAAGGGACTCTACATAATAAACTATTAAGGACTTCAACAGTTGTAGACACGGTGTTCACTTCGACGTAGGGAAAAACTTATTTATTTCTCGAAAACAAAGAGAAAATTGTCCACAGATAAAGCATGTATTGCTCCCTTACCAGTTGGCATCTCTAAAAATGTTTTAATAAACTGCAACACGTACTAGCTCTCTAATGAGGCAGCTAAGAAAATAGTAACCAAGGTTCAGATTCAACAAAAAACACATCCTTTTTTAGGTTTCATGCTTCACTTAGAAAGGGTACACTGCTTCCTAAGATTGGAAAAAATCTCCCCCAACATACAATTAGTAAGAATAGCAAAAAAATCAAAAACCATTATTCCCTTGTTTGAAAATTTGAAGCCTTACATATAATTATTCTTATTTTAGGGAGAAAGACAAATAAGTTCATTACAAAGGCACTACTGTTTCATTGACTTGTAGGCTTCCTATACAGCAATGTGCTATACTATATTGCTGTGTGCATGTTATGTGACATGACACATAGCATGGATACTCATTAAGGTATTTTTCAAAGCTCCAAACATTGGTAACATTTGTTGAATTTGACCATTACAAAACCCAAAAAGCAATGTTACGTAGGGAACAGTGCTAAAATTAGAAACCTCATAAGTTGAATGAGATTATATTTTATATGGGATCAAACTATATGAACTCTGACATCATCTTATTCTTTTTTGATAAATAGTTACTCACATCAACATACAGTCAGTCATATAAATATCTCCTCATTTTGGTATCCTACTCCTTATCCTTAGAGGGGATGCATAAGATGATACAGGTTGTCAGGGAAATATGCACACACAGGGCATTGAGGGGCACTTTTGTCACATTCTACATTCGATCTTTTTGCTTTTCTCAATCTGATTAATTTAGAAAAATGCACTAGCGACAAAAAACATTATACAAAAATCATACACAGAACACACATATAAAACATACATAACGGGAGGATTTCAAAAAGGAAATAGATAACCCCAATTTGTGCTAGTCACAAGCACCTCCGGAATAATTATGTACAGAATTCACAAAGGATGCAATAATGAGAGAGCACCTCACTCACATCCAGATTAAATGAGTAATGTAATAGCACACCTTCATCATTGTAAGACTCATTTGCAGAGGTATCATGAGATGAGACATGCTCACTGGAGATCTGCATAAAAAAGGATGGCAAAAAACTTATGAGCTAATTACTAATCAAATACAAAGTAAATAAAGTCATAGCAAAACTTTGAAAGTTTTCAATGAAATACAACAGAGGATAACACTCTTCAAAAGTACATCAGAGACTGACAAATCAATAGAGAAATATAATAACACACAAAGAAACTGGGAGAGAAAGAGGGGATATGAGTTAGTAATATTTAACAATGCAAGAGAACAAAATTGGATATCATTTACATTCTGACAAATAATGGCACCAAGAAAAAAAATTGAAAAGAAGATAACAAGAGCAAATACCAAGAGAAGTCAGAAAGAAATACAACATGAAGAAAAGCAAAACTTGACAAAATAAGAAACAATTGAATTAATACATAAAGAAATACCAAATTGTTCCTGCTTATCTACAATAATTATCAACATCATCATGAAATCATACATTCACACTTCACAATGGCTTCTATCAATCCAGTCCCCATGGGGAGGAAATAAGAAATGAATATTTGAAAATGTACTTTTCAAAAAGAATTTAAGAACACACCAATACTCGGCATCATCTAACGAAATTAAATAATCCCTATTCAGATTATCATTTACTCCTAGTCAGTGGTATCCATCCAAAAACTTGAAAAGAATGCAACTTAACTTCTCAACAAGTATTTTATAACTTCGCCATATAAGCTTGAAACACTACCATGAATATATCCGAATCATCAAAAAATTCCATACCTTCTGAGGACTGGAACAAGGAGGATCTTGATCTTTAATTGGACTTGAATCAACAACATCATGCAGATATGGTTGAACTTCATCTTTCTTTAATCTGTCATTCATAGGTATATCTGTAGCTGAACACAACTTGTCATCCTTTCCAATCCTTGTATTGTTTTTGGTTCGTCTATGAGGTGGAACAGACTTGACAGGAATATTATTGGAAATCTCAGGGTCTGTTAATTTAACAGAATCAGCATTATCAGCAACAGCAGTCACAGATTTTGTAGCCAATGATGGTTTGATTTTAACTCTCAAAGTTTTCTGTACATTTCCCACATTCGGACGATTCCTAAGCCACTTAACTACTTTACAATGCAACTCACCAACCATGTGATCATCCTGCTTAAATAAAGTTAAAGACAAACATGAATCAGAAGGGTTAGCTCTTGCAATACAGGAAAAGGTTCTCAAGGAGCATGCTTGACTAAAGAAAATTACATTGAGCATTGAGGCAAATGAATCAGAAGAAACACCCATCTCTGAAGCTAGGTCATCCACATCAACACTTCCCCGATCAATTAACTACAAAAAAGAACTATACAATAAAAACTTTGTCCACTATAAGAGTTTAAACCCATAAAACAAATTCTAAATTAACAGCACAAACACTCCTAGAATTGATTCGCATTGTTACCTTCTTCAATATAATGGTAACACTCAAAGGATCAGCGGCATTACCATCTTCATTTATGCATACTTCCAACAAATCCTTACTAATATGCTGCAATGAGTCACCAAGAGTGGTTTGACATTTGGAATTAGATACACTGCCCTGTCTGCCCAACAGCCCTTCCTCATGAGAGACATCATTATTCAATTTCTCTTGATCCAAGTTTGCACCTCTGATTCCATTAGCCATATTATCGCCATTACGTTGGGCAATTTTTAACTTTTGAGGCTTGTTCATTGTTGATGTTGTCATCTGATTGGTATCATTGGAATAAGAAACAACAGATAGATGTACAGCCATGTTGCCATTCTGCCGACTGCTGCCATTATTATGGACTTCAGAGTGCTTTGAGCAAAATGCACGCAGCTCAACCTAAAAGTTGTTGGGTGTCCGAATGAGAAATTTTTACAAATAGAATCTGAAAACACTATTATAAAATTAAGAGGATTATGGAATAATTGCAATAGCAGTGGTCTAATATTTAACAATAAGAAAGAGCTCACATCATCACTACCGAGCTTCCCCCATATCTCCATTCTGTGTCTTGCCTCCCTTGCACACATAGGATGAAAAGATGTTCTGCAAGCTCCTAGCCACCAAATGAAAGGGTTAACAAGGAAAAGTCCAATAGCATCTAGAGAAATGTTGGGATACGTAACTCTATTGATGCAACTCTATCCCTTATACTTCCCTATGCATATGTTTGTAAATATTATAAGTCTTTTGTCAGGACAAGGGAAGTGGGTGACTAGATATGCAAGTAGGGGAGCACATATTCGATAGACCAGACGTTCATTCAAAGGTTTACGGTCCAAGTTATAATGCAAAGAGAATATCAAAATTATGTTTAGGCAATCTAAATAAAATGAGGGGTTTACCTATGCACGTAGTCCATGTACTATTCAGTCCCTGTACTATTAATCAAATTGGTAAATTTAAACAAATAAAGTTTCACATAGTCATTTGAATAAAGCTAATAAACCGTAGAGTTAAATTTGCAAGCTCAGGAAGCCGGTGGCCATCTTGGGCTGACCAGTGAGACCTGGTGCCTTGAATGGGGCAGGGCAACAACACAAGGGAATGGATGCCGGAAAACCAATGATGATTAATTGGAAAAATAAATACTGTGCAAAATTTTCTATAAGTTGTGTGTCACATACAGAATGTAATTCAATTTTATATGGGATGGCAAGTGATATGCTTTTTTATTTATGTTTTGGATTTTTCGTTTTTTGAAAAATGACAAGGCAGCCAATCACCTAAACCAGGTACGGTGTTAAAAGAGTTTCCAGTTGTCCTTGATTGTTACCTTTTCAATAACACAAAGGATTAAATTTACCAAGTTAATAGTAAAGGGACTAAAATAAATGTTGTTTTAATAATACCACAACTGATTGTGTAATTAAACCTAACCTTTTTAATGCTCCGTTGCACTTCTGCCATCGTATTTGTATCCAAAAAATGTAAAAATGTTGTAAAAATCAGACTAGGCGGTCACCTAGACACCCCTAGGCCGAAGGGAATAATGGGAAAATTGATCAACTAGGCAGTCGGCCAATTAGTCAGTAAACTAGGTGGCTTAGTCGGTCAACTAGAATGTCATTATTTTTTATTAATTTTATTTGTCTCATTTGGATGTGCTATGGTTAAGAGTTATGTGTTGTTAGAGTATTTTGTGCTAGTGAACATTTATATTGTATGGGAGAAATACTTGTTAGAAGTCTTAAAAAATAGGATGCCATATGCAATATATATATATATATATATATATATATATATATATATATATATATATATAATATAAATGTTTTAGTTGTGCACCTAGGCACCTGCCTAGGCGCTAGGCACCCATCAAAAGCCCAATGGGCATGCTTGGCGATTTTTAAAACACTGGTAAACAATGGAAGCCATTATATAACATTACCAGTCAGCTTGGACTCAGTTTTACTTGATTTAAGCACACAAATCTTCCTCAAACTCACTTAAATCATGCAACTACGTGGATCCATCATCTAAAAAGCTAAAGTTATTACAGTATTTGTAAGCTGTTACCAGCAATTAGACACATAATAGGAATGATATAAATATAAAGCAGGATACAAAATGGAAATAAAATATTAGGAATTGCTTGGTAAGTAATTCTGAGAAGGAACTAGTAGTCCAATTTCAAGAAAATTTGAGATGAGCAAATAGGGGAGAATATAGGTAAAAGAAAAAAGATTGAAATAATGTACACATATAGACACTAATTATTCATCTAACAAATCCGCAAATTTTGTTTTAAATTTAAATGCCAATCCACTCAATTTAATGATGCAAAAAATATTAACCAATCATATTATTCATATCTAGCACAGACAATTATACCGAATGACACAAATATGCAAGCAATATATTAAATACAAGCTTAAATGAAATGCAGAAAGGTTATGGGTAACTTGCAGATTGAAAATTAACAAAATAATCGTTTATGCAATCCAATGAAGAAATGCACATTTTGCAAGTAAAAAGCAGCATGACATACCATTACTACACCGAACACAAGCCCCATGTTTCACCTTACATAGATAACAAATTAACTTTCTTCGAGTTTCTTTTATGCCATCAATGTTCACTATAGGTTCCATCATCCTGGTGTTCTCAACATAAACCTCAGGCATCCACTGACAACAAAACAGGTGAGCAAACTCAACAGCAGACTGCTCTTGACATCCCAAACCCCTCTTCTGAGAAGGTTTCATTGCGCCACCCTGCTTGGGACAAAGCAGGCATGGCTTCTCATGGCTTAGTAATGGATTCTTTTGCTTGCACCAGGAGCACATCCAAGAACCATCAACATCATCCTGCACCCCATAACATCTCTGATGAACTGCCATGCCACAGGAACCACAAACAACCAGCCGGTTCAAAGTATCACCCATGTCCCCAAAACTGCAATAGTGACACAAAGAAGCTGACCCTTCCACTGGGTGAGCAACCATAAGCTTCTCCAACCCAGCTTCCCCACCCAACAGCTTCCTTTTCTTATTCGGCCTCTCTGAGGTGAGATATATCTTTGACCTAGAACCTAACAGCCACTCTAGGCCGCTAAAAGGAGGAAATGCCTTCTCCATCTTTACTGATTTAGACAAAGAGGCAGTTCCTACACTATCAACATCCATAAGGCGCTGCTCATTTTCTTCCCGTACAGAACCTTCTTTATCCGAAACCCCACTATTCAAAGCAACTGCATTCGCACTATGTACACCTGCCTCTGCATTACCCGCATTGCAAACTGAAGGGATTGAAAGTAACTTGTCGCTCTTAGATGGTGCAAAAGAAGGAAGCTGATAAAGTCTTTCAATATCATCGACCGTTAACTCCCTAAAGTAGTCCTCCATTTCCGCCCAAAAGCCGGAGAGACGACCCTTATCTTGTCGCGAAGAAGACTTTGTTTCCGAACCGGAATGCGACTTCTTGTGCCTCTTCCGACTATCAGAATGCTTGGACAGCAGCTGAGCCAGCCCAGTGGGGAGTGTAAGAGACAGAGTAGACGCCTGCGAATCCTCGGAATCGAAAGGGGAGCGCTTGCAGAGCGCTTTACAAGCCTGCGTGTAGAAATCCATCCCCACTTCCGAAGGCAGGGGCGGTTTCATAATTACCCCGAAACAGGAGGCCCTGTCAATAATTTCACCACTGAGAACCTACGTACCGAATTAGGGCTAGGTTTTTCCCGCAGCTGCCGACGCCGGTCATCTCCTCCTCCACCAACCGCCGCCACCACCACCACAATATCAAATCCACGCCCTAACCCTAGCCTATCCTATCCCCAATCACCAATAAATTAACAAAAACGAATTTATATAAAAAAAAATATATATATATATAAAATCACAATAAATATACGTATTCGAGTATTTGACGTATATGTATGCGAACGAGAGATTAGATTTTTCCAGAGAGATGGAGAGAGAGAGAGAGATGGGGGTGGTGAGGGAGAGGCGTTTCGTGATTGTTTTTGTTGTTCTGATCCGTTTTCTGGCCGTTCGATTTCACTTTCAAGAGAGAGAAAGGGGAGAGAAAGAGAAGAGAGGAGAGAGAGAGAGAGAGAGTCGCGTTATATGGAGGCAGTCGAGAACGCGTTCGCGTAGAGAGAGAGATTGTGTGACGGTGGGGATTGGAGTGGAGTGGGAGTGGGAGTTGGAGTTGGGAAATTTTAGAACGGCCTTACGTTTTTGTCCCTCAAACTTATTCCTCCCGCTACAACTTTATTTATGTAATCGTGTCCCCTTAACATATTTTTACATTAAATATTTTCATTTTCAACCCATTTACATTAAATTCTGCACCAAATTCTATTTCATTTTCAATCAATTTACACCAAATTCCATACACTAAAATTTTGTTTACTTTAATTATATTTATATAAAATATAATTTTGATATAAATAATAATATTTTAAAATTAAATTTATGTTTTTATGTATTTTAACTTTAAATTATTTTATAGTCGATATTGATCTCGTTTTAAACGTTAACCTTTATAATTCATTTTTAATAATTAATTTTATTTTATTTTTTTGGGCCTTGTGGTCAAGCGGCATAGTTGTGGCCCTCCCACTTGAGAGGTCACAGGTTCGGGGCGTTTGCTCGTTGTGCTTCAGTAGGTTGACAAAGTATTTACACCAAAATAGTGTCAATGAATATTATTACACCATATTTGCCTTCTTAGAGATGGTCTTACTACGTGCGTGTTCATGGCTACTTTCTCAATATACTCAAGCACAAATAGTCAACAATTGACTCCACTGAAGTTCGAATCCACTTCCTTTCATGTGGAAATATAAACCAAGTGCCACTAGACGACAAGGTCTTTGGCTATGTGCGTTTTTAATAATAATACTATTAATAACAACTAATAATACAAGTATAGAACTACTATGATCAAATTAGCACATGACAAATACAATAATCATAGCATTGGTAGTACTAATATGGACAACTTATATTAATTTACTTTTTTACTGTCATTTGTCAATTAAAATTTTAAGCGGTTCCTCACTCACACACTATCATGCAATGACTACATACTTTTTTTATAAATTAAAGTATTAGATTAATATTCAACTTAATTTACACAATATTGAATTAGTTACTCCGTATTTTATTTAATACAACTTTTGTACGTTAACGATTAGTTTAATTTATTTGCATTATTACGTCTACATACGCAGTGGCAATATTTATGCATGAAAATATATGTAAAAAGTACGTTTGATTGTAAATTTATCAAATTAAAATACGTGTAAGAGAACGTGTTTACCACACAATTACACAAATAGGCTTAATAGCCACTTCATCTACGTAGACAAACTTAACAACCCTTATTGGCAATACTAGTTTTATACGCACATTGCGCGAATGGGTTAATGCCCAATGTTTATATTTAAATCAATATTTAAAAATATATCAATGCAAGATTATATAGGAGAAGTTTATACATAGGTAATTGAATGTCGAATTTTTTTATTTAAATATCTAACTCAAAGTATATGAATCCAAGATAATATAGAAAAGTCATTATAATTATTACTAAAATAAATGTTTGCAACCTTGTAAAACCGATAGTCTAAATATTTGGTCTAAAAATGATAGCCTAAATAAATACTCCGTACTACTTTTTTTTTTTTTTTGGAACAAATATTCCGTACTACTTTTAATTTGAATTTTTTTAAAGTATTCATAATTCTCTTTTGAGTAACATTGTCATTGTCTTCATCTTTACTATTTGTTCTCTTCCTTTTTGTTGGTTGTGTGTTATTTGCAATTCGGTTATTGTTGGTAGCATAGATGACAACATCATGCAATGAGATTATGATATAGAAGCTATGGACTTTCCTTTAGATGCTCTGCTTGGGGTTCATTTGGTTAAACCATTATTGTCGAATTAGTTATTGTCGATAAAGAAATCCCTAGTTTAAAAAAAGATTAAATAAATTAATAAAAATTTGAAAATTAAAAAATGTTATGTATTCCAAAAATATTAAAAGGTAGTTTCTCGTTTCAATTTGTTGGGCAATGGGTTATTTAAGTACTTTCATTGTCAACAAATCCCCCAAGTAGTTAATATGATTGGTTTCAAACTATTCTTTTTTATTTTTTTCATGGTATTAAAGAAATACATATGTATTATTTTTTGGTGTAACTACTAATTTATTTAATTCAATAAGAGTAAAATAGAGCGATTCCGCTTCAATTTGTTGGGTCATTTGAGTACTCTCTTTGTCAACCAATCTCCAAATAGTTAATATAATTAGTTTCAAATTATTTTAAAAAAAATTCATAGTATTAATAAAATATTTGGTAAATAAATATATAACATTATTTTGTACTATAACTTTGATATTTAATTACAAGATATTGTAAAAATACGATAATGGACAATTTAATGAATATCAATTGATAAATTTGAATTAAAGAATCTTTGTATGAGAGAAAATAAAGACAATATAACTAATGAGATTATTTCTCTTACTTAATTTAATTTTTTGATAATGAATAATTTTTCAAATAAAGGTATTGTAGACACATAATTCTAAATTAAATAAATACATATGTATCATTTTTTGTTGTAGCTACTAATTTGTTTAATTTAATAAGAGTAAAATAAAGTGAAAAACTTAATTTTGTCAAATTTGATTGAGATGAGGTTCGAACCTAAAACCTTTCTTATAGAAATTAATGGGTAAGTTAAAAGTTAACGGAATATTAACAGAGAAGAGAATATTTAACGGAAAATCATAAAAGTAAGGTTAAATTAGGTAATCTCTATGAAGAATATTAATCTGAATTATCTTAGCCATCTATTTGATTAAATAATTCATCTGAACCATCCATTTGATTACCGTCATTTTTTCTACCCATTTTAGGCATAACTCTCTTTGGCTCTTATTAGTATAGTAGATACTAGTCAAATATCATGTATTTGCGAAATTGAATAAATTTATATTGTAAAAAAATACAATTATAAATACAAAAAACAACATTAAAATGATCAACATACAATAAATGTAAAACTATAAATATTTGTAATCATACAATAAATAAACATAATGTTTACGTTATTATTGTAGAAATCAAGGTTATTTAATGGTGTTAACAACTTAAGGGAAAAAAGTAGTAAAACTGGAAACAATTTATAAGTATACAATGAAGTAAACATAATGTTTACGTTATTGTAGTACTCGAGATTATTTAATGGTGTTAACAACTTAAGGGGAAAAAGTGGTAAAATTGAAAACAATTTATAAGTATACAATGAAGTAATTAAGCACAGAGTGTATATTAAAGCTACAACTCGTTACTTCAATATATTCTCCAGCATATATTTTTAGTACTACTGATTCTATTACAATGTAGTATTTGTTCATACATATTTTCTCAATCTATTGAAAAAAAAATCGATGGGTTTGAACCTGTGTCCTCCCATTCCGAAGAGCTATAAAGATATCATTGAGTTACAAGCTACTTGGCTTTTATATAATTTTATTTATATAGAAGTCTACAACTTTTACTTTTATTATTATTAACAAAAAAACATATTATGCATAATTTGGATTAATTGCATAGTGCATCAACTAAATTGAACATTTTGCATCATTACAGTGATTAATGCAAAGTTGCAAACCTAACAAAGTTGTTATCATTAATATTGGTATATATTTTACAAATTTTATATTATTTTGAAAATATGAGTGAGATTATATTATGTGTAATCTTCTGGTTAATGCATAACTATAATTATTAATATATTATTGTTAATTATGTACTTGACTATATAGAATAGAGTATATATTTTTAATAATTGAATATATTATTGTTACCAACTTAACTGCAAATATTGAATGAAAATCCTTTTAATGTGATATTGAGGATCTTTTTAGTTCAACAACTTTTCAAACATGCAGTGTGTCTAGTTTTTCAAAAATATAAATTTTTATATCTATTTCAAGATCTCCTCCACTGAGACTTGAACTCATGACCTCCCATCTAAGGATGGCCACTACATGCCAATTGAGCACAAGTCCGACTGTTTTATTATATTATACATTTTAATATATTTTCATATTTTAAATTTTTATTTAAATTTATACTGATATATTGTGATTATTTCGTGTATCGATTGCATAGGTAAGACACTCGTTTTTATTATGTAAGTATCGTGATATATTTATAAGAGTTAATACCACAAATGGTCCTCTGACTATTGGGGTAGTACTCCTTTTAGTCCTCAACTTTCAATTCGACCACAAATGGTCCTCTGACTTTCATTTTTGACCACAAATAGTCTTCTGTTAAAATTTCTGTTAAATAAGTGTTAAATCTAGGGGTAATATCGTCAAATTGATTAATATTATTATGATTACTTCTTTTTTAGAATTATATGACAACATAATTAATTTCAAACATTAATAAACATTAAGTTAATAATTATAAAAAAAATGGACGTGACAAATTACATAAGTATAATGAACAAATTAATTTTTTCTTGAACGATGAACAAATTAATTAAAAATCCATGATTAATGTTCGCAATTTGTACTTGATTAATTATATTAATTCAACGGTGACAGCCTTCAGTTATGTCCCAAACAAAATGTTTGATCGACTAATGAAAAGTGAAAACTATTAATTGGCCATGTATGAACAACCATGAAAATGAAGGAAGCAAGGTTTATTAAAAAAAAAATTCATTTTAATATGTTGGTTAAATTAAAAAAGATAGCTCTAATATTAAATCTTCATTTTGTACGCATAATTACGAGAAAATTGTGTATTGTCTTTTTATTTAGGAGTATTTATATTTGTTAATTGTTTCAATTATGCTTGTTGGTGAAAAATTATAAACATTTTTATTTTATGACCATTAGATCTATCAATTTGACGATAATACCCCTAGATTTAACACTTATTTAACAGAAATTTTAACAGAGGACTATTTGTGGTCAAAAATGAAAGTCAGAGGACCATTTGTGGTCGAATTGAAAGTCAAGGACTAAAAGGAGTACTATCCCAATAGTCAGAGGACCATTTGTGGTATTAACTCTATTTATAATATATTTCGTCCACATAGTAATTGAATTTGCATAAATAAAAAAATCATATTCTATATATAATATCATAGACCAAATATATAAATATTCAAAAACATAAATACATCTATATTGATTGTTAGACACACACAATGAAAATGGACAACACTATAGCAATAACCAGTGAATCGAAGGACAATATTGTATTATTGTTATTATTATTATAATATATGTGAAGACTTTGAAAAACAAAGGGCCATGGTTACTATCTTGGCGCAAAATAAGATGTAACGAAATAAAATATTGTCTAACAATTTGAAATTTGTGGCTAAAATTTAAAAATAATTGAAGTCCAAGGTTCGAATGCATGTTAGTGTACTAACTAGTTATAATGAAGTTTGTAGCTAAGTAGATTCTAGTATGATGAAATTGTTGTTATATTTTTTACAAGGAGGATTTAAGGTTTATGAATCTTATTCATATTAGGTTGGCAGTATAGCTGAACATATACTATACCCGCCCAAGGCCAAAACAATTTAGGACATAGGATAGTATATGACAGGTCCAAGAGACACATATAGGGGGTGTTTGGTTGGATAGAAAATCTTTTTATTTTCCATGAAGTGAAGGAAACTGGGTCTGTTTACTAACAGAAAACTGTTTTCTGTTTTCTGTTTTTCAATTTTTCAGTTTTCATTCTCTGTTTTTCATTCTTTGTTTTCTGTTTAGAAAACTTGTTTACTAACACTTATTTGTTCAAATTAACGTTATAAAATTAACAACAAGTTTAATTTCGAGTTATTTTTAGATCATATATTTAAAATATATTTGATTTAAATAGAATAAATATATATATTTTACTTTGAAGTCCAATATATGTAAAAAAAAAATTACATTTGATATCCGGACCAAATTTATATATGTATATAACATAAATAAAAATATATTTGAACCAATAACCTATTAAGTTCACAAAAAATTTAGTTTAGATAATATTGATATTTTTTTAGCTAATATTTAAAATATGTTTGGATATATTCATTTGAATGACATGTATGTAATATATAATTTTTATTTTGAATTCTAATATAGTAATATATGTGTGAAATTTCGATATATGATATCTGGACCAAAACCAATAATCAATTGAGTTCAAACAAAATATAAAGCGTGGTATAGATTTTAATTTTTAATTTAGATAATGTGAATGATGTATAATTTTAAGCATAATCAAATAAATAATAAATGTAATCATAGTAATGAATAAATATGTAAGTACATAATGGTAAGAATGTGGTTATAATGACATATAGTCTAATAGATGATAGCTGATTCTGTTTTCCATTTAGAAAACAGTTTTTTTATAGTGTTTCAGTTTTCTAGAAAACTGAAAAATTATTTCCTGTTTTCAAAATGGAAAACTGTGATAGTAAACATGTTTTCTGTTTTCCAGTTTTCAAAATTTCCAGAAAATTAGAGAAAATTTCCAGTTAGTAAACGCACCCTGTGTTTTTCCATTGTTTGGTTAGATGAAAAATGTTTTCCATGGGAATTTGAGTTCCCAAAAGTGAAGGAAAACAAATTCTTTGTTAGGAGTTGGTATTTTGTTTTCCAAGGGGTTTGGGAAGAAATATTGAGCAATTGGACAACTTTACCCTCATCAAAATAATATAATTTGTTAAGGGCATATTGGTCTTCATATTCCAGTGTCAACCTTCTGAAGCACAAAGAGTCAAGTTGACTCCACTGAAGCTCAAACCCACTCCCATCATCCATGTGAGAGTGTTTTTTGGGACACCGGGTGCCACTAGACCACAAGGTCTTTGGCACATACATGCATTTTTAATATACTAAATATTCATTTTCTAATGTACACTATTTGAGTACTAAATGTTCATTACTACAAAATAATGAGCATTCAATTACAGATAATGTACTTTCAATATATTAAAATTGAACATTTATTCACAGTTTACATTGCAATATGAACCATGATCCACATTATAATTTGCGGGTCTTTAAATAACCCATGTGAATCACCCTGGCCTTCACCCCCTCTTAATTAAATAGCCAATGTAAGAGTTGTTATGCCGTGGACCCAGGTCCACCTGGACCTGGGTTTACATTCACATACACTATACTCTACATTCACAATTTGTAAACTCCACATTCATACATTACAGGATTATATGTTTAGTAACTATATTACCACTGTTATGCATTCACACGTTCAAAACTCTATATTCACAGGTCCTATACTCCACATTTACAACTTGAGAACTCCACATTCACACATTACAGGGCTATAAGTTGCTAGAACTTATTAACTCTATTACAGATTCACACATGCATAACTCTACATTCACAATTTCTATACTCCATATTTACAATTTGTAACCTCCACGTTCACACATTTCCGGGCAACTCTACATTCACACAATCATAAATCTGCATTCACGATTTCTATACTCTACATTCACACTTTGAAACATCTACATTCATACATTTTTGGACAACTCTACATTCAGCAATATGTTTACTAATTTAAAAAATAATTAAAAAAACAAAGAAAAAAAAAAAGAGACAAAAACGACGTAGTTTTGGACACAGGTCCACAACATAATTTGCCTCCAATGTAATCCCCTTCATGCCTTTTCAATCCAATTCCCAATCTCATGACATTGGTTCAATCACTTTCATGCAATTAGGGCAATTTCCATGCACATGGCCGGCCTGCCTAATAGCCATATATTAGCTAGGGCCCCGTCAATTATAAAATACGGAGTAACAAACAAATGAAGAACCAACCATTATACCAGATTTTGATAATGAAGTTGTTCAAATGTTTAAAAATAAGATTTCAAGATTTACAATTAGAAATAAAGAAAACCAAACAATATGTGTATGTCATGCATACATATACACACACAAATATAAATTTGTTTATTTATTTAGGTTTTAATTTTGTTGGATCGTATAAGAAGCGAACAATCCAAAATACAACATTAGTTCTCCATTTGGCGTCAAGATATGATGCCAAATTTGTCATCTTCTAAAAACCGGATAAGATCAACAGAGGGGTGTTCCAATATATAATGGACCCTTTGATTGTTCTAGACCATATCGTTCCGGGTCCTGGAATACCATAAATACCAGCACATCATCATCACTGCACTTATATGATCCTTGTCCATATATATTTTTAAAATTTTTCATAGCCCAATTTTGAAAACTCTCCACTAGTTGAAAAATCCATTTGCAGACCAGAGAGTCTCCAACATTCTACTACATGAAATTAGTGCAAAAAAAAACTTTTGAAAATCAACAACTTAAAATTCTTAATATTATATTTACCATTTCAATAAAAAAAAAAAATAGCAATTGCACTAGTATGGTACATAAAGTAAACTCACTATTTAGATCACGTTTGGTTCACCAAATGAATTTTGAGAGAATAGTAAATGATATTTCACATGGAATAGAATATACAAGCTAAGGAATATAACAGTAATCGTAATATATTGTTTGGTTCACTAAAAAACATGTTTGGTTCATGAAATACTATACCATTGCCGATAATATGTTTATTACATAAGGTAAACTCACTATTTATTACATTGTTTGCCTTGACATTTCATTATTGGGAATAACATTAATAGGAATGAGCTATTCCATTTGCATGAGGAATAACTATATGTGTGTGTGCGTATGCGCGCGCGTGCATGTGGGTATGTGTTTATTATTTATTTATACGTAAAAATGTAATTAATTAAATACATTGTATCTATAAATAAATAAATTATTATTAATGTTTGTTGTTGTTGTTGTTGTTGTTTTCTTTTCTCTCTCTCACATATATAAAATATTTTGTGTGAAAGATATTTATGTCATTTGAATACTTATTCTGATTTTATTTCTTACACCAATCAAACATTGTAATAATTTTCAAAAAAAAAAACATTGTAATATAATTGATGAAGTCTAATTTCTATCTTTTGTGGGTATATATGGAAGATTGTGGATTAATTGGATAATTCGCGTTTGAAAAACAAAAATAAAAAAATAAAAAAATCTTGAAATAGCAATGTCATATCAGAAAAAAGAAAATGATTGTTGGACATAGATTTTGGCATGGCGATTTCCCAATTTTAGCCCTTAGACATTGAAACGTGCACGCAAAATGATTAATGAGCGTGGTTTTATGTTTCGGGTGTGTTGTGATTCGCATGGTGTGTTGCGGCCCAGACAACAAAATTTATTGCAAATTGAAAGTAAAGACATTGCCCATACTTGATGTCTCTATTTAATATGGATTCATCGACTCACTCCCTCATTAATACACATTTGTTGCGTTTCTCTTCACATCCATTCACACTTTACATCAATAATAATAATAATAATAATAATAATAATAATAATAATAATCTATATATCTATACTATTAATAAAA
The DNA here is from genome assembly GCA_003576665.1 of Ipomoea trifida. Taxonomy (NCBI): domain Eukaryota; kingdom Viridiplantae; phylum Streptophyta; class Magnoliopsida; order Solanales; family Convolvulaceae; genus Ipomoea; species Ipomoea trifida. The sequence continues at coordinate 18,271,752 of CP025656.1, read as the reverse complement.
ACAAAATTCTCAACTTTAACATCTCGCCCAAAACACTCATATACTATTAAGGTTTGCATAATATTGTAAAATATGGTAATACAATTTATATTCGTAATACAATTGTACATTAAAAAAATAATAATACAAATCTATTCCGTACATCGCACGGGTGAAAATACTAGTAATTATTGAGAGTCTCAACTTTTCTTTATATAATTACATAAAATGTTAATGTTATTTTTTATTTATTAACAGTAAGCACAATGCATTTTTGACATTTTAAAAAAGATAATTATATATGTTATTAAACAAACCACTCACAAACTTGTCACTTAGCTTGCTATTTAGCAAATTTTAATAAGATGAGATTTGATTTTTTTAAAGGAAAAATATACGTACAAAAAGAAAAAAAAATGTAATTTTCATTTTAGAACATATCTTCTAATTTTTTATTTTTATTTTTTTAAAGATTAGTAATATGATATGTAGAACTGTAGATTTATTTAATGGTGGGCGATAAGTGTACGTGACACGGGCTAGTCAATAGTCAATTAGTCATACAGCCTTCCTCAATGGGGAATCCGTGAAGAGATTTTGTTATACAATATTTTTCAATCTAGTTTGTTATCCAACTTTAGCAATTGGCTTTGGTCAAATTTTACTGAAATTTGTCATTTTTATAAAAATGGGCAAAAGTTTACGAGGGAGTGACCAACTAACTCAAACAAAGAAAGTCCATAGAAAGTTTCAACAAAATTAAATTTAAAACTCTGTGAGTTACCAACTAATTGTTTGATCAACTTGATTAATGTTGCTTCAATAAAATTAATTTATGATCTCATATTTTTGCGCGAAATTTAAACATCTCCCACTGTGAGTTAACATGCTTTTGGCATTTCATTTTCATATTTCATTCAATAGGCTAACAATGGGTTGAAATAATAGTATATAAAAGAAAAATTAAAATTGTAACAAAAAGAAAGAAAATTCAAAACTTAGTAAAATCAATATGGTGTTTGAAGTGTCAAACCAGCAAAAACAGGAAGAAAAAAAAAAGATTTATTTACAAATTAATGAGTACACAAAAACATGTACCTAAAATGAGAATCGAAGCTCTGATTATACAGTGCTTGGGGGGATGATGAGTTGATTACTACTTTTGTCCAACTGAATCTGCAAAGTTTTCAAACCTCCCCCGCCGGATCTTCTCTTCCACAGACTGCCTTCGCCGCCGGCGCCCGGTTGCGGCGCCTTTTTAACCACCGGCAACGGCGGATCAAGCTCATTGATATCCACTCCCCCGCCGCTAATATTCTCATCGTGAGAGTCTTTGTTGTTATTAACTTTTCTCGACGATCTTCTCGTGCAATTCCTGCTCGCGCGGCGGCATCCGGCGGCGGTGACGGTGGTCGGGGTTAAGCTCTTGCCGGCAAACAGCCTCTTCAGATTCGGGTTCTTAAAGGACTGGGCGGCGCCGGCGGCGGCGCCGTTGTGATGCGGAGTGGGGAAGCCGAGGACTTTGTTGGTTCTCTTCACTTGGCCTATGCAGCTGACTCTGGGGGAGGAAGGGTCGTCGGAAAAGGAAACGGCGGTGGCGGTGCCGGCGCCGGCGCCGGCGGAGCTGCTTTTGTGTTGTGTTATCTTGACGTCGTTGATGGAAACTCGACAGAGAGTTGGCAGGAAGGTGGCGGCGGCGGCGGTGGTTCTGTGGTGGATGTTGTGGTGGCAGAGGCGGCGAGGTTGGTGGCCGTGGCCCATTCTTTTATCTCCGGCGACTCTCTTTGGTTTCTCTGCGGTTTTTTCTACTGTTGATAGTTTGAGTGTGTGTATGTATGTATAGGCAGGAGAAGTTTTTGTTATTGCCGAGAATGATTTTGGAGAGAGATATCTAAATATTGATGGGCTCGATTGGGGCAATAAAATAATAATATATAATATAAAATTACTAACCTTGCTTCGGGCAACCATTTTAATATTTCTAAATTATATAGAGCATATTAAATTGGTGAGTTTAGTTAGTTTGACTGATCAATCTAATTATACAGCATCCTTATTATGGTTCATCAATAATTAAATGTTTTAGTAAAAATAAAATAAATAGTTAATTTTAAAATTATGCATTTTTTATCTTGATTTTCGGCAATTCTCAATCGTAGTCTATACAAATGGATTGATAATATCAATTTTCACCTTTTTGTTTTTAATCGGAAGGCTGTTATATCAAATTTGTCAGCTCAGTTTGTTCGACCGATCACTCTAGTTGTACTGCAAAAAGTGATGATTGATCTCAATTCTCAACTCCTTATTAGGGTTTATCAATAGTTTAAGTGTTTTAGTAAAAATAAAATAGATAGTTGATTTTATAATTATTGCATAATATTTATAAAAACGAACTTCACATTTTTCATCTTGATTGTCAACAACCCTCAATAGTTTATCTATCTAAATGAAGGGATCGGATCCATCATTACTTTTTATCGGAGCATGTTATATGTGCATTAATGAGTGATTTTAATATGATGTAATGGGTGTCCCTGCGTCACTGCGTGGCGCCAAGTTGATGTCTGTAACTAGTTAACTTGGGTATCCCTTCCAATTAATAAAAAAAAAAGAGTGATTTTAAGATGAAAAATTAATATTATTTGTCCTGAATAAAACATGATTCTTGTACATAAATATTACAAATTTAATTACTGTCAATACTCCATATTACACATCACCATTTTTTTTTAATTGCAGTACAATTCTTTAAAGAATAAATCGAGAATCACAAATATTTAACCTAAATGATCGCTAATAATTGAGGGGCTTGCGTTAGCCCGGGGATACAGAATTTTGAAGTAGTTCTTGAAAGACTTGAAGTCATGTAATGCAAGTCAGTCTTGTGGAGGACAAAGTAAAAACTAGAAAAGAGCTAAAGCCAAACAAAACAAAACAAAACAAAAAGTGAAGAAGAGAAGCAAAAAGGGGTAGATTGAGTAGGGGTCAAGTCTTGTAACAAGTGTAGTGTTGTCTGGCTTTGGCGGTCAATATCATCATTTTCACTTCTCTCCTCCCCCACATATATGCTCATTGCAATTTTCAAAATATAACTTAATGGTCAAAAAATTAAATGTGCGAGTAATATCTCAATATATATCAGGGTTCGAAATTTTCACTGAAAGGATGATGAGATCTTAAGAGGAAAAAGGTAAACATTCAGATTCTGTATCATTGAAGCACATAGCACGATTTACCTCCTTTCATATGGCGCAGTGGAAGGGGATGAGGGACCCATATATGCTCATTGCAATCTCCTCCTATATGAAATATTTTGCTTTTCTTTAATTAACAAAAATTATTGAGTTTCTTACACACTGCACCCTTGAAGTGGAGTGAAAATTACAAGGGGGGACCCATGGTGCCCATCTATTTGGAGTATTTTACAAGTTCATATTATGAAGTCAACTTTCATGTTTTCTAGACTAGAAGGGTAAACTTTATTTTTGGACCTTCAATTGGTGTTCCTTTTATATATATATATATATATATATATATATATATAAACTTGTGATTATTATATGAGAAAACGTGTGCAGTAGATAAATTTCACTATGGAAAAAGGGTTGAGTAGACTCTCAATTTTACACCAAAGTGCAATTAAATATTTCAACTTGTTAAAATTGACCAAATAAGTCAAATTTACCGATAACCAATAGATTACAGGAATTCAGATTGTCGGTAACCGACATTATTAGCCACCGCAAACAATCATTGACCGCATCAAAAGAGAAAAATTGGTGACCGTTGACCAACGAATGGGTGCCGGTCGCCTTTTGTGAAGAAGGCAACCATGGGTCGCCCTCCCCGCTGGAGAGGGCATCTAGTTGGTCGCCTTCTCTAGGCGACCATTTGGTTACCCCGACGACCATTTGGTAACCTGGGGAGGGCAACCAACTTGGAAGGCGACAAACTAGTCGCCCTCTCTGACGACCATTACCGGTCGTTGGAGCTTGTCGATGCCGAGTTACCGGCTATTGTAGATCAATCACTAATTTTAAAGTTTCAATACACAAAAATGACTTGTTCATGAGCTTAATTGCACTTGTTCGAAAGTGCATGAAGATTTTCCATCACACAGCTCACCAACTTGATCGATCTTCCACATGTGCATTTTTTTTCCTCCCCAAAATTGATGGGTTTGGACTTCAAATTTGTTTTGTAGAGCATATTTTAGGCATTGTTTGATAAATGGATTTTTTGGTATATAGTTTTTAACTTTTTAATTGACTTTAAATCTTAAATTGTTTAACTTGGTCAATATAATGCCTCTTCTATGTCCAAAAATAAAATAGTAAAAAAAAAACTTTTATAATTAAATATTGTTTAATTTTGATTTTTGTTATTATAATGAATAATGACTAATTTTTTTTATATGTAATTATTATTAATTAATAAATTATTGAAATAAAATAAATTCTTATCCTAAAAAAATTATTTCACATGTTATCAGCTAAAGTTAAAACTTAATTTTTCTAACCACTCATATACAAGAAACTAAAACTACAAATTGATCAAACCAGCTAACATAATCAATTAATAATGGGGTAATTGTTAACACAATATGCTAACAAATAACTGCGAAATAAGATATTATCATTTATAATTAAGTCATTAATTTTGTTTAATAAGCATATAAAGAGTTGAAATAAACTCCTATATTGAAACACCGTCCTTCATAAAATTTCACAAAATAAGTTACAAGCTTTTACTTCCTTTCTTTTCCTCCCTTACTACTATACTGATTAACAGACGCATTTTATCCCTCATTAATTAAACTCTAATTTTGTTCATATCTGCTTCACATAATAAAAAAAATAAATAAATATCCCTATTTTAAATTTCTTTTTCTACAAATATTTTAAAAGAAATATATAACTATTTATTTAAACAGTCAAATATGTAAAATGTATTGAGCACACACAGAGAGTCCCATAGTGAGTGAAATCACATGTTCTAATTACTTTAGAATTGCACATTAATAACTAAAAATATAAAAACTAAAAAATCTATCACCGTTTAAAGTTAAAGTTGGATTATCAATCTATGAGAATTTTTACAGAAACATCTTGTTATACCAAATAATATTAACATTGATACTAAGTATTTGGTAGAATTATGCATAATTACATCATTGCATCGGGTATCATTGAAATAATAAAATTACATATATGTGTTTGAGTGTGTGTATGAGAGGGTTCAAGTGTGATCACCTCCTCCTGTACAAAGTATGAACACATTCACACCATCCATTTTAAGAAATCAAAGGCCAGGATCTTACAATTACTAAATATTCAAGTTTGGATTAATTATAAAATGATTATTGCGGTTAAAAGTTTTCAATCATTATAAAATTGACCATGCATTTTTTTTCGCTAAAACCTTCAACCATTAATGAACTTTGATAGACGGTTGAGATTAATCCCCACTTTTTACAAGAAGATCATGTTCTTGTTCTCGTTTAACCCTGTCCCCGCGCGCGCATATATATATATATATATATATATATATATATATATATATATATATATATATATATATATATATATATATATATATATAATGTGTGTATTTTATTTATTTATTAGGTTCATGCATGCATGAAAGGGTATAAACTTCTCCACTTAGAAATCATGATGACCTTTTAGCATGTGATGTGTGGCAAAATAAAGTGGTCTCGAATTTATATTATATACATACACAGATACATATATATGTGTGTGTATATGTGTATAGTCAAAATAAAGTGGTCTCTCCACTCATGATTTCTCATTTCAATTATCTTGTCTGTATAAGTGTATAGATGTTCCTTTCAATTTCCATACTAGTGTATTTTAAATAGTGTCAGGTTATGGTCGATTCTTATTAAAATAAAACATATTTAGTTAAGTAAATAAGTATCGTGCATTATATAATTAAATACATACGGAGTATAAAAATATTAAAGTTATAAATAAATAAATAATCAATATGTCATAATTATTTTTTGAATTAAATGTCAAAAATAATTTGCAAGTGTATAAGAAAGTAAATATAATAATGTATAAGTTATTGCATATAACACTGTTAATAACTTAAATATACAAAAAGAATTTGTAACTCTATTAGAAAGTATGACACAATTACAAGTTATCATTGCAACCGATTAATCATGAGTAACATGAACTTGCCTTGATGCCCATGGGGAGGTAGCCCTGTGAACATGCCTCTAGGCTTATGAGGAGGTAAATCGAGCATACATAGGGTTAAAATCCACATCTAATTGTACACTTTTGCGCACAAGAATCAAACTCCAAATTGTTTATGCTGGGGTTCATACCCACACTTTATTGCTGGAAGCGAGCCTTAATTAACTGCAATCTGCAACGCCCTTTAAGTGCCATTAGGATTCTCTATTCCTATTAAAATTATTATTTTGGGTGATGAGAGAAATTTGTACGTAACTACTACCTGTGGCGGCCTGAGGGTGTACACTAGATAAACCTTGCATTGTGACCTTGACTCACAAATGACTATAAGAAGTCAAACTAGCCTAGGTTGTCTATAGTTGACCAGCTCAAACAAAAAAAAAAAAAGCCAATATATTGTTCCTACTAAGAGTCGAACATGAAACTTTGTGATTATCAAACTAATAGTCCGACCAACTTGGTTGAATTTCTCCTAAAACCCTTATCATTATTAGCTATTGGTGAAAATTAGAACTTTATTACTTATTAAGTTATTTTGGACTACACTAATTAATGGCTCACTTTACTTTTACAAGATGCTATTCACTCATTAATTGTGTTCCTACTTATTTGTAAGGTTGGGAAGATTTTGGACATCTGCTATTATTAAGGCACAAATGATTAAACATGAGGGCCATGCACTCCATTTTCTCTAGATAGTGTGAGAAAGAGTCTGATCGGATCAAATTTAGTCTGGATAATTTTATGTATCTTAGGTATGTAATAAGTATGTAATTAATTAACTTTGGTTATTAATTAATTTGATTTGTAATTGGTTAATTTACAAATAATTGATAAATATGTAAGATAACACCGGCCATGTGCCATAAACAACACATGTAGTATAAGATTTTGAATGAAAAATTACTTAGTTTTACTATTGTTCTCTTAGATTTGAATCAGAAGTGCCATGTGGTCGAAGACTATGATGGAGACTAACCACTAGGTGGCCTGGTTGGTTTAATAGTTAATATAAAGAGGAAAAATAATTTTATGATAATGTTGTGGGGTTTCGAAAGTTAAAAGGCTTTACAAAATAAATAAAGGTTTGATGACATTTATGAAATAAGGACTAAAGTAAAATAACAGATGCAAATTTACGCTAAAAAAGAAATTAACTAATTAGAACAAAGAGGAGTCGAGAATATAGTAGGCTGAATAGACCAAAATGCCATCATATTTAACGTCATTTAAATAGCTAGATTTGTTGATGGAGGACAACAGTACAAAATTGTCATACCACAATAATACTATGGTCAATGAGGGATGCTCTGGAAACAGACCGACTAAAACTGAAATAACACTTAGCTGATCAAATATGGAATTAACTCTTAATATAAAGATAGAGAAATTAAAGAATGTAATGACAAAGTTGTGGGAATTTGAATGTTAAAAGGCTTTGCGAAACAAAAAACGACATTTAATTTACACTCCAATGTGAAATGATGTTGATTTTGAAGAATGGATCTCCTCAACAAATGGAGTTATAAAAGTCTTCCTTGGTATGCTTTGTGGATGCAACACTTGTACAAATTGTCCACTCAATTGCAATTCGCAACAATTCAAGATCACACTCTTCAAAATTGAATATTGGTTTTAGTCTTTATACATACACCCAAAATACAAAAACACTCTTTATTAGTGTTTTTTTTCATTCTCTCTTTAAAAAAAAAATAATAAAGAAATTAATTGGCCTCTCAAAATCAATTTTGTTAACAATTTTATTCATATTATCAAATCATCAATACATTGAGGTGGCCGGCCAAGGAACAAGAACCCTATCCCATAAAAGCAACCACAATAGTGGTTTCTGCTATGCTTTTTAAACATAACTTATATGTAGAGGAGGGAGGGACATGAGAGAGAAGATTTGGGGGCTTCTTGCAAGGGGTTGGTTTTTCGTAGGTCCCGCATAAGAGAGAAAGTGGAGAAGAGAGGCGAAAGCCACAACGCATGCTGACACGTTAACATAACTGCTTTGTTTTTTTTTCCCTTCCCTTTTTAGCATCAGACATGTTTTTTTTATTTTTTTATTATATTTTCTCTTTCCCCTTCTTGTCTCTCCCTCCTCTATCTCTTAATTGACACATCAAAAATCACCCAAAAAAAAAAACTCCTATTGAGGCTACTCTAACTTAAGTCCGGGTGAAAATAAAATTTAAATAATTTTCTGATCGGATAACTTATCATAACTAAGTTCATTCATAATTTAACTTACATATATTTTTTTAAATGAGAACTCCAATATTAATTCCTTAACGAACAAAAGTATGCCTTTTTTTTTTCCTTTCTGAAAACTTTAATATAATTATACATTTTAAAAATAAAACAGTAATCAACACGGTAAAAGTCTTTGTTGTCAACTGATTAAATAATTTATTTTGTTGAATTATCAAATTGTCCCCTTTGTGTTTGTCTTAATTGATATAACAATATAATATTTTTAATTGAAATTAAGAGTAAGTATATTTTAATACCAGACATCTGAATTCAATATAATCCATAAAATTAATGATATTTTAATTACATTTTTAATATAATGAATATAATAATACAATTATAAACTCTTATCACGCCCCAAAAGTAACTAGCAACAAGTTAATTATAACAACCTTTAATTATATTATAATATTAAATATTAAATATATCGGATTTCTTAGACCATCTGGCCAATTAAGAATATATTAATTGGAATTAGCTGAATAATATATGCTATTATAAGATTTTTGAATTTAGAATCACAATGACACACTTATTAAAGGGGGTAAAACATAATTAGACAAATCATTCATTTTCAAACATTTGGCGAATTAAACAAGTTATTGAAACATAAACAAATAAAATGAATCAAAATTGATTAGAAACACAATATACGAGCAAAAATGATAATTTGTGTAAAATAAAATCACATAAATAGGAATTAAAAATAAGATTTTAATTCAAAACACTAAAAAAAAAGAAGGAAGATTACACATTTTTAATGTGTGATTAACAAAACATTAATTGTGTAGTTTAGAAACTAAATTGGGAAATAAGCATAGCACATGTAAAGGATAGAGGTGGGTAGCATGTATGTCAGCCGACCAATTCTATTTTGTCGGCATGTGCACAGCACGTGAAAAGGTCCCCGCAACCTTTTCGTCAAATGTAATACTACTGTGTATTAGTGCTTTAATTTGCTTCTGTCTTTTTGGCTTAAATACACAGACCTTAGCATGTAATAAGATTAATTACTTTTTGTATTTCAAGGTTTTTTTTTTTTTAGTACTACTGACTCAAGTCTGAAGCACAAAGAGTCAACAGCTGCCTCCACTGAGGCTCAAACCCACTCCCATCATCCATGTGAGAGTGTAAACCGGGACACCAGGTGCCACTAGACCACAAGGTCGATCTTTGGCTGTATTTCAAGAGTTAAAAGCGAAAACTGTGTAATCCTTCAGGCTTGATTATTGATGATATCAATTTGTTAATTAGTTAGAAATTTTAATGTAATTTTTTTCTTGGTTAAACCATCAGCGAACAAAGTTGAACATAAGCTTGTCCGGGCAACATTATATTTTATTAAAATCACTAAAATGGGAGTCAATATTAAGTAGTCGCAAATTAAAATTAAACACTTCTTTTGTTATATATTATATTTATGCACTATTAACGACACTACTATGACATACTATATGTGTTCGAGTTGTGTATGACCTTATCAACAGTATCAAAACACCCCCTCATGAGTTTTAAAGTAACTGTATTATGAAATTTTGAACTCGAAACTAATTTGGAGGGGTTTTCACTTTTCAACACATGTTGCTCCGATCCATATATTCACAACATCTAAAACTGAAATCTTATTTAATGATCAGAATCAAACTCTTTTCACTTAGATAACAAATTATTAATTATTAGAACAAATTAATCAATAAAAAGATAAAGTAAATAATTTAAATAAAGTGTAACTCTTTAATAATTTGGAATTATATATGGACCACACCTTTCTTTGTTGTTGGCTGAAGTTCAATTCAGTCAAACAACGTGAATGCTAAGGGCAATTTGTAATGATGGATTGATACATTATATGTATGTATTTGTTGTGAGATTATAACCATTAATTATTACTAATATATATATATTCTGTATAAGCGAAGAAGACAAATTGATCACGTTGTTTAGTACGTAGTTGACCATCTCGACAATAGAATAGGACTGTTGTGTTGACTTGTTGAGCTACATGCATGCATGTTAGCAAATATATCATATTTATTTAATACATAATTATACTCTATAAGTCTATAGTATGTAGGTACAGTTACATGAGGGGAAAAATTTTTTAATTGTACTCCATTTGTCATATTTTATGTGTTTGGTTCAGTTAATGATACTTGACTATAGTTATTTATAATTTATATTTTTATAATATTAATTTATTATTAATATATAAAATTTATATATTTATAAATTACATTAAAAGTACTATTAAATATTTTTTTAAAAATTAAACTTAAAAATTAAAAGAAAGTACTAAAAAAAATAAACAAAGAAAAAATAGTTAGGTTGACAACTGAATAGTAAATATGGTTAATAAAAAAATTTTTAACTCATAAAACCACGGTTAAAACAATTTAGGGGACGGCGTTGAATTCGATCAAACTAGTGTAATATATTAAAATTGTGGTTTTTTGGCACTATTAATAATAATTAATTAATATAATTTTTTTATTATTTATAATAAAGACATAAACTTGTTTATATTGAAAGCTAAGCTAGAATTTTACCAAATGAATGAATTAAATAGTGAAAGAAATAATTACATGTGAATGGAGTTAGGTTAAGTTTTCACATTCCAATTATGACTGTGTTTGATGTGTTTGGCATTTTGTAAGTCTGAGATTGTCTTGGGACAACCTCAACATGCTTGTCTAGGCCATAAGTGGAGAATCAGTCATGGCCATATCTAATTGTTCAACAATAATTATCGAAAACAATGTGACCAAATTAAATTTTAAAAAATATTCGATATTTGAAAATTTAAATGCACCAAAAAAAAAAGAAGAAGAAGAGATTTATGGCGTAATACTAAAATTAGTCTTCAACTTTAATCATTTTAATTTTAAAATTTGAATTTTTTGATAAATAATTTGACTATATTCTAGACTAGATATAAGTAGATATATCGAACTTAGTCCACAATCTATAATTTCATCAAATAATACATATTACCTATAGGGAAAAAATTAAAGATAATTTTACACAATAAGCAAACATTAGTTCCTGTATTCGGCAGAATTACTATGATTTACATTCTCACAATTACTATGATTTACATTCTCACAAATGCCGAGATATTCAACCTTTTGGGAAGAAAATTAAAGATAATTTCAACTCATTATTTAGTTCATCTACCCTAAAGCACACAATTTTTAGTGGCAAAATTTTTAGTGACAATTTTCAAGAATCTCTCTTCTTGAATGAAGTTCCATAAGTCTTAGAGCACAAAATTATACATTGTCCGTTAGTGTAAATTATCATTTTACCATTAAAAGTAATAGCTATTTAACATAATTATAGACTAAAAACTGAATTTGGTGCAACCCCTAAAGTCAAACCCAAAATGTGGCCAAATTATTTGTCAATGATTAATTTTTAAAAAATCACTGAAATTGATGATATATAGACTAAATTTGTTATTAACTCAGAGTTATACATACTATGCATTCCAAATTTTTTATTTCTTATTTTTAAATAAATTATATGATTATTAGCGTTTAGATACATAGTCTTTTTCTCTCTCTCTGATCTAATAAGTGAATAATGCATTACGCATGACAAGAAAATTATTCGCGAAATGATCGAATTCTTAGCATTTTTTCTTGGACAATGAATGAAGGGGCTAAGCTACCTAGCGCAGCTATGCTCTCCTAGTGCATACAGGTTGTATAGCACAAGATTTTGGTTCTCATATGTGTTGTTAAAGATCCCAAATCAATAATGTTGCATTATTATTATTATAGGAATCATAATATAAAGAGAAAGAAGACAATTTAAGAAATGCCAATTGTAATCAAATTCGATCTATCCACACAAGAGGACACTATGCCCCAAACGTGGATTAGAATAGCTTTAATAATGCAACCAAATTAATATATATTTTTTGCATTCTTGATGTGATCCTCTGAATGTTTTTATACCATAAAAACCTTTAATAATTCTTGTGTGAGACTGTCCATTATAAGACGTGTATTACTTTAATTTTAATTAAAATTAATGTAATACTTTTTTTTATTATTATGAGTGTATAAAAAATATGACATTTTAATTAAAAAGTATTATTCGTCCCACGTAAGACGGTCTCACATGAAACTCACTCTTAAATGTAACCTTCTTAATTATTCTATTCTAGTGTTAGCGATTTTTGACCTAGCAAAATCAACAATGCGTAATATAATAATTCTGGTGAACAAATTAGTGTGGCTTATGAAGATTATTGAATATAAAAAGACTTTTTTTTTTTTTTAATATTGAATACGAATAAAGCTCTCTTAATATATATGTCAATGACCTTATTGTCAAGTGGCATGAAATCACTCTTCCAACTGGAAGGTCATGAGTTTGAGTCTCGACTCTCGAGCGCATAATTACTTTTACTTATTACATGTAGGGTTGAATTATTTTAATTTGTACCTACATTATTTTGAGGATTTAGTGTATGTACCATTATATACCTCCTCTTCTTGTATTACTTTTGAGTTCTTTTTAATAAAAGTTAAGTTTGTTAGAGAGTTTTGGATAGTAATACTTGGGTTGCGCCACTAATGTCTTGTATTGAGAGAGGGTTTTTCGTCCTTAGGCCTGAGATTGTGAGTTTTTTTTTTTTTTTTTTAAATCACAATAGTTATGGTTTAACATCACACAACTAATTCAAAGATGTTTGGGATTTTTGTAATTAATTAAGCAGTAGCACCAAAATGTCTGCTTGTGTTTATCAGTATATAAAATCCTAGTTGGGAAAAAATGCCCGACTCTCTCCCCTACATTTGATATTTCATTTATGGGATTTTATCGGATCATCAGGGCATCCTGGGACCTGGAACTATTGAGGCACATGCTGACCTAATTTTTAAGGTTGAGAAAGATTGAAATTCATGTACCATTTACGAATTCAAACTAGTCAAGTGTGTGTGTGTGTATATATATATATATATATATATATATATATATTACAAAAGGCGTTATGCATCAATTTTAAAAATAAATTTTCGTTCCAAATGATGTCATTTTGAGTAATAAACCTAATTAAAAAAAAAAACAAAAAGTTCGGAGCCAAGTTGGCCGACTAGACTCCCTAGGCGGCCAACTAACTAGCAACTGCCTACACCCCTTTTCGCCTCGGCCTAGGGACACCTAACACCTGTGCAAATTTTTACAACACTTATATATATATATATATATATATATATATATATATATATATATATATATATATATATATATATATATATATATATATATATATATAAAAGAAGGATCACACTAGAACAAGTCTTCTCGTAAAAAAATGTGAATTAATATTATTCATCTATCTAAGATGATCATTAGTCTAAGATGATCGTCAAAGATTGAAAAATAAGAAAAAAAAAAAGGGAAAAAACAATGGTATTTATGTGATTATAACAATGTGGTGGGAAACACTTGATAGTTCATTCTTGGATAACTAATAGTTCATACACTTGAATGCATTATTATATATCACGAGTGCATTATCAATTTTTGTCGTGAATGCACTATCAAACAATTCAAAATACACTTAATAATTATGGGAATGACACCCTACTTTTCCCTTAATTTACAATTATTGGATGGCCATCTTATATGGACATATGAGATTAATTTACACTTTTTACATGACCCTAAATCCAAACTTTAATTTCATGATAATTTAAAACGTGAGAAAATTATTCTAATTTTTAGTGTAATTTTTAACTTAAGAAAGTTCGTGTATTGAAATCTATTTGCTACATGTTTGGAATTTGTGCAATACATGTGTATATATAGAGTGAGAGAAAACTAACTTGGAGAATGTGATTAAATGGAAGAGATTCATTTATCTTTAACCAAAGGTTAAGGGTTCAATCCGTGGGCATTTTCTCCGATGGTGGGGACTTGGGTGTATTAAAGATTTATAAACCTTGTATATGAAGGTTTAAACAAACCAAATATATTAATTAATTTTTCAGATAAGATAACAACTAAATATATTAATTAATTTTTTTTTTTTGCAAATTTATTGATGTTAAATACATTCTTTAATAATAATAATAATGCATTTGAGTTGTTTCCTTTCAAAAAAAAAAAAACATTATATTTTTAAAATACATTCTTTAATACGTGAAATTGAAAACTATAGACTACATTGACAGTTTGAAAACAATTGAATGATCAAAATGATGCTTAATTGACATGTAGTGACTCTTCCATATGGGAGGTCATGATATCAAGTATTAGTGGAGACATTATTAACTCTTTGTGCTTCATTAGGTGAAAAAGTTATGAGATTTAATTCACAAAATTTAAAACAATTAAATTAAATTAACAATGGTAAAATAATGGATGGACTCGAACCGTTAACCGAACCGAGAAAGACCCTGTAATTTTTTATTTTTTATTTTTTTATTTAAAAAAAAAAAGGTAAAACAATTCATTCAGGCGAAACAGAAATGCTGGGCCAATTGTGAAATTAGCAGCGTATGTGGAAAGGGGAATCCGATAAAAATGGCGAATAACCAATTTTGAGGCAGCAGGTTGAAGCACAATGATCCAATCGCCTTGTATCCGGGCCTCTGCATTCCACCTCCCCCCTCTCAACTCTCACTCCACACGGTCACTCTCTCTCTCTCTCCCTCCCTCATAAACAAAACGAAAAATCCCATTTGAGGCTTTACAATTCTCTTGTTTGGTTCGCAGGCAATCCGCAACCGGCGAGAGCTGTGCAATTGAAGCTCGCAATCTGAGCTATTCGGTTGT
This sequence comes from Ipomoea trifida, assembly GCA_003576665.1. Classification (NCBI taxonomy): domain Eukaryota; kingdom Viridiplantae; phylum Streptophyta; class Magnoliopsida; order Solanales; family Convolvulaceae; genus Ipomoea; species Ipomoea trifida. The sequence continues at coordinate 18,256,492 of CP025656.1, read as the reverse complement.
CACGAAACAGGGCAAACACCTCCCAATTCTAAAGGACTGTTCTCTAAGTGTTCCCTCTGGCCAGTTATGGATGCTTCTTGGACCCAATGGCTCCGGAAAATCCACTCTTTTGAAAGTGAGGAACTTAATTTTACTTCTTAAGCCCGCACTCTATGCAGTTTAGCTTTTAAAATGGGTTTATTTATCTGTTTATTCATTTTGGTTGCAAATACCCAGATTCTGGCAGGGCTTTTGTGTCCCAACACTGGGTCTTTTTATGTGAAGAAACCAAAGAGTTTTGTTTATCAAAATCCAGACCACCAGGTTTGTTTTCGTAATTGACTCATTTCTGCTTTTTATTTGTATAGCAATAGCCAATAGACTCATATTCCCACTATTGAAAATGGTTGTCACATTTACTTACCTTAGAGTCTTAGACACAGATTTTAAGGATTGTAGATGAAAAGTATGTAGTTGTTCATAAAAACAGAACATTTTTAAAACTTTTATTAGAAGGGTCACATAGAGAAGTAGAATTATTTGTAATGTTTTGTTTAGAAATGTACCAAAAAAGGAAATATAGACAACTATTTTGGAACGGGGGAGTGGTATGTATGCTTGGAACCTTTAACCATCTTTATAATAGCCTGTTCACATAACTTTGGTTGGGACATGGACTTGGACAATATTAGACTTATCTAGTTTGTAGACAGTTAGATTGTTATTGTCCCTGATAAATGAATCAATATCTGACCTACGTCCTGATTTAAATGCATACAACTTAATTTTAAAATTTCAATAAATTGCATCCAAAGGCTAGGCCAATTTGCAGTGTTTGATCAAGTAACAAGCTTATATTTTATCAATGTCTTGTTCTAGATGCTACATATTTCCACAACAGAACAGGTTTGGGCTTGATTGCTTCACCTAGTGAATGCTCTTTTTTATGCTATTACCTTTTCTTCATTTTCATTTATCCATTGGTATTTAGAGGAAGAATTTTTAGTTGTTTATGCCTAAAACTTTGATTTGCTTTTAATGTAAAGAAACATATTTTCTGGAAGATTTATTGAAATCAATTATTTCTCTCTATGCAGGTGGTGATGCCTACGGTTGAAGCTGATGTGGCTTTTGGCCTAGGAAAATTCAACTTAACCATGGATGAGATCAGGCCTAGAGTGGCAAAAGCTCTGGATACTGTTGGCATGTACGAGTATCTGCAAGTACTGTCTCCCAAAATCTTGCTTTCAGATTATGCTTAAAACTGCATTTTGCATGTTGTGAAAATTCTGAACACATAGAAACACACAAGTGCACATAGTCAAACAAGTACTCCGTAATATAGTAGTTTAGTGAAAGTGCTGATTCCATTGAGAGAAAGGTCAAATACCAAAAGTCCAAAACTATTATTATCTCTATTATTTAGAACAATAATCATGATTGGAAGAATTAAACTAAGCAAACTAAATTATGCAAACAATGATGAAGACAAGATCTAGGGCTAGATTTCATCAATTTTATTCCTATGATTACCTATTATTTGATTGATTTGTCTTGTTAGTACTAATGACTAGATCCCTAAAGGTATGTGATGTTTTCCCACATCAAGATACAATGTGTATTTATGTGAATGCCATGTCTACTTGCACGATCACAGGCATTACCATAAACTCATTAAGAACTATGGTAACCTATGCATTCAGTCATGCAGTGGGTAGTATTATGCTTTATCTTTTGGTCCTTCTCATAACACCTTAAATCATTCAAATAATAGCCAGTTATTCACAAGCATTAAGCCCTAAGACAATATATTAGTCTAACAAGATATATTAATTAAAGCAAATGTGGATAATCGTATTATACCTAGATAAATAAATGAACTACTCATGGAAAAAAAACAAATTATCACTTTCTTTATTGTGAAACACTTCAAGCTCATTTAACAAAGATTAGTTTAAAGTATTAATACAATAAAAGAGGGTTTATGAAAAACTCTTTTATAGCCTTGAAGGATGAATCCCAAGTACTGAAGATCTCTTGACTTGGATCTTCAGTTGCAAAGGTTTCTTGCCACATAGGGGTTACTACATCTCTGTTGGATGGCCTGGCAGGAGTTGCAGATGAGCACTTCAGCTGTAGATTTTTCTCTCTGATTCTGTGTTCGGCTAGACTGCTCCGAAGCACTCCACCCAATGTTTTATTCCCACTGAACTTCTTGTCTGGAGGTTCAGTCAGGACTCTTGCCAAGCTCCTTCTGTGAATCTGTGATAATGTGATTTCTTCTGGCCAAGACACCTTAGCCAATACATGCTATTTCCTTGGGACTTTGCTCTATCTGTGTTCTTTGCTTCCCTTTTCTTACCAAATGCATAGAAGTGATTTTATCCCTATGCTTAGCTCAAAACAAGAGAAATTAAAATTAACTAGCTTAAGGCCAAAATGTAGGAACTAATGTATAAAACCACTTAACCACACCCTACCATTGCACTTAATGACTGACTTCTTTTGTGCTTTTTGCAGAAACCAGTTCACACTCTTAGTGGAGGTCAGAAACAAAGGGTCGCTACCGCTGGTGCTTTGGCTGAGTCATGCAAAGTGTTATTGTTAGATGAACTGACTACATTCTTGGATGAAAATGACCAGGTATTTTATCATAATAATAATTAATTTGTAACCTGAACATTTTTTCCCCAAATCTTTGGCTTGAAAGAGAGAGTTAGCTATCACTAGAACCTCAAATTATTCTTTAAAAGTCAGACCCAATATGAGCTATTGGATTGTGCAGGGTATGGGGAAGGAATGAAGATGAATAGCGCCTTGGTTTTCTGAGATGTTTTTTAGATTTGATCCCAGAACCCCTGACCTAATAGTCAATTTGGAGTACTAGAGACTTTGCAAATGAGTGACCAATGATTTATCAGTGTAGGGAAAAAGATGTTGGAGTCATGCTTGCTTGTTTCTTTTTTAATTTTTAATTTTTATCCTTGCAAATGAGTTGAAACTTTTTTCATGTTCAATTCCCAAATGCCAATTTTTGTGACATGACCAAACCATTTTTCAACTTTGAAGTGAAAGAACTAATATGAGCTTTCCCTTAAACTAAAGTGGGAAAAAAGCTCACATAGATTGTTTTCTGTGAAGTCTTTACTGAAGTCAACCTATCTTTCCTCCAGTGGAAGGTGTGAATGGTTCACGAAATCACATAGATCATCACTTTTGGCTTTGTCCAGACTAGTGCCACCCGACCGCACTAATAATCTCTTTGCTACCCTTATTGCCCAACTGAAGTTTGAGGGCCTATTTTGAAGCTTTTTGTAGTTTAATGACTTAGTTGCATTTTTCATGAGAGTTCAAGGGCCCCCATATCTCTAACCACTCTAATCTCACTGTTTATCCCGAATGGGTGAAAAGGAAAGTGGGGTCCTTTCCTTGCCTTCTGAAACCTGCCTGTTCGAGTCCCAAAGTTGTTCAAAGCTTCTCAACTAGTTACGGATATGACTTTGTTAATGAATCATCTGTGGACTTTTGGGCGTTTTGGCAGATTGGGGTGATAAAAGCACTGAAGAACTCTATAGATGCATCTAACGAAATTACAGCGTTGTGGGTGACCCATCGTCTTGAAGAACTTGAGTATGCAGATGGCGCAATTTACATGGAAGATGGTAGAATTATTATGCAAAGTGATGCATCCATTGTGTATAATTTTATTGAAGCTAGGAGGGCTTCTTATCTTGACCAAATTAATCTATGATTATTTGCTTCCTATACTAAGCACATTTGTACCTTTGTGTCTAATCTTGTATAGTAGAACTGTTTTTGATGAATCCAAATGTTGTCTCTCTCTCTCTCTTTCTTCTTTGGTGGTAGTTGACATTCCTATAGTTTATAGAGGTACTATTTTCATTTTTGGTCTCACAATTACTATATCATTTCACATTTGATTATTAAGTATTATTTTTGTTACACTCGTGCTGGACTTTTATTATTAGTTTTTGTCATATTTAATCGTTCTAAAGGGGGTGTATTCAATCAAGACTTTTAAAAACTTTCAAATACTTTTAAAGTGATGGATTTTAATTGACTTTTGTAGAGTTTTTGTAGATTTTCCTAGAATTTTTAAAATTTTTATCAACTTTGTAAGAGTTTATAAATATCCATAGGACAAACATTTATATACTTTTAAAAACTCTTTCATATTAAAAATTCAACAAAAGTCATTAAAAATCTAAATTGAATACACCCGTACAAACATTCAATCTTCTATTAATACATTATTTATAGTTTTCTTGATGAAAATCTCTCATTTATAATTACTATAAAATAAATAGAATCTCTCAAAAAATTCAACTTAACACAAATACATATTAATAATTAATTATCATACAATTATATAAAATTATATTAATTAAATAAATATTATAAATATTATAAAATATAAATTAAACAATTGTAATACTATATATGTAAATTAAAAGAAACAAAAAAAAAATATTTATGTTGTTGTTGTTCGCAGCAAAATTTGCTGCGAACAGCAGCATAGCAACCTGCTGCGATTGCAGCAAATTTTTTTTTGCTGCGATCGCAGCATTTATTTATTTATTATTATTATTATTATTATTTTTATCGCAACAATTATTTTTCACTGAATATTAAAAAAAATAATTTTTCGTAGTAAAGTATGTGAGTATTTATGAAAGGTTTGAAACTACCGTAAAATTAATAAAAAGTTTGTCAGGTTTTAATAGAAGAAAACAAAGTCAATAGAGAATGTTCAAAAGTTTTGGGTTGGAGGGCTGGATTTCATCTATTTATATTAATGAAGAAAAAGTTTACAAAAATCCTATTCTGATGGAATCTATGAAAGTTAATAACTTTTTGAATACCAGTAGACTTTTAAAAACTCTATAAAAGTCTGAATCGAATACCAGTATACTTTTAAAGAGTTTTAAAAAGTCTGAATCCAATACCGGTAGACTTTTAAAGAGTTTTTAAAAGTCTAAATTGAATACCACCAAACTTTTAAAGTTGATAAAAGTCGTTAAAATTTTATAAAAGTCATGATTGAATACACCCCCCTAAATAAATTTTCAGTAGAAAATAGTTGAAATGTGCTAAGTTTTTAATTGAAATTCATATTGGCTTGAACACTTTGACTCTTTATGGTTTTGAACTAGAAATGTTTTACATTTTTAGTTGTTTTTCTCAATAAGTGTGGCTAGGAAGACTAGATGTGACAAATAAAAATTGTGTACCAAACATGACAATAAATTTTGGAGACTAAATGTAGAATTAATTTAATTGTTGTAAGATCAATATTGAATTTTTTTTTTTTTATAAAATCATACAAAAGACATGAGACGGGGTAAAATTTCTCTCTTTTTCATCAATTATGAGGATGAAGTTTTACAATGAGAATCAATTAATAATTGTTTTGGTGCTCATTTTAAGTTAAAATTAAATCTGTTTGAAATTTGAATATGGATCAAAATTAAATTAAATAATAATCATTATTTAAAAAGAAAATGATGGTTATGTTGTAAAATTATAAAGAACATCCAGAGATTATTGATCATTTTGTATGCCTACTCCATAATACGGATAATTATTACATAATATAATACTCCGTATTAAATAATAAAGAAAGTAAATAATGAAGAAAGTAGGATATTAAAGAGATGGTAAGATAATGGTCATAAGTTAGTTAATATTTATAAGCAGATAGATCTTACATGTAAAAATATCATAAGATGAAACAAACACCTCAAACTTCTGTCGAATGATATTGTTGATTGGAATATGAACTGCAGAGTCTGCAGTACAGCCGAATCCAAATTCGGGTCAAATGATGTTACTACATAAATTGATAAAAGTAAAAAATTAAAATTAAAAAAAAGAAAAAAAAAGAAAAAAGAAAAGAGAAGGTATTCCTTGTTTCAATTTGTGCTTTGGGCAAGGATTTAGGAGGACTCTTGGAGGGTCCAAATCTCACCCAAAAATGGCAGCTTCTTTTTCGAACGCTTTCTACACTCTTCCGTTTTCTTCTTCTTCTTCTTCTACCTCCGGAGCTTCCAAAGCCCCCCAAACCCTAATTCATTACTGCCATTTCTTTCTCGATAAACCCATCCACACCACAAGTTTACCTCTCGCCAGAGACTATAAACACAGTCCAATTATAATCAAGAATACCAGGCGCTCCTTGCCCAGAGCTGCCCTTACTCCTAAAGACTCTGCTCCCCAAGTACTCTCTCATCTTCTTATTCACATAATTGCTATTTCATTTGCTTCACCTTTGGTTGATTATTTATTGCTTTATTGTAAAAATTGAAAGTTGTTATGGCTGTTTGATATATTGCTTCTTAGAAGATGTTCTCATTAATATTACTACCTATTGTTTTTTTTTTGAGGGAAAGTTACTACCTATTGTTATTGTTTTCTTTTTCATGTTTTAGAAATTTTATTTTATTTTATTTGGTTTGGTCTTCATTAATATAGTGTGAAGATGTTAAGGTTGACAAGATTTAGCTTGCAACTGTTTGTGTGCTTTGTTGACTAGAAACATTTTTATCCACAAAAATAGAGAAAACTATGAAATTACCATTGCAATTGGCAATTATAAAGACTGCTAGTAACTAGTAAGTGGTTAAACTTTGGGAATAAAATTATTAGATGTTGTACTATTCTTAGTGATTTTTTAAAATAAGGCTGGGCTTAGTGTAGTTCCAGAGTGTTCATATGTCGACAGTTAGGTTGTGTGTTGAAGCCTTCGAGTCCATGCAAATACAAGTTCCCATTCCTTTGTGATGCAATTGCCTTGCATTCTGGCATACTCCATCTTTTTCTAAGAATTGAAAATTGATTGTTTATACTTTATACAACTTGCTAGCTCAAATGCCTCCATTTCAAAAGTTCAGGTATCATAATCATGATACAACTGTTTGGATAACATGCTGGATATAATCTTTTTAAATAGTATTAGTAACGCAACTACGGTAACTTCTATATTGTAGCTTAGTATGAAAGCTTATGCTAAATGACTAATATGTGATATGACTATATGAGTGGTTTTTAGGTTCTTCAGCCCTTAAGAAGGCAGTGAGTGTATTTAGAGCCTCATCAGCATGAAGCACAATTGTAAAAACCACATGGAATGTTCTAGTAGAATTTACCCCAAAAATATATAAATAAATAAAAATATGTAAATTTCAAAGAATTCTATTTGTTAATTTTTTTTGGTGCTTAGAAGTGAAACTTGTGGGGACAGTATGAGGGGGACTGACTGAGCAATGAGCATAGCTTTCTATACTTTGACTTTTATTCTTTAACTTAATCAGATTTAGGTATAAAAGATTATATGCTGCTAGTTGCTTCGTAATAGCTTCTGTTCCAACTATATCATATGTTGATTTCTAGAAGTTGCCAAATTTGAGGATGATAAGCAGTGTCCAAGTCATCTTTATTCATCTATAATGTATATGAGATATGGATTCTACCCTCATAGCCTACAAGCATAAGATGACTTAAAGCAACCTGGATAGGAGGAAGGCATGTAGCAAACTGCTGTTTAGTATTTAGAAAGAAGCGTATAGTAGAAAGTTGAAAAAGAAGGCAACTTCTAGTCATATACTCATATTAGGTCAACAAAGTGCATACATTGTTCTAATATCTCCTGGAATTCAATATGGATCGGCTTGATGTTGCATGAAGATTCAATTTTCTGTTCACAATCCAATGGGGCTGAGTTTGAATTTGTAACTTGATACTGACAAGTGCAGTTTGGAATTCTTATACTTGACAAACATTTTCTTAATATTATTGAATTGCCGATGGGTCGTGTGACTATTTGTCAGGGTGTTAGGCTGTGCATGGTAGTATCTCCTGATTAATGATCTGGGAATGCTCAATGCTTTGTTTAGCCTTGATTTTCAAATCCCCTTTTGAATTGGTTCATTGACATAAACATCGAAGTTTCTACATTGCATTTGCTGGTAATAATGAGCTTCTATTCTGTGATATTTTGAATGGTTACTTCCTATTTGCATCCTTAGAACATCCAAGTCTTTACTTGCTAGTTTCCTACTCTTCAGTCTTCATATTATAGGGTTTTGGATGCTAGGTTTATGTTTGTATGATCTCTAATAAGAAAATTCCATTCACTTGTAACTTTGTTCAGTCCTTTCTTTAAACCAAGGGCTTTCTTCAGTCACATATTTCCAATAGTTTGGTGCATATAAGATGGTGAAGTAGAATGAGAATATTTCCTACAAGGAATTATACAACCTATACATGGTAGATAACACATAAAAGTGGAATATTTGTTGTGTATGTCTCATATGTTATTGAAAGATGATAGATGTTGGAGTGTAGCGGAGCGACAACACTTGTCACCAGGGTTTGCTGAGTGGGTTGGGGCCTGGGGGCCCCCCACGGTCCAGTATAGGGGTAATTTTGTAAATGTACCGTATGTTAGGGTTACATATAAATATGATGATTGTAACCCTGGATGTATTATCATTACAATTAATAGAAGAATTGCTTTGCTCCCACGTAAATCTTGTGTTCTTTTGTTTTCGTCTTTGCTATTGATTGATTTATCTCATTTTTCTCAACAATGTCATATAATACATAAAAAGGACTTGAATTAAATTTCTAAGTCTTTATTGCTGTCATAACATTGGTGATGAAAATAATCTATTGCAGACAAATGGTGATGAGGCTAGTCCCAGTGAACTAGAAAATGAAGCAGATGAGAAATATTCTACCAGTTTAAAGTCCCTCATGCAATTTTACAAAGTTGCCATTTTAAATGGAGATGTAAAAGCTGTATCGGAGATCGAGGTTATGATGTGCCGAGTAGAAAAGGAGAAAGCTAAGTTGGCCGAGAGAGTTTCAGCTTTGTCAACCGAGATTAATTCGGGGAAGGAAAGATATATCAGGCTGCAAGCCGATTTTGATAATTTCAGGAAAAGGTCTGACAAGGAGAAATCGACAATTAGGGGTGATGCTCAGGCACAAGTAGTCGAAAACCTCCTGCCCATTGTAGACAACTTTGAGAGAGCTAAGCAACTGATTAAAGTAGAAACCGAGAGGGAGAAAAAGATAGACACCAGTTACCAGGGTATATACAAGCAATTTGTCGAGGTAATGAAGAGCTTGCAAGTCACTGTCGTACCCACTGTTGGCAAGCCATTCGATCCCTTGGTAAGATAACCCCCGTCAAATACTTTTCTGCTTGCCATATTTCCTTAGTTTTTATCGTTTCACCCCTCGTCCCAAATGCCCGATAACAGCTCCAACATGCTCTTCGCGCATATTGTAATGCTACAACATTTTACTTCTTTCGAGTTTCGAACAATAAAGATAGTCGTGTCTGTTATGGCTAATCATACTCTTCTTTCTCTTGTCACAGCTACACGAAGCAATTGCTCGAGAAGAATCTCACGAGTTTCAGGAGGGAATAATAACTCAAGAATTCCGTCGTGGTTTTAAGCTTGGAAGCCGCCTATTGAGACCAGCGACGGTTAAGGTTTCGTCCGGGCCAGGTAAAAGAAAACAGTCTCCAGTGATGCAGAAATCTGCTGGGCAGCCTGCAGCAACTCATGGAGTTGATGAATGATATGATGCTGCTTTTACGTTATAATTTGAAATATCTCATTGCAGACCAGCCCACATATTTGCCATTGTGGCATTCTTTTGGTGAATTCTATAACATTTATTCACTTCAATCATAGGAAAATAATTTTCTTGGCTGAATTCTCCCATGTCTTATTGATCTCTCAACTAGGGATGGCAACAAGCCGTGGGCGGGGAATATGCGTCCCCGTCCCTGAATTCAATTCCCATTCTCCGTCCTTGCCCCGTTCTGTATTGGGGATGGGGAGTTATCCCATCCTCATTCATGCAGGGATTTTTCGGGACAGGGATTTCCTTCCCCAATTTTTTAGTAGTGTAAAATTATATATATAGGGGCGCGTTCTAATGAGAACGGGTGCTTAGGAGAGAAATAAGAACGATCCACAGTTGTCTATGTGTCCAGATCAACGAATCAGATGTAATTTAAAAAAAACGACGTTGTGATATTTTCATAAATAACTCGAACTTTGGTGCAAGTAAATGTATTATAAGTGCAAGTAGTTGGTGCAAATTTGCAAGTAAAATCACTTACAAATGACTTATTTTCACTTACAAGTGCAAGTAATTTACTTGGTTAACATTCGTGCGCTTATGTGCAACTAATTATACCGTTTGGTTCAATTAGTTATAACGTTAGGTGCACTTAATATTGATGCTCAGTGTACATTTTATTTGCACTTGTAATACATTTCACATGTACTTGTACACCTATTTTCACTTACGAGTGCAAGTAATTTACCTTGTTAACATCTATGCACTCGCACTTAAGTGCACCTAGTTATAACCTTAGGTGCAACTACAGGTTAGGGATGGCAATGGGTCGGGTGTGGGTCGAGGAGGGCTACATCCATCACTCGAGCCACCTTATATTTTTTTCACCCACCCCACCTCCAACTCGCATCGGGTGAACTTTTTTAAAATTCACCCCACCCCCACCGGATGCGGGTGCCCACCACTTATCATAATAAAAATAATATTTAAATTACTTACACATAATAAAATCATAAAATTCAATAATTATACTAAAATAAAAAATAATAAAAATATCCAAATATAATAACTAAAATGTTAATTTTTTAAAATAAACTTAGTATTTTAAATATAAAAATAGTAAAAAGTTACCTAAAGCTATAGAAACTTTTATTTTAAACTACATACTAATACTTATTTTACTATTATATATATACATATACACACATGGTGGGTCGAGTGGGGTTCTATGTGGGTTTTGTACATAGAACCCAAATCCAACCCGACCCACCGCGGGTTTAGTTTTTCAAGACCCACCCCGACCCACCACCCACTATCATCCAAAAAAATCGACCCATGTGGGGTGGATTTGGGTGGATATCCACGGGGCGGATTGAAATTGCCATCCCTAACTACATCTGGACACGTGGCGCGTTGCGATTCGTTCCCAGTTCTCTCCTAAGTGCATCATTCTCGCGAACTTTTGCGTAGTAAACCCTACTTAAAAAAGGTTAATGTTTGGAACCATCAAATTAATTTTGTCCATTCATTGTTTTGTTTTGTTTTGTTTTTTTTTTAGTATCCATTCATTGTTTATTTCTAGCTAATATATAAATAATTTGGTGAAACAACAAAAATTAAATAATTTAAGAGTATTCTTGTGAAAAATTGAGTTTAGTATTGTGCCCCGTTTCCAATTTCGAGATAGAACTTTGAACTTGATTTTAGTTTTGGTCCAATACATTGTTGGTACAAAACATTTTTAGAAAGAAACTCCGAAATACATTATGTTATAATTTGACGAATTTATATTCATTCGTTTGATTTTGGAAGTCACACTCACTTTGTTGTAAAAATTAAAGTGCATGATCTTAACTATATACTTTAGATTTTTTTATTTTTATTTTTTGGTGCTAAGTGAAGGGGACCCCAAAATCAAAACTAGTTTCCAGTTTTCAAAAAATTCTTGTCCTTCACAAGGCTCTCAACTACAATGCTTGGTACATTCTCAAACTCAATCTAATCGCATCTCATCTTGACCGCGAGGTTAACTAGTGAATCAGTCACGGTGTTTTGATCATGCGAAACATGAGTGACATTCACATCCCACTCCCTTCTAATCCAGGATTTACATGCATGAATGATGCCTCCACAAGGCCCATTCAGATTTTGTTGCATTCAAAATCATTAACGAAATCAAGCCGAAATTTCAATGTGTTTGTGAGTGTTGCTTTGTTGAAATTATGTGTTTAGATTTTTTTTTATTGCTTTGAAAAAAAGAATAAAAAAATCGAGTTCTCTGTTTTAAATTGTTTATTTTTAAAAATTGGGATAGGGATAGACGGAAAGCAATTGTTGTACCATTGACCGTTAACATTTTATGTGTATTCAATTAATAAATTGTGCTTATAAATAAATTGAATGTACATACTACATACTAGGTTAACTACACATACATAATTTATTAATGAGTTAATATCACAAATAGTTCTCTGATTATTGGGTTAGTACTCCATTTACTCCTCGACTTTCAATTTGACCACAAATGGTCATCTGACTTTCAGTTTTGACCACAAATAGTATCCGTTAAAATTTCTGTTAAATTGGGGTTAAATCTAGGGGTAATGTCGTCAAATTGATTAATATGATTATGATTACTTCTTTTTGAGAATTATATGACAATATAATTAATTTCAGACATTAATAAACATTAAGTTAATAAATATAAAAACAAAATGGGCGTGACAAATCACATAAATGAACAAATTAAATAAAAACCATGATTAATGTTCATAATTTGTACTTTATATTAATTAAACGGTGGCGATCTTCAGCCATATCCCAAACAAAATGTTTGATCGATTAATGAAGAGTGAAAACTATTAATCGGTCATGTATGAACAACCATGAAAACGATGGAAGCAAGGTTTTTGAAAATAATTTCTTCCATTTCAATCTGTTGGTTAAATTAAAAATAGATAGCTCTAATATTAAATCTTCATTTTAAACGCATAATTACGAGAATAAGGTGTCTTGTCTTTTTATTTAGGAGTATTTATATTCGTTATCAATTATGCTTGTTGGTGAAAAATTCTAAACATTTGTATATTATGACCATTATATATATCGGTTTAACGATAATACCCCTATATTTAACACATATTTAACAGAAATTTTAACGGAGGACTATTTGTGGTCAAAAATGAAAGTCAGAGGACCATTTGTGGTCGATTTGAAAGTTGATGACTAAAATGAGTACCTAGCCTAATAGTTAGAGAACCTTGTTGTATTAACTCTTTATTAATTACAAACACATAATATATATATATATATATATATATATATATATATATATATATATATATATATATATATATATATATATATATATATTCATTGGGAGGGGGAAACCCGAATGAAGTACAAGAAACCTAGCTGGAATTATACAATAATCGCCATGAAGAAAGCCTGCACTATCAAACTCTAGTAAGCTAAGTATACTATCAGGAGGGTCCTTAAGGATGCGAATGCCTTTGGGGTAGTTCCTTGCGATGCCAGCCATAAAGTTAGCCGAAGCATTCATCTCCCGAGGTATGACAGTAATCTTTCAATCTTCGAGTTGCCTTATTTCCTGCGTGCAAGATCTGTTGACATTGCAGACTACATCATTGGAGGCTAAACCTTCATTCATTGTAGCAATTAACTACAAATAGAGACGAATTGTAAGATTATTGCCCTTATTTTCTTACTAGATGTGGATTAGGGATTGCATTTTTACGATTTAAAAATAGGGATGTCAAATGAATTTTTAAAAATGCATTTCAAGTAAAAATTTAGTGGAATATTTGTTGTCAGAATTGATAATTTTTCCTTTGCTAACCAAACATTAGTAAATCTAAAAAATACTCTTTTTTTTTTTTTTGGAAACAATTTAACCTCTTTTCTCTCCAAGCATATGGAGGTTAAAATGCTTCCATTGCTTCAATATTTAAATTAAATATGAAATAAAAGTGATATTATTGAAGCAATTTACCCTCTTTAATCCAATTGACATTGTAGAGTGTGAGAGTGATGATGTATATTACTCATAACGGCCAATCTCCCAAACGCACCTTAACCGGCCCCGCTATATAAATAGGGAAAATCCGAAATTCTTATTTTCTTTTGGTCGGAAGGGACTGTACCCTGCCGGAGATAGCAAAGAAACCTTCGTCGGAGGTCTATTCTTTCGATGGATACCCTTATAAAGGTGTGAGTTTCGATTTTCTTCTTTTTTTTCAACCCCGCTGCATCATTATCAGCCAAGTCTTAACTAACATGCCGTGCCCGGGTCGCCGACTAGTGGACTCCGACGTGCCGAGTTCACGCTGCGAATTTGGGTTTGCATATGCAAAATTCCGAGTCTGTGTGAATCATAACCGTGAAATGTTGTTGCCTTTAATTTGTTCTATCGTTTGTGTGTTAGATTTTTCTCGTTTCTTTTTGGATGATCAGCTATGTCTGTTAGTTTGTTGGATTCTAGAGTTTGCCGAGGTAAATTTGAAATGCAGTTTCCCAAGGAACTAGAGAATTCGGTACATTATTCTGTCTCATTTCCGGTTCTGGGAACATTGGTGTCTCAAATTCTGTTAGTGCCTGTAAAGCTGTAATCTGTCCCTGCAGACATATATTCTAATTTACGGAGTAATTTGATGTTTTGATTGTTTAGCTTGACACTGCTGTGCTGCAGCATCAAAATCAAAAGCTTTCGCAAAAGTTGGAAGCGCAGAAGATCGAGATTGCTGCACTTGAGTCCAAATTTTTTGAACAAAAGGAAAAACAACAACCCTATGATAGCACTTTGTCATTAGTCCAAAATTCGTGGGAAGAGGTATTGCTCTGTGCTCTTACTGTCTTTGTTTTAGAAGCTGCATTGCCGCATTTATTTTATTGTATGATGTGTACTGTGTATACTGAAATTCAAATGTCTACTTGGATTTTTGCTTGATATCACGTGTTTCTGGATGCCCTTTCTAATTTTAATTTTTACTAGCTGGTTGATGAGCTGAAAGCACGCGCAAATCACTTAAAGGATTCCTCAATTTGCCTAAAGGATTTGATCAAGCATAAAGATCGGTTTACTCAAGAAGGTTAACTTATACTCCGTAATACTTCTTTTGTTTCTTGTTATTTCATTTTAGAGCATTCTCAACCCATTTGTAGAAGGAATGGAAGGACCATGATACCACTTCACAAGTATTATAACATCCATCCAGAAAAGAAATGAAAATGAAAAAAAAAAAATAAAAAAATCTCAGACCCATTAGAGTGTCTCTTTCATTCTAGGCTTTCCTCCATTATATTCATTAATATTTCCGACATTCCTTGTTTTATTGCCCAATTCACCTAGTTCTTTCTTGTTAATTTCTTAGTCTTATTGCTTCAATAGTGATGTTGGTTTGTTGAGCTCTTCTTTCATTCTTCTCTCAACTACTCAGTAGTTATTAGAAATGTATTGGGTGCTTTGTCTGTATACTCTGGTAACTCCAGGATCATGGAGTGAAAATAAACTCATGGTATATTTAGCACATATATCTCCATACTTACTTTAATATTCCTCTTCTTCATCTCCCTAAAAAGCTCTTATACATCCTAGTGAAGGCCATCCTACAATCATTATCACTCAATTCTGTTTATGTTGCATAATATAGTATTATAGTGTTCACAAGAACTAGAAAATTTGAGTGACCTTATGGCGCATTGTGTGCCTGAGAATCTGAGATTTCAGTATTCCACACCCGCTTTTTGCTCTTTCTCTTGTTCTCCTAGCCATATACAGAGCACTATTTAATCCCTGTATTAACTCTGTCTTATCAGCTTTTGCTATTTTGTTGATTAATCTTTGATTTATTTCTTCAGAACATTCATTGAGCAGGCACAAAAGTGTTGATAGCACAACATTTGAAATAGGATTTAATCCACTTTGATGGTCTTAAAGACAACTTAATTTTCATATAGGACCAATTTCACCATTCATCATTATGCTATTGATATGTTTGACATCAGTGAATCTGTGAATGTTATTGCCATGTTAATTGATTCCCGGTGAACTTGAACGTGTTTATGTTTACTAGATGGTTCTTCACCAGCTGGTGGTGATGCTTTCATGAGTGAGCTATTACAAACAGATGAAAAGGATAGCAGCTCTTCTGTTGATACAACATCTATAGTGGTAGAGGACAAGAAGATAGATGATGACAAGACTATGGACTTAGTGTCTAATGCAGTTGCAGCTGTTGATGACCTCTGGTATATAAAGGATAAATTGTATACTGCAGTTCTTAAGTCACTTTCAGATGATGGTACGATGCACAGTTGCATTACTTGCATGTGCGTTTGTTTAAATCCTAAGTAATTATGACCACTCAATCACATTCTTTCCTTGTCTCCTTTATCTAATTTCTGATTTTCTGTCAGGATTGATCCCTGCAGAGTCATCCCATGAAGTGAAGATGGAAGTTAAAAACCTGAGGCAGACTCTAAATGAACTCCATGTGAAGCACATAACATTGACAGGTGAATTGCAGAGCCATAGAGATGCTGATGCGAAGAATAAAGCTGAGATTAAGCGTTTAAGAGGTATGTTTGCATTGATCTTCTTTTTGTGTGTAGTGTGCGGAGCTACTATACTAAATAAGTTATCATTTAGCAGAACAAAGTGTTATTTGGTTGTGATGAAGACATGATGTCTAAGAAATTCAGTTTGTTCAAGAAAATGCCTTTAGTCTAATACAAAGCATAAGCACTAGATGAGATTTAAAGAGGATTTCTGGTGACATTGCTGGGGTTATTAAATATTATGTTTGCTTCTGTGTCATGACTCTTATATCCATGCCCTTGAATTGATGTCTTCTGGGATTATAAAAGGCTGATAAGAAATACCTTGGTATTCATTTATGCGAATCAAAATATATGAGTATTGGTCCACTTGGTATTTCTCATGAGTGCTCCATTTTCTCTCATTATGCTACGCCTCACACACACACACATCTTGAAACTTCTGGTTAATATTTTCTTTGGTGGTTTTGGAGAATGAGGATTAATTTTTTAGACAGCATTGTTAGTATATTGCATGGTGGGTTTTCCCTGTCAAATTACCGCCTATGAAAGAAAGAAGATTTGTTGGTTTTCCACCAACAGCTACAAGAGATTTAGTGATTTTCTTGGCATTATCTCTGAAATACTTCCATTTAGTGATTTATGCTGCAGCCTTTATTGAAGTGAGGGTCACCTAATTTGTCATGGAAAAGTACTTTGTAGCTTGTGTTTACTTTTGGTGACTTTTGTTTAGGGGAGTTAGAGAAAACAATTGCAGATTTGGAAGAGAGTAACAGAAAATTGGCAATTCTGAAAGCAGAGAAAGATGTTACAAAAGGGGCTTTTTTCCCAGTCCTGAATGTTGGTAATAAGCATGTGGCTGGTGATAAGGTCAGAGATAAACAGAAAGATATGCAAGACATGGAGTCAACCCTAAAAGAGTTATTGGTAATATTGAATTGTTCCTTTCTTGTTTTTAGTCAGTCAAATTGCAGTTGATAAATCAAGTGACTTGAGCTTCCTTGCAGGACCAATCCTCCTTTCGACTATTAGAACTCAAGCATCTTCACCAGGAAAGGATAGAAATATTGAAGAATTTGTCTAACTTGCAGGTTAACTGGAGAAATATTTTGATTTCCTTTTTCCAACTCTCCCTTTTTTATGAGAGTTCATGTTCATCTCTGAGAGTGCCTTGTTACTTTGTTCAGTAATGGCTTTAATTGAATATTTGCTTTACAGAACATGTTGAAGAATGTGAAGTACATATGCTCTTCACATTCTTATGTCTTAATTAAAGAGCAACTTGAGAAGACTAAGGCAGATTTAGCTCAGTATCAATCTATGTATAAGAAAATACAGGTAGCTACTGGTTGCTAGTTTCATCTGTGTTTTTTTTTTTTTTGGGTCCTGTTTTAAGTTCCATTTGCTGGTAACTGATTAATTCATTTAATATAGGTTGAAAAGGACAATCTCTCTTGGAGGGAGAAAGAAATGAATTTGAAAAATGATTTACTTGATGTTTTGCACCGATCCTCCACTGTTGCTGATTCCAGAATAAACGATCTTGAAATGGAGATACAGAAACATAAACGTGAAAGAAACCTGATTGAGATGAGGCTGGAAGAAGCTTCTAGAGAACCTGGTATCAAGTCATATTACAATATTTGCTGCTGATGTTTATTTTGACGTTGTTGGTTATGGCAATGCTGACTTGGTGTCATTTGTTTCAGGTAGGAAAGAAATTATTTCTGAATTCAAAACTTTGGTTTCTTCATTTCCAGAAGAAATGGGTAGTATGCAGAATCAATTAAGAAAATACAAAGAAACTGCTGCAAATGTTCATTCTCTACGTGCTGATGTTCAGTCTCTTTCCAATATTCTTAACCAGAAGGTTGGTCTGATATCTTTCTTTCTCCAGTTCTTCTTTTAAGATTCTGTAGGTTAAAATATTTCTTAAATTTATTTTTTTCAGGTTGAACAGTTGGAAAAATTGTCTGCTATATCTGTTGCCCAGGACACTGAAATGCTGAAGTTGCAAGCTATAGTATGATTTATTTCTGTTACTCTTATTAGAATTTTTCATCCAATTAATCATATTTTGATTGATGCTTTGCATATAACAGCTTTTGTATATGTGAGGATTCTTTTGGTGCATAAAATTCAAATGTTTAAAAAAGCACATCCAAGTTGAAAATATCTTTTCAGCAAGGCATGAAACATATAGAGAATGTTTTGCCCAAAATGGATGGAAATTTAATGACCTTTTGGTTTTCTCCAAGGGTTGAAATATTCCAACCATTACTACATAAAACAGAATATAAGGGATTAATTCTACAACTTATCCTAAAACCAGCCAGAATAATTCCAGATTTCCTATAAACTGAAACTCTTTTCCCCTCTTCTCTGTAAAATTGTTCTTTTGCTTCTATTAGGTGCAAATAAGGCAACGAAAATGCCCCCTCCAAAGCAGCAATTCGAGGTCCTAACTTTTTTCTCTTCCTCTTGTCCTGATAAACCTGAAAACCTAGAACAGTCAATAATATCCGCAAAGGATAGCTCTTCAAGAAAAGACAGTGTTATACATTTGCTTTTAGTGATGTGCAGTGACTTAGGAATCTTAAAACTTGAGTTGTTAGGTTTCATGGTTTTTGCTTGTTTTGTTATTTACAGATTGTGGCTTTTCCAGTATTCAGTCAATCAGTCTCAAGGTTATTTTTTGTAGCATCATGATGATCTTTTCAGAAATGATGGAAAACATTATTTATGCATCTTGAAGATCTAGTTGTTAAATTAATGTAGTTATGTTTGGAAGCATCTTGGATTCTTGGTATAGAAGTCAGTTTCTGTCCTCATTGCAGGGCCTTTTTTAGACGTTAGGTTTGGGTAGTCTATATTAGGCTCATATGTTACTTTCAGTTTATTATTATTATTATTGTTGTTGTTGTTGTTGTTGTTGTTGTTCTAAGAGTTTTTGACTGTTCAACTACTATTTGATTAACTGTTCATGACCTCAAAGCGGTAACATATTCTCTATAATTTCCTTTTAGTATTCCAAATCATAATCTATCTTTCTCCCAGTTTTATATTTTCTTTTAATCTCTATGATTATTTATTTCTGTTTCTTGAGACTTTCAACTCTTGAATTTATTGGAGTAGGTTCAAGATTTGAAGGAGAATGCTGTGGAGCTGAATCTCTTTTTGGACATGTTCAGGCGTGAGTCCCCTTATAACAGGTAAAACCATCTGTGTCACCTTCTTACACGAAATAATGAGATGATTTTGACTGAATATATTTCAGTTATTATTATTATTATTATTATTATTATTGAGGATAGATTGGAGTAGCTTAAAAGAGAAATTGGAGAAGAAAGAGAAAGGGATTTTTTGGGTGGGTGGGAAGCAGTGTTGTGGTATATTATTTCTTTGCAAATGTTATTAATGATATCTTGCTGGACTTGTGACCAATTATAGAAGCACAAGAGAGTGGACTTCATAGTATTATATAATACTGAGTAGTATTTTTCCCTTGAAATGATTAAATTTAAAGTTAGACTGTAGCATATGAGATATTTAAAATGGTGGAGATTGCTAATTTCTTATGTTTGGTTGTGTTTTAAAACTTCAATTGCATCAATGTTTGTGTTACGAAAGTAAAGAGAAGATTTCTCAATACGCTGTCGTATAGCAAACAGAATACAAAGCCCTATAAATACATGCTAGAAGACTTCGAATAGGAAACAAGTTTCCATATGCCTACCTGCCTAAATCCCTAAGACTTCCTAATCTATAGAGATTCTGATACACTACAGATTCTGCTACCAATATACTTAGTTATCTTATTTCCTAGTTTATTAGTAGTTGCCTATTTTACTTTAGGTAAGCATATTTTAGAATATTGTTTCCTTATGTCTTAAGCTTTTAACTCCTATATATAGGGAGAGTATTAGGTTGTCTTGGCAAGTTGGAATTGAATAAAATCAAAAGGAAGTTTCTTCCACCAACTTCTCTCTCTCTCATTATTTCCAGTCACCATAGGCAAATCAAAAACCTCTGTTAATCACCGACCTGTGACGCGAAGCCAAGTTACTGAATCATATCATCTGGTTCCCGTTGCCGGCGTCATGGGTACTGATTTGAACATCGAATCAGCCATCAAAGCTTTGCAGAAATCTGTCAAAGCTTTGGAATTACAGCATGACAAAATTGAGAACTTGTCCACTACTGTCGCCTCCTTGTCCGCATCTTCTCAATCACAGGCAGCTTCTCTTGCCAACTTGGAGAAACTGGTCCAACAGCTACTCACCAGCCTCGGTAAACAGCCAGTTCAGGAGGAGGACTCCGTTACCACCGTTCCCACCGAAGGGATATCTACTATGGCAGACATAGGGGATCACTCCTATCGTTTTTCCCGGTATCCCAAGGTCGAATTCCCTTTGTTTTCGGGCGAGGAAGACCCTATGGTTTGGCTACTTCGTTGTGAGTCTTCGTTTCGCCATGCTGACACACCAGACCACGAACGTGTTCCTCTGGCAGCACACCACATGATTGGCGAGGCCCAACTGTGGTACCATTCTGAAATTGCGGTGTCACCGTTTGCTTCCTGGGCATCGTTTAAGGAAGAGTGTTGTTTGAGTTTTGGGCCACCTCGAAGCATTAATCAACTAGGCGAACTGAAGCTGCTCTTTCAGTCCAACAGGCACATTGATGATTATGTCAACGACTTTCGGGCTCACCTGGCACGTGCAAGCACAGTACTTCCAGCTCAACGTGTTGATTTTTTTACCGGTGGTCTGGACGAGGTACTTCGGATTGATGTAGAAAGGACCAAGCCTAGTTCTCTAAACGAAGCCATTAACACAGCCCGTGACTTCTACCGAAAATGTCACGTATTAGGCCTTCTGCCTGCCAAAACGACAAACAAGGATCCACACCCTACCACACACCTTCCCTCTGCCCGTGTCTCACTACCCCCACAACAACCAACCAACCACACCAAATCACCTCGACCTCCGTATAAATTCTTATCACCATCTGAAAAAGCCGAGAGGGATGCCAAAAAATTGTGTTATAATTGCGATGAGCGATTTTTTCCCGGTCATAAATGCCGCCACCTTTTTATGTTGTGGACATTAGAGGATGGTGAAGAACCGCCTGCTTGGCTTGCATCCACGGAGATGAACGCCCGAGATGGAATCACCTGAATTCAACCTAAACGTGGTCACCTGCTTCAAGCTTGAGGACAAGCTTGATCTCCGGGAAGGGTGTAATGATACACTACAGATTCTGCTACCAATATACTTAGTTAACTTATTTCCTAGTTTATTAGTAGTTGCCTATTTTACTTTAGGTAAGCATATTTTAGAATATTGTTTCCTTATGTCTTAAGCTTTTAACTCCTATATATAGGGAGAGTATTAGGTTGTCTTGGCAAGTTGGAATTGAATAAAATCAAAAGGAAGTTTCTTCCACCAACTTCTCTCTCTCTCATTATTTCCAGTCACCATAGGCAAATCAAAAACCTCTGTTAATCACCGACCTGTGACGCGAAGCCAAGTTACTGAATCATATCAGATTCCATATATTAAATATATATTCCATAACAGTTTGCGTTGCTTAAACTTCAATCACATTGTAATCAATGATTCAATGTTTGGCTTTATTTCACCACTTAATTGTTTCATGTGAAGTTGTCTTAAAGGTAAATTCTATACTGTAGGAAAAGCATGCTTGGTTAACATGGTCTCCATACATAGGTTGTTAGGTCAGTATGTTCCAAAATAATTCTGAATTTTTGTGTAACATTGTCACATTGTCAACTGGCACTTTCTTAATCAGTAATTCTTTAGCATATATGAATTATGAATATATACCCATTATTGGACTATTGAATTTGAGTGCTTGACCTCTAATGCGTGTGTCTATGTTTATATTTGATGTTTGGAGTAACCTTATTTTATTTTATTTTATTTTATGTTATTTATTTGTCTCTTTTTTATGTTCAGTGCTACACATGTTTTATATACACATATATGAAAGTATTTTTTTCTCTGTAACAAAAGTGAAGCACCAGTCTCACTAACATTGACAATGGAAATGCAGGGATGTTCTTGAAGCCAGGGACTCTGAGTTCAGGGCTTGGGCTTCTGTTCAGAGCTTAAAAACTTCTCTTGATGAGCAGAATTTGGAAACTCGAGTCAAAACTTCAATTGAAGCCGAGGCTAGATCTCAGCAAAAGCTTGCTGCCACAGAAGCTGAGATTGCTGAGCTGAGACAGAAGTTGGAGGTTTCTAAAAGGTTTATTCTTCATCTTTTAAATATTTTATAGTAGTTTTGAATTTGTTTCGAAGTGATGACGTACTCTCCTAGCTTCAATTAGCCTTTTGGTTACTTCATAAAATTTTCTTGTGTCCAGTTTGTTTATTCCTTTGTTTTGGGGCCACTTCCTCTAGCAGCGTTCTCTAGTGATCAATACAAGGATTTTCTAAAAATTGGCTTGATACACTTACTACAAAAGAGATATCCCAACGAGTGATTGTGAGATAGTTCAATTTCCCAATAAGTCTCCTGTAACGCTTTGGTTTGGATAGTGTTTCCCCTTGATTTGGTAAGAGTTTTGACATTTGGATCCATAGGACTATCGATGGGTTTGCAAACAAACATCCCAGTTTCTTCAAGAATGTGTAAAGCTAAAGCATTCTAACTGTTTGGTGCAATCAAACATCCCAGCTGTGAGAATAGTATCTGCCCAGAATTTGTTTGGTACATGATTATATAGTAAGAGGGTACGGGCTGTTTTAACACTTTGCAACCCATTTTGTTGTAGTAAGGCTCTGATACCATGTAAAGAAAGATACTTGAATTTGATGGAATCAAATGGCTGGTACAACAAAGTATATATTGAAGGAACCTAAAGTATAAAGACATGACTCTTGTATTCTAACACTTGCAAAGTTGCAATTTACATTTTGTTGGTAGAAGTTGTTCATACAGATTACCAATTCTTTATTGCCTCTTCAGGGAACAATCCAGACTTTCTGAAGCCTTGAAATCCAAACACGAGGAGACTGAGGCCTACCTTTCTGAAATTGAGGTTTCACTTTTCTACTTTCATTCCCCCCCCCCCCCCCCACCCCACCCCACCCCACCTCCTACCCCAAATTTTTTTTTTTTTTTTTTAATTTCTTATTCTATAACAAGTCTATTTATGTGAGGATATTATATATCCATCATATCTGTATTAATATTCTTAAATAAACCTAAACTTAATGTGTGCATCAGACTATCGGCCAAGCCTACGATGATATGCAAAATCAAAATCAACAACTTTTGCAGCAAATCACTGAGAGGGATGACTATAACATTAAGGTAATAGCCAATTGAAACTGATCTGTATTTTGGTTGCATACTTCTGTTCCCTTGATATAATTTTTTTTGGTCCCATTCTTCTGTTCCTTTTGATATAATTTTTTGTAGCTTTTATTATCTCCAGATTGAGTAATTTATGCAAAACATTGATCTATTGATAAATGTATTACAGATGGTTTATCAAATACAATATACTTTTTTTGTGCTCAATGGATTTCATGCTTCATGGACTACATGCATGCCCTAGGAGCACGTAATGTGGATGTTATTGTAGATAGATGATCTCTTTTCATTGTCTGAATTTACATATTAATCACAAAAAATCCCAAGGTAGTTGGTAGTATAGTTCTTCCTCAGTGTTAGGTCATCCCATATTTCTGTCAGAGGTTATGCTACGAAACTCTAGCACCACCTTACTGTATCTCCTTTCTTTTGCAGCTTGTTATGGAGGGAATCAGGGCAAGACAGCAGCAGGATGCTTTACTTAAGGAAAACCAAACCTTGGAGAAGGCGATTCAAGAAAACAAAGCAACTTGCAATTTCTATGAACTAAAAGCAGCCAGAATTGATGATCAGGTATATATATAGTCGTTTGTGGTACATCAAATAATTCTTGCTTTGTAGGGATTAATGGTACTGATGTTGCGTTGCAGTTAAGAACATGCTCAGACCAAGTCCAGAGGCTTGCGGAAGATAGAGTTCAGAATAGAGCTACTTTGGAAAGTTCTCAGAAGAGGTTAATAGATGTTAAAAAATCATCCCAGCAACAGCGGGAGGTACTTGAAGAGCTCCAGTCCAAGGTTGATAAAAGTCGAGTAGATCTTGCTGACCAGCAGATAGATCTAGAGAAAGAAAGGTAATTTAAGATTTAACAAGTTTCGTCTTTTTACTGTATAGTCTGCAACTAACAACCCATCTTTCCTTTCCCTTTCCCTTTTTGTCTCTATTTTGGTTCAATTAGATTTCAAAGGAAAAGGGCAGAAGAGGATGTAGAAGCTCTAAGGAGAAAGACTACACTCTTAAGGTCGCAAATTGAGGGATTATCTGTTATTGAAAAGCATCAACAGAAACTGAGGGAATACAAGGAAATACTCAACTGTAGTGTATGCCATGACAGGCGAAAGGAGGTATGAATCGAACATCGACCTTTATTTTTGCTCTATCTGCACAAGCTTTAACCTGTGTGACCTGTGGTGTATTTCATGTACAATTTGGTTTCAGGTTGTCATCACAAAATGCTACCATCTGTTCTGTAATCCTTGCATCCTAAAAGTCATTGAAGCGCGCCATCGCAAATGCCCAGTTTGTGCTGCAAGCTTTGGAGCTAATGATGTGAAGCCTGTTTATATATGAGTATGCTGTCATTTTAGAACATCTGTTCTTCCTACTTATAATATGCTTCCTTGTTTTTAGTTGCAAAGCATGGATTTACAGGCTTTCTAGCCTGACGTTTGGATTTGTTTAGTAGTTTATCTAGTAGACTAGTTTTTTCTCATCCAATATAAATTTATGGGCCATTTGGTTAAAATTATATCACATAATTTTTGTAGTATGAATATTAGAGTTTTATCTTGTTATTTGGTGCAAAGGAATGTATGCAAGCAAATGTCATACTTCACCATCCGAATACTGGGCTACCAGTTCTTCTCTTCTACCTTGGTCATCAAGCAATCTATCTATAAATAATAAATACCAACCACACATTCATCTCGATCTCAAACCAGAAGCCAATAGATCAGAAAAATGAGCGACCACCACTCAGCTTGCCTACTGCTTTACCATTACGGTCACATGCGCAAATCTGTAAGCACTTTGAAATTCGTCAGTCTGGATGACCACCCAGACCGCCACGCCTTTCACCACAATCCCCAAAACGACCTTGATCTCGAGCCCGCCTTTCCCGACCCCGAACTTTGCGTGGTTGGCTCGGCAAACGGTTTGGTCTGCTTCAATTCATTCTCTCGAAACGACTTAGATTCCGTGTACATATGCAACCCCACAACTCGAGAATACGTCAAGCTCCCCAAGGCCCACGGCGATCGGGTGTACCCGAATCTAGTCGGGTACGGGTTTGGCGCCACTCCATTAACAAACACCTTCAAGGTTGTGAGGATTTATCAGGAGAAAATCCTTGTTCCATCGGGATCTGATTATTACAAGTCCGATCTTCAAGTTTACACTCTAGGAGGGGCCGGATCGTGGAGGAGCGCCGGCGGCATCAATTGCTACTTCGGTTGCCGGGAGTTCGGCCAGAGTCTCAATGGAAAACTCCACTGGCTCGTCGATGATGTAAATCGCGATGAACTTATCTGCTCTTTCGACCTCGAGAGCGAGACGATCCAAACGTTTCCCTCGGCTCCTCCGCCTCCGGCGGTGCCGGAGGATGATTGGATCCGGAGGAGCATCGGCGTGCTCGGAAACTGTTTGTGTTTATGCGACAACACGGAGCGCACCAGCCTGGACATATGGGTGATGAAGGAGTACGGAAATGGCGATTCGTGGACTAAAGAATTTAGTATCGGCGCTCCGGAAGAGTGGATGATGTTTGATGAGATGATCCATTTGGTGAAGGATTTTAAGGACGGGGAGATGCTGTTCTTGTTCTGGACTGATA
This sequence comes from Ipomoea trifida, assembly GCA_003576665.1. Classification (NCBI taxonomy): domain Eukaryota; kingdom Viridiplantae; phylum Streptophyta; class Magnoliopsida; order Solanales; family Convolvulaceae; genus Ipomoea; species Ipomoea trifida. The sequence continues at coordinate 18,230,358 of CP025656.1, read as the reverse complement.
TCTTGTTCTCCTATAACCCAGAGACGAAGAGCGTGACGAGAGTTGATGTGTGCGAGCCTTATTTCTCGGCTACCGTTCATGTCCCATCCTCCATTTCTCTGGAGACCATTTTTGGAGCTCAACAAGTCAAACAGATCAACCCCTCATAGCCAATAACTTTTCACTTTTTTTTTTTTTTTTTTTTTTTTTACTATTGACTCTGTTACAATATAGTGTCGGTTTATAATTACTTTCTCAAGCACAAAGAGTCGACATTTGTCTCTATTGAGGCTCGAACTCACCCCCATCATTCATGTGGGAGTGTAAACCAAGACACCGGGTGTCACTAGACTACAAAGTCTTTGGCCAGCCAATAACTATGTACTGTAAAAACTATAGCCTTGTTTCAGTTGTTAGTGGAGGGAAGGGAGAACTATGTAAAAACTATAGCCTTGTTTGGCAAGGGTTAGTATTAAAATCATATACAGAATTATTTATTTTTACACATTACCAGTCTTGTAAGAAGCTTATTGAATTATAGATTCACTGACGGAACCACCCTGGGGGCAGTGGGGGCAGCTCCCCCACTCACCCTACCCCACCCCATATATAGCATTTGTATGTATATATGTATATATAGTACATGTTATATATATAAGTATATGAAAGCAGATGAAAGTTAACAATTAATAAGTTTGCAGAGTTGGTAGGCGTGTGGTTTTATTCAAAAAATGGTGAAGGTTTGAATCCTAGCCCCACATTTATTTCTTTGCAAATTTTCAATTTGTAATATATATATTAATGATAAGATGTACAATTATAATGTGTTTTCTATTTGAATTATTTTATCAAATTAATTATATTTTATATAGAGTTATTAATATTTTTATAAAGTTTTGATGTGTTTTATTTTTCGTCTATATCAAACAATATTTATAATGTATTTTGTAATTTAAGAATTTATTCATATTTGATATTTGAACCTTATGGCACTCGGTTTATACTCCCACACGGAAAAGAGTGAGTTCGAGCCTCAGTGGAGGCGAATTTATTCGTGTTGTTCGAGCTTTGTGCTTCAATATATTACACTGTAACAGAGTCAGTAGTACTCAAAAAACATTTTTGAATTTAATTTATCTTTAATTTGCTTCTTCGCCCCCCTCAACCGAAATCCTGGATACGTCACTGTATAGATTAATCATTCTTATTATCTCAATCTTTTGTAGTTTTTTTTTTCTTCCTTCATTTTTTCTATAGAGTTTACACCTATTTGGAAATTACATAATATTAATATATTTGACAATATTAATTTTGAGAGAGTAACCTTCAACCTATTTGGTTTGGCAATTTAGTCTGGAATTACAAAATTCCAGTTTGACTCTTAGCCTTCTTCATTTGATAGACAATTAAAAATGATCCCTTTTGCCTTTTGACACAACATTAATTGGTACTTAATAAGGATGCTTCTATTTTAAATTTTTTTTCTTTTATTTTTTAGGTTGTGGTTCATTATATATGTATACTAGTGTTCTACCATGCAAATTTAAATAAAAATTTTAAAAAATGAAATGATGTTAAAATATACAATATAATAATATAGTTTGATTTTCTATATATTTGAACAATAATTAAATTAATTATATTTAGAAATCAAAAGATATAATTTTAAATATTTTTATGAGTAAATTTAGACTATAATTGAACATAATTACTAATATGATTGTGTAATTATGCAAATAATAATAATAATAATAATAATAATAATATTTAAATAATAAAAATGTTTCTTACCCTCTTAAATTTTTTCCTTCTAAATTTTCTCCATGACATGCCTTATAAATGATAATCATTGGGCGCTATGGATTGAACATCAAAGTTATTACTTGGCATGTGGGTTCAGTATGTATGTAAGCAAATGTTATAATATAATTGGGGTAGTCCACTCTATTTCAGCTAGTCCTGGCTGTTGGGCTAATTTTATTTTTATTTTTTTCTTTTTGGGTTGGATTTAAAAACTTATGACATTGATCCAAAATAGGTCCAGGATAAATCACGGAAAAATACTACTTTCAAATTATACTCTTAACTTCTACATTATCTCACAAAATTTTGATGTTGACATTTTTATTAGACATACAATATGAAAATAACTAATCATTATTTGTTATATGGAAATAAAAGTGAGGGAGTAGAAATACAGTAAAACTCTAAATCACATTTGTTATGGGTGATGGCTTCGATGACCGCCTTCCAATTTGATTCCAGACATACCTTACTAATGTTCCTTTCCTTGAGCAAAGAGAGTGCCTCCCGGCATGCCATAGCCTCCGCTTCTATTTAATTTAGAAGAGAGTTTTATGTGAATTTTTATATTACACTCCTAAGAATGATTTATATTTCATTTCCTAGCTACCTTTTTGAATTCTTATTTAATATTATATTTAGTATTTATTATATCAAATTTATATATTTATTTGAAATTATTACTAAACACAAAGAATTTAAATTTAAAATAATTAAAAATAGTAAAGAAAATAAACATGGAAGATTTAGTTGGTACTTTGACTATAATGGATCATGGATGCATTAGTGGGATGAACCTAGGATATTTTTAAAATTTTGAAATTGAAATTGAATTTTGACAGTTGACACACTACCCATAACCCAGCTAGCTGTGTCCTCATTTTTTCTTCCTCATTAAGTTTTTCCACACTCACATACGTCTCATATACTCTATGTTTGGAGGGTTCAGGTGAGAGTTGAATCCCTCCCTGGTTTGGTAGTAGTAGAATAAACCCTAGGAAAGTCATCTGCTGGATATGTACAGAGCAAATTTCATAGGTTTTGTGTTGGCCGTGGCGTCCAGCGCCTTCATTGGATCTAGCTTCATCATCAAGAAGAAAGGACTCCAGAGAGCCGGCGCCTCCGGCTCTCGAGCTAGTAACTTCACTTTCTTCATATGAATTTATGTTAATTTTCTGACTATTACACTTGCTTGCTCTGTTGCTCAGCTGTTTTTAATTCTTAGCTTAAGTACATTTGACTATAATTTTGAAACTTTATTTTAAGATTTTGTGTGTGTGTGTGTGAGTGTGTGTGTGTGTGGTGTGTATATGCTGGAATTGTTGAGTCAACTGGAGTTAATACATTGTAGTAAAGGTGGTCTGCATTTTAGGAAGCTATAATGCCAAATTTACTCATTGGATAGACTGTGAAGCATTCAAAGGGATTCTGCTTTTTAGAAGCTCTTTGGCAAGCAGTGGAGATTATAGAGTGACTTGACTGCTTGTCCGCTTGAAGTTGATAGATCATTAATAACTACATGAAAACCAGAGTTTTAGATGCGTAGAATGTCAACATACTTTTAGAGGAATATGTGTTCAGATCAAGCCCCATCATGGAACAGTTTCTGGCGTATTATGCAGCTGTAGTTGAAATAGAGTAGTAAATGACACATTTGATCTTCATTTGTTGTTTATTTATTTATTTATTTCTTGCAACATAAATGATACACGCAGGGTGTGTGCATATTCATCTGTAAGTTGTACATATTGAAGCAATTTAAAAATGTTTTATGTATTCACTTCTTTGGTGGCTGATTTGCTCATTAATTCAGGTACCGGAGGCTATGGTTATCTACGTGAGCCACTTTGGTGGATTGGAATGGTCACCAGTAAGTCTCTAATTCCTGAAAGTGGAAGGTATTGAAATCAGTACCGTTGAAACCTCCATTAAATATCCTAACCCTCCTCCCCATGTTCACAATTTTGCAGTGATTGTTGGAGAATTTGCCAACTTTGTAGCTTATATTTATGCACCAGCTGTACTTGTGACACCATTGGGTGCTCTAAGTATAATTGTTAGGTATTTCTGTCTGTCACCTATTATTTATGTATAATGACTATTTATATTTCAAGTGAATAATTTGGTATTCTGTTTGTGTCTTTGTCAGTGCTGTTCTAGCTCATTTCTTACTGAAGGAAAAATTGCAGAAATTGGGAGTAATAGGATGCATTTTATGCGTTATGGGTTCTACAGTCATTGTTCTTCATGCACCTGGAGAACATGCTATAAGTTCAGTGGATGAGATATGGGCTTTAGCTACACAACCGGGTGAGTTGATAGGTTTATTCTGCCATGTTAAGTTTAATTATGTAATAGATGTGTGAAATATTTCCCTTGATAATTGTCCATTTTCTTTCATACAGCATTTCTTCTGTATGCTGCAGCATCAATGGCAATAGTATTGGTACTGGTGTTGTACTGTGAGCCTCGCTATGGGCAAACGAACATTATGGTCTATATTGGTATCTGTTCTATAGTAGGATCATTGACGGTTAGTGTTTTTTTTCATCTTGCAAGCTCTACTATCAAACCATTTGACAGTACTCAGAAAATGATGAAAAAACTGTAATAGTAATTAGTAAATTGAGAAGCTAGACCTTATGTTTTTAACTAGCATGCGTATGCCGTTTTGAGTTTATTCAATTTATTTGTAGGTTTTATGTTAGGAATAGTCTAGGTATGATTCCTTTTGCTTCTGTTTTATGTATGGCTTGCTGGAGTTTACGGTTTGGTTGCATTTCTTCTTGGAATATATATTGATACAATTTTTTATTTTCCCTGTGTGCTTAAGGTATAAGTTTGAATAAACATTTAATACATTTACTTGTTTGATTTTTTTATTTTCCCTATGCGCTTAAGGTATAAATATTTAAACCTATTTATGATATGAAAGGGAAATTATGTGTGAGTTAGAAGAAGGGTAGTTATTTTTTAATATGGAGTAACAATTATATGTCTGGAATGAAAGTTGACTCATTGTTGTTCAGGTAATGAGCATCAAAGCGGTAGGCATTGCAATAAAACTTACTCTGGAAGGATCAAGTCAAGCTGCACACCTGCAGACATGGATTTTTGTAACGATTTCAGTTTTGTGTATAATCTCCCAGCTCAACTACTTAAATAAGGTCAATTTCTTCCTAAGCCTCATCATGTTTGCTTCCCTTTTATTCTCATTTATGTCTCTCAGGTGTTGGAAGGATTTGAAGTGTTTTTGGTGATCAAAATTAATAATGCGTCAACATTCTCTTATAAAACCTTCTATTATTTCAGAGATTAGTTTGTAGACCCCATTGCGACCCAGGTTTCTCGGTTACTTTGTTGCCTTAACATAAAAGTTCTCAGAACGGATGACTTAAAAGTCTCTATCCTTTCAGGCTTTGGACACATTTAAAACAGCCGTGGTTTCTCCAATATATTATGCGATGTTCACATCGCTTACAATTGTAGCCAGTGCCATAATGTTTAAGGTATCTTTCTAACTTGATACCTTGGAACCTGGAAACGTTGGCTTTACAATTTCAGATTCTAATTGTTTCTCTTTTTTCAGGACTGGTCTGGTCAGAGTGCTAGCAACATTATTTCAGTGCTTTGTGGGTTTTTGACTGTGCTTTCGGGTACAATGGTTCTTCACTGCACTAGAGACCCTGATCCTCCTCCCGGTACAGTACATTCACTTGTATACTAGATGCATAGCAGCTTTTTGTGCTAAAGATAGAACTTGTTCTTTGACCATTTTTTGAACACCATTTTTGATTTAGCAATTCATATATGAAATATTAAAAATCTCCAAAAGTTATTCTGGAACTGCTGGTAAGCAAAGCATCCCCATGCCGTCATCATTCCCTTGTATGTACATCCCGATTTTAAACACTATATGCTATAATACTTCTTAAGAACTGAGGAGTTTGATAAATCGAAAAAGTTGGGAAAGCAACAGGCTACAGTTTATGGCCTTTATTAGAGGGAGTGGGGAAGAATTTCTTGTTGACTTAGGTACTCTCCAAGATTGATGATATGATCTGATTTTAAGATTGAAGGGAATCCTTTCAAGAATTCAAGCATTTTATAACCTTAGATTTCATGAACAAATCTTGTACTGGTTCCTTGTGATCAATTCAAACAACTCCACTGCTGTCCTGTAAAATGGTTTTTGCAAATCTTCAATGGTTGATTAATTTGCTAATACTGTTGATGGATCGCAGATATGTACACACAAGTTTCTCCTCAAATATCATGGGTGGTCCGTGCCAATGGTGAGATTTGGAAGCAAAAAGACGATGATTTACATCCTGAGTTTGTGGCAATAATAAGGCAGGATCATTTCAAGTAAGGCAAATAATTTCCAATAGTCGGAAGGGCTTGGCGTGGCTGAATTTCTGTCCACTGCATTTGCATTAACGAGCACTGGCTATTTGAATTTGTTATCTCAGATTTCCGGGTTAGTGTCCTTTTGATTGAATTCACTGCTTTCAAGAGAGTGTTGTCGCCTATATCATCTTCCCTTCCATCACATTAGCTGCTCGAGGATCATTTTGTTTTTCATGTGCCTCATCTTTCATGGTTGTCACTTGTTATTTTTCAACAAAGGTGCCCATTCCAGGTTTGATAGACTGTTTTCCTAGATGTTAATCATGTTTTCCTGATTCATAGTCTTGTAATTCTTTCTGCATCAGGTCTGTGAATTTGCTGTAAAAAAATGTATTAGGTGTTGATATTAGCTAGCATTGTAAGAATGGTATTTATTCAATTGAGTGAAAAGAAAAGTGTTCTTTGCTTTAACTGTTTAACCCTTTTTTTTAGCATTATTACTAGTGTTTTACTCACACGAAAAAAAAATGTTCTTATGAATTTAAATAATTTTTTTTAAATGAAAAGATGTTCAAATGTGCAATATAATAATATAGTTGGACTTCCCATATATTTGGTCAACTATCTATTTTCATATCATACAAAATTAAAATAAAAATAATTGTGTATGGTTAACACTTAATATAGTTCCTAATCATGTATAAATTTAGACAAAATTTACCTAATTAAATTGATTATTCCTAATTGTATTTCTTATATTTCTTATATATTATAATTCCAACATTAGAAACAGGAATTAAAAAATAAAAAAAAAATCAAATTAGCTATAATTGTAGAAACCTAATATAATGGAGCGTTTGGTTCATCTGAAATAAGAGTATTTGTATATATTTCTCTCATCAATTCACTACACACTGATCACATATATATACATCTAAGAATGGAGACAAATGGGGACACTTTTCCTGAAAATAATACACTAACTACACTCCTAGAAACACTCCAGGAAACACTCCAGATTTTGCTCCATAATATTTCACACTCCCCCTCAAGCTGGAGAATATAAATTATATACACCAAGCTTGTTACAAAAGAGATATCTGGTCGTGTGATAGTGAGATAATTCAATTTTCCAATTAATCTCCTATATCGTTCTCGATCAGGCAATGGCTCCCCCTGTCCTGGTAGAAGTTTAACATTAGGATCCATTGGATTACCCACAGGTTTACAATCCAACATACCAGTCTCTTCTAAAATGTCCATAGCATACTTTCTTTGAGAAATGACTATACCACTGTCAGACTAGGTTACTTCAATTCCGAGAAAATACTTTAGCTTGCCTAAATCTTTGGTCTGGAACCGACTGAAAAGATACTCTTTCAATTGAGATATGTCATCTTGATCACTCCCTGTAATAACAATGTCTTGCACCAGCGTTGCCCACTGATACGGCCCAAAACACCATAACAGACTCTCCCATTGCCAGTCGAGTAGGTAACAGATCTACTCGAAATCCTTATCCTATCTATAACTTCCTTTCACAAAAACGTTTGTCTCCATCATATAATGCCTTCATTACTAGTTTGTCAACTGTTTTTGTTCCAAACAATGTCAAGGAAGCATTAACTCATCCAGGGTGGACTCAGGCAATGGTTGATGAAATGGAAGCACTCCATTCTTCTGGAACTTGGGAATTAGTACCTTTACCTCCGGGTAAAACTGTGGTTGGTTGTAGATGGGTATATAATGTGAAAGTTGGTCCAGATGGACAAGTTGATAGACTTAAAGCTCGACTTGTTGCTAAAGGATACACATAAGTTTTTGGCATTGATTACCCGGACACATTCTCACCGGTAGCCAAGATCACTTCTATCCGCCTCTTATTCTCAATTGCAGCCAATCGCCATTGGCCACTGTATTAGTTGGATATAAAGAATGCATTCTTACATGGAGATTTGAACGAGGAAGTATATATGGAGCAGCCCCTTGGATTTGTGGCTAAAATAGGAGCTAATCTTGTTTGTCATCTTAAACGCTCTCTCTATGGGTTGAAGCAATCTCCACGTGCCTGGTTTGGGAGGTTTAGAGATGTTGTCCAACGATTTGGCATGATTCAAAGCAAAGCCGATCACTCTGTCTTCTATAAACACACACTTGGACAAAGATTATATCTTGTTGTTTATGTTGACGATATTTTCATTACAGGGAATGACAGTGAAGGAATAAATCAGCTTAAGAAACATCTGTTTCAACATTTTGAGACAAAAGATCTTGGAAAATTGAAGTATTTTCTTGGAATTGAAGTTGCTCAATCCGAGCAAGGTATCTATGTGTCTCAACGGAAATACGTTTTGGATATTCTTGAAGAAATAGGAATGACAAGTTGCAAACCAGTTGACACACCTATGGATCCAAATGTCAAACTTCTTCCAAGACAGGGGGAGCTCTTATCCGATTCAAGCAAGTATCGGAGATTAGTTGGTAAGCTACTATACTTGACTATCACTCGGCCAGATATCTCTTTTGCTGTAAGTGTAGTTAGCCAATTTTTGCAAGAGCCATGTCAAAGTCATTGGGATGCAGCCATCAGAATATTGAGGTATGTGAAAAGGTCTCCAGGTAAAGGATTGCTCTACAAAGATCATGGACACACAGAAATTGTTGGCTATACAGATGCAAATTGGGCTGGATGCCTTTGGGATAGGAGATCAACATTAGGATATTGTATTCTATTTGGAGGTAACCTTGTTTCTTGGAAAAATAAGAAACAAAATGTGGTTGCACGCTCAAGCGCAGAAGCAGAATTCCGAGCAATGGCACTTGGAATATGTGAGCTAATTTGGGTTAAACAACTTCGTATAGAACTCAAATTCTATAAACCCAGTCCCATGAAATTAATTTGTGATAATCAAGCAGCACTGCACATTGCATCTAATCCTGTCTTTCATGAAAGAACCAAACATATTGAGGTTGATTGTCACTTTATACGAGAGAAGGTTGCATCCGGAGATATTGTTACCACTTTTGTTGGGTCAAATGATCAACTTGCTGATGTTCTCACCAAATCTCTCCGTGGACCTAGGATTGAGTTCATTTCTAGCAAAGCTAGGAGCATTTGATTTATATGCTCCAGCTTGAGGGGGAGTGTTGAAATATTTTATATTAGTTGCAATATTAGGCAGTATTTGGCAGCAGTATTTGATACAGTATTTGTTAGGCATCAGCTTTGTTAGGTTAGTTAGGCAGCAGTAATCTTTAGTGCTGCAGAATTGACTTTAGTGCTGAATTGCCTTTCCTCATATGTATAAATGGAGATGTATCAGATGTGGAATATATCAGTTTTTTAGCTTTCTTCCCTTCAATTTCTCAACACTAATCACACTACAATAAGAATTACAGGATTCTTACTACAATATGTTATGTGTGATTGTAATAACCTAATGGCACTACAATAAGAATTACAGGATTCCTACTGCAATATGTTATATGTGTAATTGTAATAACACACTACAATAAGAATTACAGGATTCTTACTACAATATGTTATGTGTGATTGTAATAACCTAATGGCACTACAATAAGAATTACAGGATTCCTACTGCAATATGTTATATGTGTAATTGTAATAACCTGATCAGACTACAACAATAATTACAAGGATTCCTACAATATGTCTACTTAATCTTAATACTATAAACACACCCCCAACCTGCCTTCTAACTCATTCATACTTCCCTCCACTGCACGTACAACAGCAGCTACGATTCTTTTTTTTTTTTTTACTTTCTTTTCAAAGATGGCCAGATTGTTGCTACTGTTATTGGTGCTTAGCACTGTAAGTAGTTTAGTTCAATGCAACAAAACCAGTGAGCTGAGCAGAAAGAGCTTTCCGGCGGGGTTTGTTTTCGGCACGGCCACCTCGGCTTACCAAGTCGAAGGTGCCACTGACATTCATAAGTATGGTCGTGGACCTAGTATTTGGGACACCTTCATTAAAACTCCTGGTAATAAATACAGTACATTCTTTAGTTTGTTCTCTGATCTGATCTGTTTTTATTAATGCAATTTATTGATTTCTGATTAGATTGTAGTAATTTCAATGAAACTAAAGCATGTGATTTGATTTTGTACAGGACTTGAGCCTAATAATGCCACTGGAGATGTGGCTGTGGACCAGTACCATCACTACAAAGTACTTACAACAGATAATAAGTTTTATTTTTGATTTCCTTGTTTCATAACATACATAGCATGGTGTATTACAGATAATAAGTTTTTATTTTTGAACTGCCAAATATTTCTATGTTTTCTTTAATCTGACCTATCAAAAGTATTCTGTCGTCAGTTCTTAAGCTTTTATAATATTATTATTATTGTATGGACACAGGAAGATATTGATCTGCTGGTGAAGCTGAACTTTGATGCCTACCGTTTCTCAATCTCATGGACCAGGATATTCCCAAGTATGTTTTTTACATTATAATTTTTAACCAATATATATGCATTTTTGTATGTAATTTAATTTGCAATACATAACCAACCACTCATTCATTAATATTTGATTATTATTATAGATGGAACTGGCAAGGTAAATTGGAAAGGAGTTGACTACTATAACAAACTGATCAATTACATGCTGAAGAAAGGTTGGTAATTTCTCAAGAAAAACGTACACTACTGAATAGTTGATGTGTTTAACTGTACCATTGAATTTGCGCTTCTTTAATTTGACTGCTCTGCTCTGCAGGCATTACTCCATATGCATGTCTTAACCATTATGATCTTCCTCAAGCACTTCAAGATAGTTATGGAGGATGGTTGGGCCGCCAAGTCGTGTAAGTACTTAATGAAGCATCACAGTTGTAGAATGCATATATGATGCTTTTGTGGCTTTAATTTTACATGGTATACTCTTTGTCCTTATGCATTGGAGTTAAATTTGGCAGGGAGGATTTTGCTGATTATGCAGAATTCTGCTTCAAAACATTTGGAGATCGAGTGAAGAACTGGTTTTCATTCAATGAACCCAGGGTGGTAGCAGCTTTGGGGTACGACACTGGATTTTTTGCCCCGGGGAGGTGCTCTAACTGCACTGAGGGGAACTCTGCAACTGAGCCTTACACCGTTGCACACAATCTGATTCTCTGCCATGCTGCAGCTGCTAAAAGATACCATACTAAGTATCAGGTGAGACAAGCCGAGGCTTCTTTTGTTGTGTTTTTCTTTTTGCCTTAGGGATAATGAGATTGAGCAAGTCTTGAGAGTTTATATTTCAGGGAAAACAGAATGGAAGCTTTGGCATTCTCTTGGATTTTGTATGGTATGAACCTCTGACAGAGGCAGATAAGCATGCAGCTCAGAGAGCCAGGGACTTTCATATAGGATGGTAATAATCTCAATTACCAGGCAGATACTTAAGATATATGTATGAATATGTAGTGTTTTCAATAATTTAACTTTTATGTATTATCCAAACAGGTTTCTACATCCTATAGTGTACGGAGAATATCCAAAAACTATGCAGAAAATCGTTGGGGATAGGCTTCCCAAGTTCACACATGACGAAGTTAAGATGGTGAAAGGATCATTTGATTATGTTGGTATAAACCAGTATACTACTTATTACGTATATGACCCTTCTCCAAACACATCAAGCACTATCAACTATCAGAATGATTGGAACGCTATATTTGCTTGTAAGATAATTAGCCCCCTTTCATCTCTACTTCTCTGTCACTTGATTCCTTGTTGAATAGTATTTGATTCTTTGGTTTTCATTCATTTATGCAGATGACCGCAATGGAGTGCCAATTGGTCCAAGGGTGTGTTAGTTGCAAGATTTTGCAATTCTTTGCTTCTTCTTTTTTTCCTGATTTTTTTTCTTATCTAAATTCTTTTGTGGTTAATGTTTATAGGCAAATTCAGACTGGCTGTACATGGTGCCATGGGGATTGTACAAAGCAGTAACCTATGTGAAAGAACAATACGGCAATCCTCGTATGTTTATAGCTGAAAATGGTAAGATTTGAATTCTGAATGCAAACCTATATATATCATATTTAATCATGGTTTTGGAGTTAGCATTAAAATTTCTGGGTTTACTGTAGGGATGGATTATGTTGGCAATCTCACCATAGCTGAATCATTGAACGACACAAAAAGAATCAATTACTACAGGAGCTATTTAGGTGAAGTGAAGAGGGCAGTGGATGGAGGAGCCAACTTGTTTGGGTACTTTGCATGGTCACTGGTGGACAACTTTGAATGGAGATTGGGATACAATTCAAGGTTTGGAATGGTGTATATTGATTTCAACACACTCGAAAGAAAGAGATATCCTAAGAAGTGTGCCTATTGGTTTCAACATATCCTTCGTCGAAACAAGTATTGAGTACCAACATATCCTTCGTCGAAACAAGTATTGAGTTTCATTTTTTTTTTTTTGATCAAGAGAAGAGGGTGATACCCAAACGACAAACAAAGTAGAGAAAATTTAAACATCAACAACACCCCACGAGCGGGGGGGTCCTCGCAACACTTTAACGTCCATTTGATCATCATGTAACAGAGAAACGACATTGGTTGGGCGCTATCAATATTAAAAAGGTTCCTTTGGCTCATTGAGTTTCATTGATATGACCATCACAATTCACAAAAGTGAATTCATTATTTAGAATTATAAATATATGTATTAGTATTATAGATTTAGTTTGTATTAGTGTTAGAATCATATAGAATTATTTATGTTTACACATTATCACTCATGTTATTAAGAATTTTAAGAATTTTATTGAATTATAGGTTAACCGTTCTTATTATCTCCATCTTTTGTAGTTTTCTTTTTCTTAATTTTTTTTTTTTTGAGTTTACACCTATTTGAAAAGTTACATAACCTTCTTATCACTAGCACTTTTTTTTTTTTTTCTTTTTCTTTTTTTCGTCTGGATGAATTTTGATTAAATTGAGTGCGATTTTAAAAGTTAAAAAATTAAATTAAACAATTTTCAAAGTCAAGAACTAAATTAAGTAATACTGGAGTGCGAGAGACCAAAACCGGCATTAATACTGCATGAACTAAATTAAATTAAGCGTGCTTCCATAACAATATATTAAATAAATTGACAGTAATAAGAACAATGTATTCCATAACAATATACGGAGTAATAAATAAATTGAGAGAGAATTAAACAACAGCAAAAAACCCCTTGCTTCATTTTGACGATGCACTGAATCGCTGATAGTAGCGGTGGTCTAGTGGATAACGTTTCGGAGGATTCGAATTTCAACTCGAAAAGTAATGGTGACTTCTACTCCGATTCATCAACCCTCCCATTTTCTGGTCTCCGCAAATCACCACTGCCGGCGGTGGCGGCTCCCCTCCCAGGTCAGCCGTCTCTACCTATGCTCTCCGTTTTCTCTGCTTCTTTACTGGGTATTGATTATGCTATTATTTTACTGGAATAGGCCATTGTTGTAACAAGACGCAGACCAATTATCAGAGCTGAAATTGCTGCCGCTAGTGCTAATGGCGCTGCTGCTTCTACTAGTACAGTTACTCTTGACCTCCCTGATTCTTCTTCATCTCCTTCTTCGTTCCCTCTCTTTCACCCGCCTTCTCAGCCTGAAGAAACACCTGCTTCTCAGGTACTCTCTGCAGTTTTAAACCTTAATACTATTATTATTGTTGTTGTTGTTATTATTATTAGGGAAAAAAAGCTTTCATTTTGGTTAGACAACGAGGTGTCATTCACCAATTGTTATACACGAATCAGGATTTCATATTGCATTGTGAACCCCTGAACAAAAATTCTGTACCTTAAGTTAACACATTTTGTATTTACATTTAATAGTTTCTGTACATGTAAACAACTTGATAATTGTTGACATATAATATTATAGCTACAAATATAGAATTTAAAAGTTATTTTTGGACTAGGGTCTACAATGCAAAGTAGACCCCGGTCCATGGTATAATTTGTCGTCATTCACTGAGTAATCCCGTTTGGCCCAATTAAGGGAAACATGCTGGCTATATTGATATTGATTTTTCCATATGAGAGTGGGTTTTGTACTCTCTCTTAAGGGATGAGTGCCAACCAAGCTGGTCAGTAGCATATGAGAGGGGGTTTTGAATTCTGTTATTTATTTCACTCCCTTAGTCAGTACTCAGTAGCATACTTTTCTGTCTTTATCATGCACATTATGAATTTCAAGAGATAGCTTGTGCATTGGAAGTTTCCTAGTGGGGATAGCTTTCAGAGTTTTGACAGTGATGTCAATTTTTTAGTTTTCATAAACTATGCAGTTTTCTTATTGGAGTAAGTTATTTAAGTTAGTTCTTATACTATGAGGGACTTTTGGCTTCTCTGTTGGAGCAATTGATTTCAATCAACTATGTATTGCCTACATTGAGGATTGTTTTAATTGCTATTCAATAAAAATTTCTATTATTGAAAAGCAGTACATGATTGTTGTTTAAAGATTGGAAATTTCATTGTCCAGAAACAATAACCTATAGTTGTTTTCATATCTCCCCTCCTCTGGTTATGATTTATTCTAGTCTTTAGAAGAAAAAGGTTGAGTACAACTTCTTTTTTTTTTTTTTTTTTTTTTTTTTTTTTTTTTTTTTTTTTTTGGTTTTCTGTTGGGTAGACTTCTAAAACCATTAAATTAATTCTTTGTCATTTAACAAGTAGTTGGAGCTGGCAGACCCTGATTTTTACAAGATAGGGTTTGTGAGAAGTTTCCGAGCATATGGAGTTGAATTCAGGGAAGGACCCGATGGGTATGGAGTATTTGCTTCCAAAGACGTTGAGCCTCTTCGTCGTTCCAGGGTGAGCTTTTTGATTTATAGTTAGGCTTTAAGAAATATACAATTTCATTTCTCTTCCTTTCTAAAATTTTGTGCAAAAAGGAATCATACCTTTTCTTTTTAATTTTTATTTTATTTATTTTATTTTAATTTTTTTTTACTTGATTGAATTCTATTCTCTAATTGCAGATCATCATGGAAATCCCATTAGAGTTGATGTTAACAATAAGTCAAAAGCTTCCTTGGATGTTTTTCCCTGACATTATACCCGTGGGTCATCCTATATTTGACATTATTAATTCCACCAATCCAGAGGTGAAAGTTCTGCTATATGTAGTTGATCCTTTTTTCTTTTATTTCTTTTTTTGTTTGGATTTTCCTAATATTAGTTCTCTTCCTCTCACAGACAGATTGGGACCTAAGGTTGGCATGCCTTCTTTTGTATGCCTTTGATTGCAAGGACAACTTTTGGCAACTCTATGGTGACTTCTTGCCAAGTGCTGAAGAATGCACTAGCTTGCTTCTAGCTAAAGAGGTTTGACATATAACTACTATGCTAAATAAAAAGTTATAAATTCTAAACTTAGATTGTTCATTAAGTGTCATGAAGGGTCTTTAATTGGTTTAGTAAAAAGTATTAATTAGATTAACTACTTCTATAAAAATCCAAAAATAATTTCTGGGCCACTTTTTGAGAAGTTTTTAGTTATGTTTTGTCTTCCTTTAGTGAAGCTCTTCCTTTTAGTATTAAAGAAGATGAAAAAAGTTGTTTCCTTTTTCATTTTTATTATTTTTTTAATGAAGGTTCTGTCTTACAAATGTTTATGCTTTTATCATGTCATTTATGGCATAAAGCTGTCTTGTAAAAAGAAGAGAAGGTAGGAAGAAATATGGGATCTAAAGTTGTTCCTAGATCATTAAAAATTTTTGTTGATCCAAATATTATTGAAGATGACAGTTATATTTTCACTGTAATACTATGATGCTGTTACCTACCTGCTTCTGCTTCTTTATGCTGCCAGGAGGACCTTTTGGAGTTGCAGGATCAAAATCTTGCTTCAACTATTAGAGAACAGCAGGATCGGGCCCTTGCATTTTGGGAAAAGAATTGGGTATCTAGCCATTTTCTCCTTTAACTATATTCGTGATCTTTTCAGCTCCTTAGTTTTCATTGGTTAGTTCACCATTTGTGTTCAGCACCCTACTATGCCACTAAAGATAAAGCGTCTTGCTCGTGAGCCAGAGAGATTTATTTGGGCAGTGAGTATGGCACAGTCTCGTTGTATCAACATGCGGATGACACTTGGTGCACTGGTTCAAGATGCAAATATGTTTGTTCCTTATGCTGGTGAGTTTCTTTTTCCACTGCAGTGTTGCCTCTGTGTTCATCAAATGATGTCCCAGATTATTGTAGAAGAAAAGATGCATAGTAATGGTAGTCTGCAAATAGTTAAGTTACTTCAACACTTTGAGTATGCTAAACCCTCATCAGCATGGAGTCTGGCTCTTTCTTTTACTCATTTGAGCTAATTCAATTTTATTCACTGTAAATTTTCTCTATGAAGAAAATTCTTCTTCACTTGAGAATGGTCATCAATAGGCTATACTTGTTTAATTCTCCAGATATGCTGAATCATTCCTTTCAGCCAAATTGCTTTTTCCATTGGCGTTTCAAGGACCGAATGCTTGAAGTGATGATAAATGCAGGTCAACGAATAAAAAGAGGAGATGAGGTAAATCTTAGTTATTATCTACATCATGCAAATGTATAATCTGCTTGGCTTAATGCACATGTGGTTAAATTAAGTGCAGCCGATGTTTTATGGAGTGCTACTAACACGTCTCTTATTCATAGTCTTATGTGAGACTAAAGTCGCATTTGTTTTTAATTTGATTGGCTTAGTTGCGATTTAGGACTTCATAAGGTGGCTTTTGCCACATTATACTTGAGAAAACAAGTTTTTAGTCTCGATTAGGCACTTATAAGCACGAGAACATCTGATAGGTTAACAAGTTGAGAAAATGTATGAAGAACAATAGCATACTTTTTTACTTCTGAATGTTAAATCGTACGATACACAGTGAAAAGGGAGGGTGGAGGACAGGGGATGGTTGAAAAACTAATACTTACAATCAAACAGGTTCTTTTGGCCTAAGATATTAATCATCTGTAATTTAACAAGAAATGCCCTTAATCCAATGCAAGCCAATCTGGTGATTCAATTTTAAAAATTATTCCATCTCCTTTATTGTTGTTACTTGTAAGTTAGTAAGTCTCTACTTACAGTAGTACCAAACAAAGGTCTATTCCTACTTGGAACTTAGAAAATGTTAAGGTGGGGTTCTGTGGCTTTCCTGCCATGCAACCTTGCAATCACACTCACAGCACAGAGATTTAAAAAGAAATAAAGAACTAAGAGAAAAGAATATTATTCAGATCATTCATATGTTCTGAACATGTTAGTTTTCTATTTGCATGGGAATGCTTTGTGTAAAGGAAGGATGCTTTCTGTGCTTCTGAATATAGATATATAATCTCAGGGTTGTTCAGTTTGATTATTTATTTGTGGTACTGCTCTGATACATGCTGGGTTATAATGTTTGTGCATCCTAATTTTGGTTTTACATTGGTGCAGTTGACAATCAATTATATGGCTGCGCAGAAGAACGACTTTTTCATGCAAAGATATGGATTTTCATCCCCCGTGGTGATTAGTTTCTCTTTACTCTTTATAAGAATTCAGTAGTTTATCCTTCTGCAGTTATGGGTAAAAAGTGAGATCATTGTTGCTTTGGGTTTTAAAAATGTTAACGAAGTGGAAAGAATTTGTGCTGCACTAACAATTGAAGTTAGGTTCTGGAAGTTCAAAATAGCACCGTAAGCCAAAAGAAAGCAAAAAAGAGAGAAAAATATAAAACACAAATGAAATCTAAAAGACCTTGAATAGTTGAATGACATAGGGAAGGCAAATATCCAAACATATAATACTATAGTTGCTTGTGGAGTTACTGGTACTGTTGCAATTTGAAATTTTTTTCTTCTGCATAGTTCATGATTGTCACAATATCCAGAAGTTGCTGCTCTGCAGAAACCTTATCAGGATGTTATTGATGGTTTATTGCTCGATGATATTTCTTCAGACTAACATGCTGATCTAATTTTCTTTGATAATTATTTCAGAATCCTTGGGATGTCATCCAGTTCTCTGGAAATGCACAAATTCATAGGGACTCTTTCTTATCCGTTTTTAACATATCTGGCCTTCCAGAAGATTATTACCACAATAGTAATGATTCATGTTTCTTTTCCTCACTAGCTGTTACTGCTCTATTTTTGCTTTATTACTAATATTTAGAGTGTTCATATGATACTTGAAGCAGGTAAGCTATCAAACGAGGGTGATAGTTTTGTTGATGGAGCAGTTATAGCAGCAGCAAGAACATTGCCTACTTGGTCAGATAGAGACATGCCCCCAATTCCTAGTCTTGAGAGGAAAGCTGTGAAGGAATTGCAAGAAGAATGCCTGCAGATGCTTGCAGAATTCCCGACAACTTCTGAGCAAGACCAGAAAATCCTAGGTATTAACTCAAAACTAGTAGATTTTTTCTGGTCCCGTAAACTGTTACCTTCTCCTCCAACAATTTTCGTTAATTTTCATATGATTGCTGCCATCTTTCATAAAGTCACAAGTAATCATGAGGTCTGGCTTATTGTGAACAGATTCTTTGTCTGAACCCAGGAGGACTCTCGAAACAGCAATAAAGTACGCAATTTTCATATCAGCTCGTGGATCACACTGCACCCTAGTTTGATTGATTAAGCTTCTAATCAACGGGAAACTTTCCTTTTGACAGGTACAGATTGCACAAGAAGTTATTCATAGAGAAGGTCATGCAAACGCTAGAGATTTATCAAGACCGCATTCTGTTCTAGCAACGGTCAACAGCACAACATGAAGCTCTTCTTCAGACCTCTTCGGTGCAAAAACCAGGCGGTACGGTGTTTAAGGAAATGTTTTCTCTTGCCATTTGCTTGCACGATCCTCCGCGTCCATTTTGTAAAGATTCATCAGTCCTAAGAATCTGGGTGTGCAGGAGGAGGAAGAAGATATCCTGAAGGTGTATTTCTTGGCCTTTGCTAGTGAACTTAACAGAGGGAAGTGAAGGTAAAAATGAAGAAAGAAAGAAGGCCTTCAAGTTTTGAATTGTTTCTCCAGTCACTTTGTTTCATGGTGTATACAACTGAATGGAAATATGAATGACTGGACTAACCTAGGTACTATGTGATAGGTTCTCTTCTCTATTTTGCTCCTTTTTGATCCAAGTGAGCTTTACTGTTTCATAATAAACACTCACCTCCAACCAACTAAGCTACTTAAACTCTCAATAGTTTTTATGTACAATATATATATAATCCGGATCAGGTGCGGCAAACCCCTCTTGTGCGATCGTGCAGCCATCTTGTGGTGCACTTAGGAGTGGCCTGTGGTGCACATATGAATTGAAGCTGAGTATATTGTAGCAACACCATGTGCATGTCAAGCAATTTGACTTAGCAACATAATAAGCTAACTTGGGTTTCAGAAGCAAGGACCAATCAAGATCTATGTGGACAACATATCAACTATTAATTGAGCTAAAAATCTTGTATTTTAAGAAAGCAGTAAGCACATAGACATACACTATCATTTCTTGAGAGATCAAGTTAACAAGGGAATGATCAAGTTTGAGTACTGGAAGAATGAAAATACAACAAACTGTAGGTATTCTAATAAAACTAGTGAAGTTCGAGACTTTCATCAAGTTAAGGAATTAACTTAATTGGTTGAAGACTCTCCCAACTTAGAATTAAGGGGGATATTGGACCATCATAATTCTTATTTATTTATTGTTTAAGAACCTTATTGTTGAATTAATCTTTTATTTAGATTCAAGATCTTATATTATAGGGATCCTAGTATCCTACTTTCATACCTTGATTATACTTTCTAGTTGACTCAGACCATATATAAAGACATTTTTTTTTTTTGGAAATATATAAAGACACTTAAGCAATTTCTTAATGCGTATTTTGTAATGCACTTTATTTTGCTTAAACAAAGAGTAATCAATGAACACTAGTAAGTTATGATTAGATATAGTAACTTATACATTTTCTTCTCCCAAATATTACTTAACTGTTAAGTCTATGCCGGCAATTTATACATTTTCATTTAGGGAAACAATTGCATAAAACTATATAACAACAAAATTTGGCCATTACTATAATGTACACAAAACTTCACATAAACGAGCCCTTTTTAAATTTATATCTTCTAATGGACTTAAACATTATGGGTCTTCTTTAATGCAATTTATATGGTGGACCAAGGTCCACGATGCACGGTAGACCCTGATCCAATATACAAAATTTGACTTTATAAAGTACAGAATTCATGTTCATAATGCAAAGAATTATATATCTAAGGACACATAAACACTTAACATAATACACAGAATTCATGTTCATAATGCACAGAATTCATGTTCATTATATCGTGTTTATATGCATGTGTATTATGAACATGAATTATGTGCATTATGAACATGAATTCTGTATCTTATGAAGTCAAATTCTGTGTATGGGACGAGAGTCCACAATGCACTGTGGATTCTGGTCCACGATATAAAGATTGGGCTCTTTTGTAGTGTATTTATGGTGGGTATGCATACATGTATAAGGGAGAACCTAGTTTTGAAACTCTTCGGTCACAAATAAGTTCATAAAATTTTGAATTTTACCTTGTTGCAATGTATTTCCTAATGGGCTTTTGTCTCTAGCCATTACTGGTTTAGCATGTCTCAACCATTAACAAGAACAACTGATATTCATTATTTTTTTATATTTAATTAAATGGTTGTGTCAAATACGCAAAACCTACAATAATTCATCTAAAATATCTCATGATCTGATTGGGTACATGAATAAGATGAGACGTGCACCATCGGATCTCCTTTCCATCACAGCAGACTTTATAGAAATGTTTGCTTTTGTAAATTATTGTTTTTGATGTTTTTTTTAACGTACTATCACTTCACCATGTTATAAATTATTTATTATAATCATAAGAGGACATACAATACTATGTGTAATAACGTTGACATTAATATAACTTTACTAGAAAAAGCCGAACAAAATATAATGAAGGGTCCATTTCAAAAGTTCCAGGGGAATTATTAAGATATTTTATGATAATAATGTCTCTTAATGATACAATTTTGATGCTTGTTATATATCCTAAAGTTTAAAGAACATGCATGGGGCCAAAGCATTAGGGTTTGTCCCCTTATTTGGTTATCTTTAATGCACATTTTTGTGTGTGTTTATGAGATGCAACTTTCAATTGTTTTGTTAAAGTTCCATTCATGCATGAAGATAGACCTAATATAAACTACCAATTACGTTCGTTGTAATCATGGTTGCAGTAGGCGCTAGTTGGGTGATGGAGTAGCGCCTAACGCCTAGGTTGCCTAGGCGGCTAACTATAATAATAATAAAAAATGTGTATGGTGTATTCAGGCGAGGACTAATGTATTATAGAGGATTATGAGGATAAATAATGTGCGTTAGATTTGAATATTGGATGGTGTAAGATTGAAGATTTTATGCCCAGAGTCGATTAAGATGTCGGGTTCTAGGTGATTATGATGCTATTAAAATTTGAATAAATATAAACAATACAATAACCAACAACTATTAATGGTAAATTAGTCTTTTAAAATGAAAAATGTAATAAGTTATATCAATAAGCTATTCAAAGTATTTTTCATTTTCAGCTTATTGGCATCATATCAATAAACTAATCCAAAAATCTGTTTCTCAAACACTCACAGACAAAATATTGGTCAAATAAGTTAGACTTTAGCAACACGTACGTTTGGTTCACAGAATGAATTTTAAGGGAATAGGAATACTATTCCATAAGGAATAGAATATGTAAGGAATAGAATAGAAATTGTATTCTAGCGTTTGGTTCGCGGAAGGAATAAACTTGGGAATTGTATTACCACGTTTGGTTGGTTAAAAGAATATAAATAGAATATATATTTAAAAGACATAAATGCCCTTGTACAACCCCGATGCTTTTTTTAACCCTCTTCTTCTTTAGACGTGGACACAAATGAAAGAGGCATATTTTAGCGTAAGAGCAATCCTTATTTAGAATCTTAATTGACCTGCTAGCCTTATCATGCATATATATTGTATTGTTGTATTTGTGTTTAGAAGGAAAAATATTTGGCTAACTCATCTGATTGATCTCTATCAATGCTTTCAATATCCTCATCTGTTGCATCAGTAATCTGGTAAATGGTGTCCTTTTTTCACCATCTTCATCTCTATATTTGCTGGACACAAATTAAAGAAACATCATTTTCATGTTATTTAGGGGCAATCCTTATTTAGAAACTTAACCAGTTAGCTAGCCTTATCATGTTACGTTGTATTCATGATTTAGTTAACTAATTAGACTTTAATTTATATATATATGATATTATATTATGTACTATGTAGGCTTGTGTTCCCATGAGAACCGTATTAGGTGAGAACGTGCGAACTACTGCATGAGTGCACAAAATTTACTACATAAATGCACTACAACTACTCCAAGATGCTTGGATATATAACATTGGAGACCCTGGAGTAATTGCAATGTATTTGTATAGTAAATTATGTGCACTCATGCAGTTGTTACGTTCTTACTTAAGATATGATTTTCATTTTAACACAACTATATACATTTTATGTTTTCATTTAAAAAAAATGATTTTTTTTGTTTCCAATTACTAAATGCACTTAAAGGGTTAGTTTCCAGCTACGTTGGGGTGAAACAACTAAATTTGGAGGAAATCATCTTTATGATTATGTTTGTCAAACGACCACAATCATTAAGGTATATATGTTTGTGACTTTTAAAAGTGATGAACCAAAATAATTAATCATGGACGATATTATTAGAGGGTCAAAGATTTTTTTTTTGTTAGATCACGAGATGTTCTGAGCAGACCGTAAGTGTAAGAGACACCTTTAAGCCCGTATCATACTCAGACTAGTTAACTCCCGTTCGCACCGGATCAATCTAATTAATGGGCAAAGTGGTGGCCAGATTAGTTTTTTCATATGAGAGGCCAGGAGGTTGGAAGGTCTTATATAATCTTCATCCTACAAATGCCTCGTGCACTTTTATTTTAAATTTTAAGTTACAGTTTTAAATAATACTGTTAGTTATTAGTCATTATACACAGAGTATACCTGGGAGATTTTCACATCGAGCGACTCTTGAGTAGGAATTCAGAGACTTATGATTAATCTAACATAACCTAATGAGAAAACTAATGCATGTATTAAAAAATTATAATAATAAAACATACTATATCCCATCCAAAAATTGGTGGGCCGATTTAGCCATTGATAGTAAAGTGGATTCGCCACTTTCCTTTGCCACCATGGCACCATATATACCTGGACGTTGTGCAGAGGACAAAAATGAACCAAATTTCCCCCTTCCACTCATAAAAATGTACAATCAGTGGGCATGCATGATAAAAATATGGTGTACGGAGTATCATATTCTATGTATCATGCGACTGAGATTTATCAATCATTTTTTTGAGAATAGATTTATCAATCATAATAACAATATTCTGCATTTCTTTCAACTACAAGAAAAATTTGTAGTCACTATTAAATAGTGAGTACTGAGTAAACTCCACTCGTGTGTAATAGCTTACAAACTCCATAAATAAATCATACTAGGAAAACGCTCTGCAGTAGGCTCAATCGAAAGAGTGTTAGTAATACTGTGTATTTTGTTTTTAAAGAATTGTCGATTTGTCAAGTATATTGTGGTTTCAGGTTCGAGCCTCATCCCAACCAGGCTGACATAATTGTTCAACAGAAGCTAAATTCAAAATTCAAATCACAAAGATAGCCAGGGTTTTCTTGTTAGCCAAATAATTATTTCATTAAAATTGTATTTACAATTGTAGCATAATAGGAATGGATAATGTTACACATCCAAAGTACCTTCTTTTAAAAAAAAAAAAAATAAAAAAATAAAACTTTGCATTAATTAACATAATTTAAAGTAGTTATTAAGTGTAAAAGAAGGTTGTTGTGACACTTAGCAATATAAAAGCTTCAAAAGATTGGTGCAAACATTTTTTATCCTTTATAAACATGGCTCTGCTGGCCACCTTGAGGTATTGGTAGCTTTATATTCAGAGCAGATCTCCAGCTGCACCCTGCAGGTATTCATACCAAATTTTGTTGTGTCTCAATCTCAATCAAGAAGTTCTTCAGCAAAACTATATATATAGTATGTTGTAATCAATCCTCCAAAATTACAGTTCCCTATATGTGATGTGACTATACATAATTTCTTCATCATTTTCTAGGTGTTTTCTCATCAACCTTCTTCAGTTTCTCAGTTTAGCTAGCTATAGTGGGTGCAAAAGGTTGGTTTTTTGTTGAAAAAAGCGTTACTTTATGATAGGTTTAAAAAGTAGAGGAGAGATTTAACAGGAGAGTATGTTTAAATGAAGGAGCAAATTAAAGAACTTTGATTTTTTGGTGATTTTGCTTGTCTGCTTTTACCATGAAATGACTTGGATGGGCTTTCTTTTATTTGTCCCCGGCCCTTCATTGTTTTGCAGGTTTTTGCAAAGAATACTACTCTTACATGCCGTTTTGAAATTTTCTCAAGTACCCATTTCTTGAATTTTCATCCATGGCTGAAAAGGACCCTGCAGATTTTCTTTCTCACAGTGTCCCTTCTGCTTCTCAGGTTGGTTTTTGTTTTTGTTTCTGTTTCTTTTATACATACATGCATATGTTGTATGTGTTTATTCATAAATGCATACATACACCTTTACACACACACACACGCATATAGGTTTAAACTCTAAATTTGAGCTCCCTCACCCGGGGATTGTGAGGAGGTAAATTGCAGAATGTGCCTGAATAGTGCAGAGTCGAAGTGCTTGCTTTTTTCTCCAAGAGTGAGATCTTCCCCAATTGAGGATTCAAACCTCATTATTTGCTGGGTCACTATATCTACATTCAAGTAACCTTGTGATCTAGTGGCATTCGGTTGCACCCTTACATGAGAGGGGGTGGGTTCGAGCCTAGTGACTAATTCCCTAGCTGGATTGTAGGCACCTCTATTGGGTAGGACAACTGACAGATTTGACCTTGTGGTCTAGTGTCACTCGGTTGCACCCCTACATGGGAGGGGTGGTTTCGAGCCAATCCGTGACTAATCTCTTAGCTGGATTGTAGGCACCTCTATTGGGTGGGACAACTGACAGATTTAATGTCCGGGGTTATATTGTATTATGTTTTGGTGTATGCTATACTCTAGTGAATATGATGATTTTAAAGATATGATATTGAATATATAGGTTGAGGAGGAATTGAAGGAACTATGGGGAATGGCTTTGCCCATAACAACAATGAACTGCCTAGTGTATTTCAGGCAAATGGTTTCCGTCCTGTTTCTAGGGAGGCTTGGGAGCCTAGAGCTAGCGGGCGGGGCTCTCGCCATTGGCTTCACAAACATCACTGGCTATTCCGTCCTAAACGGTTTGGCTTCAGGGCTAGAGCCAGTGTGCAGCCAAACCCATGGAAGCCAAGCAGAGTGTGGGAGCAAGAAATGGGAATCCCTTTCCCTTTCGCTTCGCCGAATGATCTTCATACTTTTGTTAGCCACAATACCCATAGCGTTTCTTTGGGTGAATCTTGAGCCAATTATGGTGTTCATGGGCCAAGACAAGGAGATCACATCAATGGCGGCTACTTACTGCCTTTATTCTCTCCCAGACCTTTTAACAAACACCTTGTTGCAGCCGTTGCGGGTTTATTTGCGGTCCCAGGGGGTGACTAGGCCGCAAATGTGGTGCACTTTTGTGGCTGTGGTTTTTCACGTGCCGTTGAATTTTGTGCTTGTGGTGGTCTTGGGGAAGGGCGTGGCAGGGGTGGCTTTGGCCTCGGTGATAACTAATTTGCACATGACGGTTTTGATGGTGGGGTATGTGTGTGTTTATGGGAGGTGGGAGTGGAAGTGGGGGGTGGGGGGGAGTAGAGGGGATGATGGTTTTTGCGGCGGGGGGATGTGGGCGTTGTTGAGGTTGTCGGTGCAGAGCTGTATTGGGATTTGTTTGGAGTGGTGGTGGTACGAGATTGTCACGGTTCTTGCCGGATACTTGCCTAATGCAAGGCTAGCTGTGGCGGCAACTGGGATTCTCATACAAACCACTAGCTTTATGTACAATATCCCTTTGGCTTTGGCTGGTTGTGTCTCTGCTCGGGTATGGCTAACTCCATCATTTCCCACCTTTCTTCCATCTCTTTTCATCTCTAATTATTGGATTATTGGGTGCATGATATCTTATACTATCAATTTTTTTTCACTAGAATACATATTTTTACTGGTTGCAACACTTCGCATTCTCATCGTGAATCTTTAATTTAAAATTATTTGAGTATACAATAATAGGTCAGGGGATGGTAAGTCATTCTTTGACATTTTACACTTCTTTAATTTGAAAATCTGAGAGCGAAGAAACTTGAATTCTCCGACATTTTATACTTCAAAGAGTGTACAATGCTAGGGAATTCAACTACTTTGCCCTCAACATTTTAGATTAAGGATTTGAGATATAAATACGGAGAGTTGCAATCAATTCATTAAAATGTCTTGAAGTAAATAGGAATTTTGACATAGGGTATTGTCGGAGAATTATGGACGAAAATAACAATTGTTGAAGAACTAGGAAAAAAAAGAGTAACCTAGCTGGATAAAAGTTTAAGGATGAAATACTGGTACGGTCAAGAATTAATGACAAAAATAATAATTATCTAAGAAGTTAGGGAGAACAATTGTAATTTTCCATAAGTATTTTTATTCCACTAGCTCATGATGAAATTTGTTTGGACATACTTGGTAACCTGTATTCCATAAACTTTTTTTCTGGCCATTCTGGCCAACTTCTGTTATGGCCAGTTAAATTGTTACATATATATATTTTTATAGCCAACCAACAATCATCATTCTTCAACCCCATCATATGCCTAAACACATCTACTTTATCTTTTTCCACACATTTTTATATACTAGTGTATAGCTAATTAATTTCTTAACTTATCATCAGTATCGAAAAGTTGATCATTCTTGCAAGTGTAGCACTACTTTCAAATTAAATTAAAGTCTGTTTGTGGTGGCATATATTATTCAGGTGGGGAATGAACTTGGAGCTGGAAGACCATACAAAGCCAAGCTAGCTGCAATGGTTGCATTGGCATGTGCATTTGTGTTTGGGTTCATCAATGTTTTATGGACAGTGGTGTTCAGGCACAGATGGGCAGGCCTTTTCACAAAAGAAGAGTCGCTTAAGGCCGTGGTCGCATCAGTTCTGCCGATTATTGGCGTGTGTGAGCTTGGAAATTGCCCACAAACCACGGGCTGTGGCATACTCCGAGGCACGGCCAGGCCAGAGGTGGGGGCGCGCATAAACCTCGTCTCGTTTTATTTCGTGGGCACACCCGTGGCTGTTGGTTTGGCATTCTGGCTCAAGGCTGGGTTCAGTGGGCTGTGGTTTGGGCTCTTGTCCGCGCAGGCGGTCTGTGCTGTTTCGGTTTTGTATGTCACGCTTTGCCGGACGGATTGGGAGGCGGAGGCGTCTCGGGCTAAGAACCTCACAAGCTTGCAGATGATGAGGCAAAGAGTTGAGGTTAGTGGTGGTGGTGATGATGGAGAGGAACAAAGGTTTTTGGGCAATGAGGGACAGGCTTGAGAAATAGGGAGTACTATAATGTTTAGTGGAAAGAGCCCATTTCTATTGTTTAGATGTTCTTATTGGGGCATGTTTTATGCAACTTGTGTTTTTATTTGTAAAGGTAGAGAAGGAATATCTTGTTGGCCCATGCATATGTTTTAGACTATCTATCTAAAAGCAAACTATTAAACTATCTAACACTTCCCAAAACACTATTAATTGTGCCTTGGAACTTGCCATGATGTTACTATTCAATTTGTGCCCACTATTATTGGCCTTTTTTTTTCTTTTTTTTTTTTTTAAAAAAAAACATTTTTTAAGAAGAAGAAGTTAGGGAGAACAACCTTAGACTCCTTCTTGCCAATGATTGGACAGTCTCTTTGAAATTTGAATCGTGTCATAGGTGACAATCAAGTTTTTATTGGCTCATCTCATTTTGTTCCAATACTACGAATAGTGAGTTAAATTCGTGTGAACAAGTATTATTAACCTATCTTCATTTCTATTTATGTTCACTCTTTGTTGATCTCATTTTAATATTTTTTATTATATTACACAAATCTTAATAGTATATGAGTGTTTTGGGCGAGAATTTAAAATGATTTTTTTTTATTAACAATATTGATTAAGTTGCAAGAAATATATAGAATGTATTATTACGATTAGTAATTTTAATCTAGAATTGTATTACAAATAGGAAAGTAAGAAATAATATATTGTATTAAGAATTGTATTATTTTAGTATACAATTGTAGTACGAATTGAAATTGCATTATCCTAATTTTTACAATATTACACAAACCTTAATAGTATAAGAGTGTTTTAGGCAAAAATTTAAAATGGAGGATGACAAGATAATTGAGCAAGCACCCGACCCGGAACCACTAGAGGCAGAGCAAGCTGTCACGAGGAAGTCAAACAACCACATAATAGTGCATTACTCCGACACATTGAAGGGGAGAATTACTCAACGGCTCCCCATCATTACTTCTCCCACCATTATTACCCGAGTCCGTTACAGCACCAGAAGAAGAGCCGTTGCACCTTCAGTATAAAGAATGAACCTTGTAATGGAGAGTGGGGGCTCTCTGGTTTTCCTACACGCAAACTATTGTACTGAAACTATTATACTCACTTATCAAATATACTCCGATAACATTCTTACCGTCAGAGGATTTTATTTTTATTAATAGTATTATTATTGTTGTTATTATTATTACATGGAAGTTGGAACTAGTCTAATTTATCTTATGTTACTTTGATCATTCGTGAGTGTATCTCTATTATGAACACTTTTAATTCTTATCGTATTCGCCACATACATTAGTTAAACAATGAACCAGCTAGCTCACGCTTTAGCAAAGACGATTAATTCTCAATTTGGTCTGTTGGTTTAGGAAGGGATCCCTCCCCATTTTGTTATTGACTTGATTCATTAATTCATTCTTTTCGTTGTTGCCTTAAAAAAAATTAACTCACTTTAAATGCTATTTGACAAATTTCCTCTAAAATATAATTGATCGTAAAATAATAAAAATAATTATTTACAAGGAGTCTTTATACGGTGGACTATGGTCCAAAAACGTCGCCGTTTCATTAAGTAAAGAAACGGTTGCTGTCAAGTCTTAAATGAGCTCCGTAAATAAAACTACAGTTCATCTCAAAAGATATTGTCTCCCATTTGTTTTTATATTATCAAATGAAACTGTAGTTATATCAAAATGAAACTGTAATTGTGTTGAAAGAAAATTGCAGTGTATATAAAATGAAACTGAATAACAGTTTCACAAATTTGAGTGTATATTGTCCAATGAAACTGTAGTTATATCGAAATGATATTGTAGTTGTGTTGAAATTAAACTGCAGTGTATTACAAATTTAATTGTATATTATCCAATGAAATTGTAGTTATATCGAAATGATATTGTAGTGGTGTTGAAATGAGACTGCAGTGTATTATAAAAGAAACTGACATGTAGTTGTGTTGAAGGAAACTGCAGTGTAGTGTATATATAAAGTGAAACTGAATATGTTATACACAGTCGCAAATCATCGCCTGAAATTCTTCCCCACAAAGAGAGCTCACTTGCCACTTGAACTATTCCATTGAGATTTTAAACCATTTATTTTCATTAATTAAAACGATATCGTTTTAATGCATGGACCACAATCTACTGAACCGCGGTTTACAGTAAAATTTGGGCCCAACAGGAGACATCAGTGTATTACACGCATTAAACAGTGTTCATTAAATTACTATATTGTAATTACTTGCAAGATATAAGATATCAAAGGACGTACTATCTGGTGTCCTATAAAATACATATATAACCGAGTAAAAGCATATTTAGTTATTTACAATCTACGTACAATATACAAATCTAATAAGTGACAATAAAGTTAGACCTTAACGAAATTAAAAAATATTTGTGTAATTATTTGTTAAAATGAATGATTCATATTATATTAATTTTAGTATTTTTTAAATAATTTTTCTTCTTTACCGTACCGTTCTATTATATTATTTTTTTTTCCTGAAATAACCTCGTATTTAGGTTAAGTTTTTTCTTTTTTCTTTTTTCTTTTTTCTTTTTTTCTTTTTGAAATTAATTTCTTTTGATTATTTAGAACCAGACTCAATATTGTAATTATGCTTTTGAATTAATGGGAATGATTTAGGTCATTATGGTATTAATATTTTTGTCTATAATGGTACAATTGTAAATTATTTTACCAATATTGTACTATTATTTTTTATCTGACAAAATCGTTCTTACATCATTATCAAGCATGCGTGACCTAACTACAAATTTGTTGATAAAAAATACAACTACACATGAACCTCTAAACGGTAGGGTCATTTTTAAAAAAATTGACAATGTTGACATATCACTGACTTTAATTGAACAAATTTACACATCATTCTCATAATTTTATCATCTGAGAAAATTTATAAGTTAATTTTTACTATATCATTATAATAATTATAATCAATTTATCATATATTGTCTTGCATTCATATATTTTGAATTACTGTTTTAAATGAATAAATTCAATATTCAATTACCTATGTATGAACATCTCCTATATAATCTTACGTTAATATACTTCAAAATACTTATTTAAAAATAACCATTAAATATTATCTCATTCGCCCAATACACATTAAAAACATAGCTAAAATAAATTAGTATGTAGCAAGTGTTGTCGGCTAATGAGAGATTTGGTATTGTGTCCTGTAGGACGGTGGAGATAAAATAAAATATAGCTTTGCACAGTCGAAACTGTTACTATAAATTGAGAGGCACCTCCAAGGAAGAACATGCAACCTAGTATTCCTTGTATTAATTTAATTGTTTTTTTTTTTCCCTGGCCTCTATCCCCTAGCTTCATTCTTACCAATGGCTGCCATTAATCAACCACTGTCCATTCTTACATCAAACCGCCCACAGTTGCATGAAGTTACTCGTCGTTCTGCCAATTATCATTCAACCATGTGGGGTGACTATTTCCTACCTTACTCTTCTCAGGGAAAGGTAACCCAAAAATGTCTTAAAATTATTTAAGAATTGTTAGTTTTTAGGGTTCTATATATGTATCTACGTACTCTTTTAACCAATTGTTATACCATGGATCATGGTTTACCTTGCAATGTGGATCTTAATCTAAAAAATATGCGTGTATAATTAACATATATATTATGTGTTTGTAGTTATAATTAATAAATTATGTGCCTATATATAAATAATTGAAAGCATACATAATATGTTATTAATTGCAGATACATCATCAGAATGTCATTTTGGGCATGTTCAGTGGTATAATTGCCACTCTTTGACATGATTGATTATATTGGTATGTATATACAGAAAGCAGACGATCCACAAGAAGAATGGCAAGAGCATGGACAATTAAAGGAGAAGGTGAAGAACATGCTTGTGGGAGGCCCACACATTTGTTTCCAAAAATTGGACTTGATCAACAACATCCAACGCTTAGGAGTGGGCTATCAATTTGAAAATGAGATTGAAGCAACTTTGCAACACATATTCAAGGTCTATTATCAACTCAAGGTTGAAAAAGATGAAGAAGATGATCTTTACGCTATCTCTTTGCGCTTTCGACTACTTAGACAACATGGTTATCATGTATCTTGCAGTAAGTTTCCTGTATAATTCAAATACTCCATATGAGGATTAATTAAACACATGCATGATATACATAGGTGGGGTCACGATATGATGAACATAATATAATAATTCTGCAGATGTGTTTGAAAAGTTTTTGGATGGCGATGGCAAGTTCAAAGAGTCATTGACCAACCATGTGCAAGCAATCTTAAGCCTGTATGAAGCATCACATCTCAGACTGCATGGAGAGACGATTTTAGATGACGCACTAAAATTTACCACTCATTACCTAGATTTCGTGCTACCAAACTTGACCCATCCGCTAAGATCTCAAGTGAGTGAAGCGCTAAAGCAGCCAATTTGGAAAAGATTGACGAGGATAGAAGCAAGAAGATACATATCAGTTTATGAAGGTGATGAAACTCATGACATTATACTGTTGAAATTTGCAAAACTAGACTTCAACTTGCTGCAGAAGGAACACCAGAAGGAACTAGGAAATCTTACAAGGTGATATACGCCTTCAAACTATGCCTTTCACACATAAAATTAAATGGAACTAACCAAAATGTTTGTATATTTACTGAAATATGTATAGGTGGTGGAAGGAAATAAATGTCACAAAAAATCTACCTTATGTCAGAGATCGATTTGTGGAGTGCTACTTTTGGATCTTAGGAGTATACTTTGAACCACAATACTACCTCGCGAGGAGATTTCTTGTTAAAGTTATTGCTATGACTTCCATTCTTGATGATACTTATGATGCCTATGCAACTATTGATGAGCTCCGGTTATTCACAGATGCAGTCCAAAGGTTCATTTCCATCTATTATATTTCATCTTCTTAATTGATATTTTTGTATTCATTTTTTTTGAATAAAAAATTAATAATAGATCGAGTATTATGCCATCCATGCAGATGGGATCCTAGTGTTGTAAATGAATTACCAGAATATATGAGACTTTGCTATGTGTCTCTTCTTGATGTTTATGCTGAAATGGAAAATGAGTTAGCTGTTAAAGGCGGATCATACCGTATCAATTATGCCAAAAATGAGGTGCTTCGAGATTCAATATAATGAAATTGCATTATACTGATTGAACTAAAATATATGCAAAACTTATTGTATATATATATATGTGTGTGTATTTACTTATTTATTATTCATGGAATGTTTTTAGATGAAAAAACTACTACGAGCCTATTATCAAGAAGCCAAGTGGTTTCATGATGGCTATTCTCCAAAATTTGAGGAGTACATGAAGGTTGCACTTGTAACGGGAGCTTACATGATGCTGTCTACAAATTCTTTAGTGGGCATGTACCATGATTTTGTAACTGAAGAGGCTTTTAATTGGGTGACTAGAGAGCCATTAATGGTTCGTGCATCATCTGTTATTTGCAGATTAATGGATGATATGGCGGGACATGAGGTAAGAATCATATGTACATACATTCACTCTTTATATTTTAAGTTTATTTTGTATTAATTACTTGATCCTATAGTTTGAGCAGCAAAGAGGGCACCTAGATTCAGCTGTGGAATGCTACATAAAACAATATGGAAAGTCGAAAGAAGAGACCTTCAACGAGTTTCGTGGGCGAGTCAACAATGCATGGAAAGACATTAATCAAGAATGTCTTAAACCAACTGTTTTTCCCATGCCTATACTCATCCGAGTTGTTAACCTTGCCAGAGTTATAGATTTGCTATACAAAGATGGAGATAATTATACACATCCCACAGCCAAGCTTAAAGCCCTGATTACCTCTGTGTTGGTTGATCCAATCCCATGAATTTGAAAAAGAAAAAATAATAATAATAATCTACCGGTCCTTTTGAATGTAATATTGTTTATGTAACGATCCATGTTTGTTTTGTTAAAGTTTTAAAATAAGATCGTGCCCTTGCATTTATCTACATCTACAATCTGAATAAGCGCCGATAATGTTAGGGTTTTAATCGGAAGAAAAAAAATGTTGGTGTAATTATTTACTTAAACGAATGGTTCTTATTATTTTGATTTTAGTAATCTTTTATGTTGCGCGTAAAATGATGATAGTAAAAAAGGGTGTAAATGTCGTTTCGCTGATGATTGTGACTATGACACGTACTTGTATGATATGTAGAATTCTACGCACTAGTCTTGGAATTCACAGGAATCCAAGCAAACTAAGATTAAGGAATGGAAATAAAGGATGCAAATTAAACAAGCGATAACTATATGATAAAAGCAGGGTCGTTCCATTAAAAATAGGGGTCATGTCTAATAGTTTAATTTGGACCTTCACTATTTTTGTTTCGAGATGCAATCTAATTAAATATAATAGAGTAAAATTACAAGTCACGGAGATTCAACGCAAGTCTTTGGAGGGAGAAAACTCTTTCATGCACTCTCCCAGTACAAGTCGAGCTCATGTACTAGGACGACGTCGCTCCTAATTTCTTTGATGAGGCTTAATATATTGGTTTGTTTGGCTTTACAAAAAAATATAATAGCATAAAATTGCAATATAAATATAATAGAATAAAACAAAAACCACAAGATAATAATAGAGAGACAAGAACATAGGGGAATAGAGATTTTTTTAACATTTAGATTTCACTATAATGATACATAGAGATATCTATTTATAAAAGTAAGAAACATAATCCAAAAATACCTATGAAATATAAAGATAGAAGTCTAGAAAATTTAGAAAATATTTATAACTAAGGTAATTGAGTCCAAATCCATATAGACTTCAAGTATTCTATGACAAAAGTGAAAAAGTAATAAAAAGTATTTGTCTAAATATAATGCACAAAATTCAACAAAGAAGAAAAATACATTTCAAAATTTAATTTAAAATTAGTGACATTTCCGTACATATTTAAATACAAATTTATTCACCTAAATTTCGATGTCGATTACTTCTAAAATTTTATTTTCACTTACAATTAAGACCAATATATAGATTCTAAAAAAAATTATCGAATATAAAAATATTGAACTAAATTTAATTTTTGGGGGCCTTGTGCGGTCATCCTGGCCAGACATAGCCAGGGTCAGGCCGGGATAAAAGAATGGGTCCAGATTAGGGGTATTGCTATCTTGATGTACTAACAATCTCAGAATTAGAGGTAAACAATTAATCAAGGGATTATTGACAATGCACAAAAGAATTCAAGTTCAAGCTACTTTCGCAATCAATAAACAGGAATTAGAGTAGGATTGCCCCACTTTCGTGATGCATCAATCCTAACCTTTGAAACACACAAGCATTATCAACTCTCAAACAACCCAATGGGTAGCTCAAGTGGCAAGGGAGCTCTCTTGTCTGGGAGAACTTGGGTTCAATTCCCCTAAGCTAGCTCTTGAAATATATGAATTTATTAAAATTATTATCACTTATTCTTGTATTGCGCGAATTGAAAATGACATAAGCGATCGCACAAGGCCCTCAATTTTTTGGGGCCCCATGTTTAAAAAAAGTTATATGTATATTTTCTTTTAGTTATGACAAGCCCCATGTTTTTAAAAAAATTATATGTATATTTTCTTTTAGTTATGACAAGTTACAATCGATGACTGATATGGATTTGAAGTCTTGTTGCATTTGTTTAGAAGCAGCTCTTAAGCAAGAGAGATGAACAATATGGTGATATTGTTGAAAATGAATTGTATTTTAAGCTAAAAATTGCTTAGAGAGATTTTATCGAAA
This sequence comes from Ipomoea trifida, assembly GCA_003576665.1. NCBI lineage: Eukaryota > Viridiplantae > Streptophyta > Magnoliopsida > Solanales > Convolvulaceae > Ipomoea > Ipomoea trifida. Next base: position 18,194,762 of record CP025656.1, on the reverse strand, counting down.
GAAAATATAGGGACACTAAGTATATTGAATTCATTAAAACAAATGGGTTGCTTTCCAAATGCTACTATTGCATATCGAATATTATTGACTATCTCAATTATGGTTGCCTATGCAGAAAAGAGTTTTTTCAAAGTTAAAATTATTGAAATCTTACTTACAATCAAGTATGTTGCAAGAGACACTCAATGAATTAGCTTTAATCTCCATTGAAAATGAGCTTTTGGAAGAAGTTGATATCAAAAGTATGGTAGATGACTTTGCGTCTAAATGTGCACGGCGCATGTCACTTTTTAAATAAAATTTTATATGTATTTTTTATAAAATATTTATATTTTGATACAACTTTTTGAACAACTATTATTTATATATAGAAATTACTTGAAAAAAAAACCCAAATTAAGATATTGCACAAGGTCCCAACTTTTACTGTGTATCTTGTGGTTTCAGGCGAGGTTCGAATCTCATCTCAACCAGGCTGACATAATTGTTGAACGGAAGCTAAATTCAAATCACAAAGATAGCCAGGTTTTCTTGTTACCCAAAAAAAATATTATTTCATTAGATTATTAATTAGCATATTTTGTAATTAAAATTGTATTTACAATTGTAACATAATAGGAATGGATAATGTTACACATCCAAAGTACCTTTTCCTTTTCTGCTTTTTTTTTTTTTTAAATAAAACTTTGCATTAATTAACATAATTTAAAATAATTAACTGTAAAAGAACGAATCAGCTAGCTTACGCTTTAACAAAAATGATTAATTCTCAATTTGGTCTGTTGGTTTAGGAGGGGATCCCTCCCGATTTTGTTATTGACTTGATTCATTAATTCATTCCTTTCGTTGTTGCCTTAAAAAATATAATTAACTCACTTTAAATACTATTTGACAAATTTCCTCTAAAATATAATTGATCGTAAAATAATAAAAATAATTGTCTATTTACGATTTCCACTCACCCGACAGGAGACATCAGTGTATTACACGCATTAAACAATGTTCATTAAATTACTATACTGTAATTACTTGCAAGATATAAGATATCAAAGGACGTACTATTTGGTGTGCTTCAATAGGTTGAGAAAATAGTTATGAACAGACTGTATTGTAATAGAGTTAGTAGTATTCAAAAAAAAATAAAAAATCTAGTGTCCTATAAAATACATATATAACTGAGTAAAAGCATATCTACAATCTACCTACAATATAAAAATCTAATAAGAGACAATAAAATTACGCCCCTAACGAAATTAAAAAATTATTTATATAATTGTTTGTTGAAAGGGTCACACTTGTGTGAGACCGTCTCACGGATCCTTATTCGTGAGACGGGTCGGGTCGGGTCGAAGCACCATGCAAATGTCACACTTATATGTGCAAATGTCATACTTATATGCTCAAATATAATACTAATCATGAATACAATTTTTGTTACTTATAAGAGAAAAAGTATTACATTTTCCATAATAAGTGATGTTAACAAGTTTTCCTTACTTATAAGGGAAAATATAATACTTTTGAGGAAAAATGTAATACTTTTAAATCGAAATGTAAAAGTATTGTATTTTCCCTTAAAAGTATTACATTTACCCTTATAAGTAACAAATTTTTTATTTATGATTAGTATTACATTTGAGCATATAAGTATTACATTTGTGCGTATAAGTGTTATAATTACACCTTGACCTAACCCGACCCGACCCGTCTCACGGTGAGACGGTCTCACACAAGTTTTTGCCTTGTTGAAATGAATGATTTATATTATTTTGATTTTAGTATTTTTTTAATGATTTTTCTTATTTACCGTATCCTTCTATTATATTATTTTTTCTCTTAAATAACTCCATATTTAGGTTGAGTTTTTTTTTTTTTTTTTTTTTTTGTATAATTAATCTTCTTTTGATTATTTAGAACAAGACTCAATATTTCAATTATGCTTTTGAATTAATGGGAATGATTTAGGTCATTATGGTATTAATATTTTTTGTCTGTATTTCTATAATGGTACAATTGTAAATTATTTTACAAATATTGTACTATTATTTTTTTTATCAGACAAAATTACTCTTATATCACCTACGCGACCTAATTAACTAAAAAGTTGTTGATCAGAAATACAACTACACCTGGACGCTAAACAGTAAGACCATGTCTAAAAAATTGACAATGTTGAAATACCACTGACTCTAATCGAACAAGTTTACATATCATTCTTAAAATTTTATCATCTAAAGAAATTTGTAAGTGAATTTTTACTATATCATTATAACAATTATAATCAATTTCTCTTATATTATCTTGCATTTATATACTTTGAATTACTGATTTAAATAAACAAATTCAACATTCAATTATCTATATATATATATATATATATATATATATATATATATATATATATATATATGAATATCTCCTATATAATTTTATATATATTAATATACTTTGAAGTATTTATTTAAAAAATAATCATTAAATATTATCTCATTTACGGAATACACGTGAAAAAACATAGCTAAAATAAAATAGTATGTAGCAAGTGTTGTCGGCTAATGAGAGATTTGGTATTGTGTCCTGTAGGACGGTGGAGATAAAATAAAATATAGCTTTGCAGAGTCGAAACTGTTACTATAAATTGAGAGGCACCTCCCAGGAAGAACATGCAACCTAGTATTCCTTGTATTAATTTAATTGTTTTTTTCCCTGGCCTCTATCCCCTTGCTAGCTTCATTCTTACCAATGGCTTCCATTAATCAACCACTATTATCCATTCTTACATCAAACCGCCCCCGCCCTCAGTTGCATGAAGTTACTCGTCCTTCTGTCAATTATCATCCAACCATGTGGGGTGACTATTTCCTACCTTACAGCTCTTCGCAGGAAAAGGTAACCCAAAAAAGTCTTAAAATTATTTAGGAAATGTTACTTTTTAGGGTTCTATATATGTACTCTTTAACCAATTATTATCCGTTCGTATATCGTGGACTGCGGTCCCAAAACGACGTCGTTTTAGTAAGTGGGAGACGGAGCCTTGTAATAGACACTACAGTTCATTCCAAAAGATACTGCCTTACATTTGTGTTTGATATTATCGAATGAAACTGTAATTATATCAAAAAGTAACTGTAGTTGTGTTGAAATGAAAGTGCAGTGTATATGAAAAGATACTGAATAACAGTTTCACATTTGTGTTTGATATTATCGAATGAAACTGTAGTTATATCAAAAAGTAACTGTAGTTGTGTTGAAAAGAAAGTGCAGTGTATATGAAAAGATACTGAATAACAGTTTCACATTTCTGTTTTTATATTATCGAATGAAACTGTGGTTATATCAAAAAGTAACTGCAGTTGTGTTGAAAGGTAACTGCAGTTGTGTTGAAAAGAAAGTGCAGTATATATGAAAAGAAAGTGAGTGGCGCGAATTCATCCGTCTGTTTTTATTAATCAAAACGACGTCGTTTTGGGACCGCGGTCCACAATGTCCACGATATAATTTGCGAATTATTATACCATGGAATAGGGTTTACCTTACAATATGGACCTTAATTGGTCTAAAAATTATATGTCTATAATTAGTCTATTATGTATTTTCAGTTAATAAATTATGTGCCTATAATAAATAATTGAAAGCATATATGTTAATTGCAAACACATCATCTTAATTAATATCATTTTGGGTATGTTCTGGTATAATTGCCACTCTTTGACATGGTTGATTATATTGGTATGTATATACAGAAAGCAGACGATCCACAAGAAGAATGGCAAGAACAACATGGACAATTAAAGGAGAAGGTGAAGAACATGCTTGTGGGAGCCCCACACATTTGTTCCCAAAAACTGGACTTGATCAACAACATCCAACGCTTAGGAGTGGGTTATCAATTTGAAAATGAGATTGAAGCAATTTTGCAACACATATTCAAGGTCTATTATCAACTCAAGGTTGAAAAAGATGAAGAAGAAGATGATCTTTACGTTATCTCTTTGCGCTTTCGACTACTTAGACAACATGGTTATCATGTATCTTGCAGTAAGTTTCCTGTATATATAATTCAAATACTCCATATGAGGATTAATTAAACACATGCATGATATACATAGGTGGGGTCACGATATGATGAACATAATATAATAATTCTGCAGATGTGTTTGAAAAGTTTTTGGATGGCGATGGCAAGTTCAAGGAGTCATTGACCAAAAACGTACAAGCAATCTTAAGCCTGTATGAGGCGTCACATCTCAGAGTGCATGGAGAGATTATTTTAGATGATGCACTAAAATTTACCTCTCATTACCTAGAATCCGTGCTACCAAACTTGACGCATCCGCTAAGATCTCAAGTTAGTGAAGTGCTAAGGCAGCCAATTTGGAAAAGATTGACGAGGATAGAAGCAAGAAGATACATATCAGTTTATGAAGTTGATGAAACTCATGACATTGTACTGTTGAAATTTGCAAAGTTAGACTTCAACTTGCTGCAGAAGGAACACCAAAAGGAACTAGGAAATCTTACAAGGTGATAATATATACACATTCAAACTATGCCTTTCACACAAAAAATTAAATGGAACACATATATATACTTTGCATCAACTAACTAAAAGTTTGTATATTTATGAAATATATGTATATATAGGTGGTGGAAGGAAATAAATGTCACAAAAAACCTACCTTATGTCAGAGATCGATTTGTGGAGTGCTACTTTTGGATCTTAGGAGTATATTTTGAACCACAGTACTATCTGGCGAGGAGATTTCTTGTTAAAGTTATTTCTATGGCTTCCATTCTTGATGATACTTATGATTCCTATGCAACTATTGATGAGCTCCAGTTATTCACAGATGCAGTCCAAAGGTTCATTTCCATCTATTATATTTCATCTTCTTAATTGATATTTTCGTCTTCTTGTTTTTTTTTTTTTGACTAAAAAATTAATAATAGATCGAGTGTTATGCCATCAATGCAGATGGGATCCTAGTGTTGTAAATGAATTACCAGAATATATGAGACTTTGCTACGTGACTCTTCTTGATGTTTACGCTGAAATGGAGAAAGAGTTAGCTCTTAAAGGCGAATCATACCGTATCAATTATGCCAAAAATGAGGTAATTTGAGATTCAATATAATCAAATTGCATTATACTGATTGAACTAAAATATATGCAAAACTTAGTGTGTATATATATATATTTATATTATTATTCATGGAATGTCTTTAGATGAAAAAACTGCTAGGAGCCTATTATCAAGAAGCCAAGTGTTATCATGATGGCTATTCTCCAAAATTTGAGGAGTACATGAAGGTTGCACTTGTAACGGGAGGTTACATGATGCTAGCAACAAATTCTTTAGTGGGCATGCACCAAGATTTTGTAAATGAAGAGGCCTTTGATTGGGTGACTAGAAAGCCATTAATTGTTCATGCAGCATCTGTTATTTGCAAATTAATGGATGATATGGCTGGACATGAGGTAACAATCATATGTACATATATACATACACTCTTTATATTTAAAGTTTATTTGTGTATTGTATTAATCCATTCCTGCCCCTCTCTCTCTCTCATCCTATAGTTTGAGCAACAAAGAGGGCACCTAGATTCAGCTGTGGAATGCTACATGAAACAATATGGAAAGTCCAAAGAAGATACATTTAACGAGCTTGGTGGACGAGTCAACAATGCATGGAAGGACATTAATCAAGAATGTCTTAAACCAACTGTTTTTCCCATGCCTATACTCATCCGAGTTGTTAACCTTGCAAGAGTTATAGATCTGCTATACAAAGATGGAGATACGTATACACATCCCACAGCCAAGCTTAAAGCCTTGATTACCTCCGTGTTGGTTGATCCAATCCCATGAATTTGAAAATAATAATAATAATAATAATATAAGAAGTTCAATCTGCATGTACTTTTGAATGTAATATTGTTCGAGTAATGACCCATGCATGTTTGTTATTTTAAAATTTTAAAATAAGATCGTGCCTTGCATGTATAATAAAATGAAACTCCAATTAGTTTGTTATTATAATTTGAGTATTATATTATTATCATGTGTAAATGCTCTATCTATAAAGGGTTTTAATAATCCAAACTTGGTAAGGGCATGATTATACATCAGGGACACCGGATGTCACTAGACCACAAGGTCTTTGGCTTATTTTCACGCTGTTAGTCAGTCTCTTCTTAAAAATAAATAAGTTGGCCTTTTAATTAAAATAGAGGATAGGTTGACCTTCTTCAAATAAATGTTGGTCAGCCTCTTCTTCTTGAGCATATACGGTCATCCTCTTATAGAGTTAGCCTCATTCCTCAATCAACTTTGCAAGGTCATCATCTTTTTTTAGTTATCATCTTCAAAGGATATGCATGGTCAGCCTCTTCAAGGAATTTCACACGGTCATCCTCTTCTTTGATTGTGCATAGTCATCCTCCTTTAAAGTTAGCCTCTCCTAGGCTTATTATGATAGTCATCCTCAGCTTAATTTGATTAAGGTTAGCCACACCAATTTTCTTCTAGAGGTCATCCTCAACCCCAAATCATTCCTTGCTTAAGTTAGCCTCTAAATTTCTTTGTGAGAGAATCCATTCTTGTTGACTCCTTGATTTTAACTTTTAATTGCAACATCTTCACCTTGAATTAAATTAATATATTCTTTCAAAGAATTAATTCAAGAAATTCGAACCAAATGTTGTCACGTTCAAGGATGTACACGGGACTTGACCAATACTCAAATTCTCTTCAATTTGTAAATTGGAAGCGAATGATTTACAAGTATAAATTAAAATTTATACTCTTCCAATTTTCACAATTGACTAGGCTTGAACTTAGGCGTAATTACTATACTAGACTCAAAATAAAATTGGGGGTCTGAAATTACAGTTTTGGTTCATCAAAACAATATATTCCTTACAGATAATATAAAAACAAATGTGAGGCAGTATCGTTTGAGATGAACTGTAATATCAGCTACGGAACTCCGTTACGACTAACGGCCGCTGTTTCCCCTACTTACTGAAACGACGTCGTTTGTGGCTATGGTCCACCGTATAACGTTTGACGGTTCGCCGTTTGAGATGCCATTAAAATTTGTTAGAAATAAATGTTTGTCTGGTTCATAAATACTTTAGCACACGATTTAAATGAAGTATATATAGAGTTTTGCAATTGAATTATTTGTGGGGAAGAGACCTATTTAATTTACCTTCAAAGAAAAGAAAAACTATGGTAACACTTGTGTGAGACCGTCTCACGTGTCTTAATTCATGAGACGAGTCATATATTTGATTAATTGGTCAAATTTTTGATTAATGAGTAAGATTTTTGACCTTATTAATAAAAAAAAATTGACCCGTTTAATAAATTGAGATTCGTGAAATGGTTTCATACAAATTTTTGCCTTTAATTTTATTGCCGAGTAGTTAGCCGACAGTCTAAATTAAAGTTTTAAAATATCAGTTGCAAAAAAAAAAAAAAAGTTTTAAATTATCAAACCTACCCAACTCCCGAAAACGAGGTATGCATTTAAAATCATTGATTGATAATAGTGACATTCAAGTCATCCTCACTCCCAATAATAATCCTCCTACAGCGCAGCGCATTCAATTGAAGGAATGATTTTTTTTTTTTTAACATGTGATCAAATTATATTTTATATGAAATGGAATTTGCAAGAAATAAAATATATAAAAATTGTATTACAAACATTATTTGGCTTGAAAAAAGAATAAACTTAATTAAAATTGTATTCGAATGATTGGTTTGTTTAATGAATAGAAATATAATAAACTTCTAAATATAAATACTCTCTATTTTGAATGATAGTTGTGTATAATAATAATAATAATAATATATAATAATAATAATAATAATAATAATAATAATAATTAGAGAGAAACATCATTTTAGTCTTTCAATTATACTAGAATAGATAACTGAGTTGCTTGTTTATACATTTTTTTTAGAAAACGAGTCGCTTAATTATTCATTTAAATACTCCTTAACAATGAAAAATAATCTTATAGCTAAATGTTTTCAAAATGATTAAAAGAAACTATGAAAAGACTAGTAATATAGTAAAAAAAAAAAATACTTTTAAGTCAAGCAAATTTTGGTTATCTTCAACCAAATGTGTACATCCTAGTTAGTACATATTTAATTTGTAGGGGTTTGCATTCAGTTAATCGGTTAGTTAACGAAACCGACATGGTAGCCATGGGGCATATGTAGTCTAAATTTTAAAATGTAATTATAAATTTAATGATGGGACAACAGGACTTTTAAAATAAAGTGATAAAATATTTTGTTGATGTGGATGACATTGTTAATTATATCCTTAAGGCCGGATTTTAGGGCGTGCAAGATGTGCAACCGCACAGAGCCCTAAAATTTGGGGGCCCCTAATCCAGCCATAGCATAATAGTTAATATATGTATTTGTGATTATATTGGCCCAAAATTAAATTTTTTACATTTTTCTCTTTGCAATTTTTCTTTAATTCGCAATTTATTTATATTTTGATAGGGCCTCACTTATTTACCAGCACAGGGCCACGCAAATAAAAAAAACCGGCCCTGGTGCTTTAATCGATAACACTTATTAGTCGTTCCAAATGAATTGAAGCATAACATACACTAGGGATGTTAATCTGATTAGTCCATTTGATTTTGAGCTAGTTTAATCAAACTTTCGAACTTACAGGTTCAACTTTAATCTTTTGACATTTTTATATTAATATTTAAAATTTTTAAATTTAATAAACTAGTGCGCTTACACTAATTAATACTCCGTATAAACTTATACATAATTCAAAACTCAATTTCTAAATATCAACTACAAATAGTTAATATATTCACTATAATATAATAATTATAATAATTTTTTAAAATATTTTTTATTATTTATTTTCATAAAAAAATATTTTATTTTGTAATAAATTAATTAAAATTTTATCTACAAATTTAATAAAAATTACTAAAAATGAGCTTACATATAAATTCCCTATATATTTTGTTTTAGATCACTTGTGAAACAAAAAATAGCATTAAGTGGCTCGAGCTATCGGGCTAGCCCATTTAATTTTGGGCTAGCCCGTTCAACCCATCGGTAGGTGATGATGTATAAATGATGAGTGTAAAAAGATGGTGTAAATGTCGTTCCGCTGAGGATTGGGGCTATGGCACGTACTTGTATGATATGTAGAATTCTAGGCACTAAAGTCTTGGAATTCACTAGAATCCAAGGAAAATATGATTTAGGAATTAAAATAAAATAAAAGATGCAAATAAAATAAGAGAAAAACTATATGATAAAAGAATGGGTCAGATTAGGGATATTGCAATCTTGATGCTCTAACAATCTCAAAATTAGGGAAAAACAATTAACCAAGGGATTTATTGGCAATGCACTCAAGAATTCAAGTTAGCTACTTTCGTAATCAATAACAAGAATTAGGCTAAGATTGCCCACTTTCGTGATGCATCAATCATAACCTTAAACACAAAAGCATTATAAGCCCCCAAATTACCCCTATTCTCATAGTAGGAAAAATTGGGTTGAAATTGGTTAGGCTGAGTCTTTCACCCAACTTTCGTTGTGATGAAATCCTCTCCAAAAAAAATCAATAAAAGTTGCGCATCAATTATCAATAAGAGAAAAATATAATCCAATTCAAATATAAAACCCTAGATCAATAAATTATCCCTTTATGCAATAATTATAACCCTAGCATCAAGAATAGCAATAGAACCCTAATCAAAACCCAAAAGCTAACTACTCATGCATCATAAAAGTAAACAAAGCAAAACTATAATAAATCATCATAAATATTGCAAGGAATATAAAGGGAAGAGAAAACTTTACTGATAATGAAGAACAATTCCAACTTTAATCCGTGATTCCAAGCTTGAGATTAAATAATCTAATATAAAACTAATCTAAACTATACTAGGGAAATATAAAGAAAAGCGAAAAATAAACTAAAACTAACTAGGGTTGGGAAGAACTCTCTAAGAGAACTCCTTAAGTAGAGAATATGTAGAATATATATGAGATAGATGGGTCTTGGCCCATTAGGCAACTTTCAATTCTTTTCCAATTCTTATTCTTGTTTCCTTTCCTTCTTGGTAATCTCCTTTTCTTCCAAAACTTGTCCAAACTGCTCCAAAATTCTTCCTTTGATGCTCCTTGTGGATAATTCAACTCTTGGGATATAACACACAAACAATTCTCAATTTCATTAGGATAAGGAAAATAAGCAACAAAACAACTAAAATAAGGGGTGAATTATTATACAAAATAGTAGATATCAGTAGGGATGACCATGGGTAAGTTTGAACTGAACTAGCTAGAATTGTCCCTTGCTCCGATTACGGTTAAGAAGAGTTGCGATTTTGGTTTATTAAAATCAAGAACTGGAAAAAAATAATTGTTAAATTTAAACTATTTTTAAAATAGAAAAAAAAAAATTTTGAACCTCCAGTTCCAGTTTATCATTTACTGGAACCGAACCACGATCATGTCTACTTATCGAACTAATTTTTATTAGATTAAATTTATTAGTCCTAATCCTAAAATTTTGTATGCTTATCATACTATAACCCATCGGTTTTACGTTAAGATTGACATCGGTTTGTTAATCCATATCATAATAACTAGTGAAATTTGATTTCAACAAACATCTAAATCTGACTTGTGAGATTAGTCATCTATACCTCACCCAAAAAAAAAAAAAGAGAGAGAGATTAGTCTTCTATTAATCACTATTGGGTAATATTATATAGACTCTCGCTAAAGACCTTGTGGTCTAGTGGCACTTGGTTGCATCCTTACATGGAATAGGGTAGGTTTGAACCTCAGCGGAGGCGGTATTACAGTGTAACACAATCAATGGTACTCAAAAAAAATGTTTTGATTCTATAATAAAACGGATGGGCCATAATTTTTATTCATTCTTTTCTTCATACAACTAAAATCAAACATTTTATTAGAGTAAAAGTTGAGGATATAATTCGGTAATAGATGTAAAAAATTTCATCACTATTTTGTCTTGGCTCAATCCATCATTTCATTATTGCATAACTTCAAGTACATCACCTATGCATCTCTAATCTTTTTAGTTCGAGTAATTTTACATGTAGTTTTGTTTTTTTACTCCTATTTTCTACCCCATTTGATCTATTATGCTTAGATTGCTTAATATAAGTAGTTGGGTCATGATCTTTATACATTCTTTTTTTTTTGTTCTTTCAATAAAATTTGAACACTTAATGAGAGTAAAAGTTGAGAGTGGGTATTTTGAGGTAAAACTAAATAGTAAAGAGTATTTTTCTTTCAGTTTTCCCTGCATATTGGAGTTTTCTTCACCTCATCATCTACACAATTCTATGATCTCTATCCCTACATCAACATTAAGTTATATAGAAGAAAGTTGCCAATGACTTTGTGATCAAGTGATATGTAATGACTCTTTCACATGTGAGGTCTCTTTGTGCCTCAGATATTACAATAATAGACCGAGTAGTACTAAAAGAAAAAGCCCGCATAACTTAACTCAATAAAAATTTAGATACTACAATATAATAAGTCCAGTAGTACTAAAAATAATGTTAGAGTTAATATCCAATATAAGTCCTCGACTATAGTGATTTTACTCAATTTAATCTTAAATGATTTTTTGTGATTAATTGAATTTTTGGTTATAATGATTTTACACAATTTAATTCTATATTAGCAATTTTATTTATTGATTGTTAAAAGTAAGGTCAGCATGATAATTTCTCATCATTTCTCTTTTTGGTCATCCATTCCTCGGCGGAGTTTCATTTGGCAAACACATGGTGGAATCATTCCAGAAGTAGAAAAAAAAAAAAAAAAAGATAATAAGGCTTTTGGTTCCAATGATGGATTATTATTCGGAAAATTACAAACGGACATATTTCAAGCTGCAATCTCCAGAAGTAACTAGTGTAATGATCGCGATGCGTCATACAATTTCACTGTACTTTTTCAATTTTTAATTAAATACAGAGAATAGAACACACTTATCCTCGTACAAATAATTAATACTCGGTGCTTAACGTTTGTCTCATTGTCTGCCGTCTGGTATTGAAAATGGAATGCATGCAGGCGCAACAGCCCATTAATTGACTATGGGCTGACGGTCATAATGGGGAAGAAAACAGTTTCGAGTTTTGACTGCGGAAAAACCCAGTCACGTGCACCTACCACTCAAACTCAAAGCCACCTAACTTTCTTGGTGAATGGTGATCCACCTACTCAGCTTTAAACCTTCTATATGCATCCATGGTACCGTTAATAGTAAGAACATGTTGCCAAACCCAACATTACGTGGTCATGAGATTTGTTGGGTGGAGTTTTGAAAGATAAATTTAGCACATTGTCCTTCAAAAACTAGGTAAGTATAAGAAAATAAAATTGTATTTTTGATATGAGCTATAATTTTTTACTTAATCATAAACGATTGGTCTTATTAACAAGTGGTACAAAGCTAGGTCCGGAAGGATACCAATAAAGGACGAAGACTAGAACCATGTTTTTCGAAAATGTGGCAGCAGTGATAAGTGCTTATCAAATTGATAATACTAGGGTATAATATATCTAGGCCAATCCTAAAGAAAATAGGATAATGTCTAATAGTTAGATTTGGACCCTTAGGGTGTGTTTGGTAACCCGGAAAATGATTTCCGGAAATCATTTTCCGAGCTTTTGGTGTTTGGCAACGTCCGGAAAATGTGGTCAACGGAAAACATTTTCCGTTGACCATGGAAAATGAGCCCATTTTTCCGGAAAATGGCTTCGTGCGACCTTTTTTTTGTAAAAAAAAAATATATATTTCTAATAAATATTATTAGTTCATATATTTTTATATTTTAAATAAAATAATAAAAATATAATTATACATTTCTACTCATTTTCCGGAAAATGAACTAGACACACACAGACAGTTTTCCAGAGTACATCCAAACACCGAAAATGAACTCATTTTCTGAAAAAATGGCTCATTTTCCAGAAAACATTTTCCAGAAGTCATTTTCCTGCTTTCCAAACACACCCTAAAAAAACAGCAAACAAAACAACATATCATATAAGTATAAATATAAATATAAATTAAAAACGTGATACTTTTTTTTTGTCAAAATATAATATTAAAATTTAACAAAGAAAAAAATACCATTCAAAGTTTAACTTAAAAATGATATACTCCTTGCATTTTTAATAAATACTTCGTGTATATATATATTTTTTTTGAAAGAATACTTATTATATGTATAATCCATTATCTATATACTATATTATCTAAGTATATAGATAATGGATTATACATATAATATTTTCTAAAAATTGGAGACCAGCGCCATCTTTCAAGCCATACATGGCCAGAGCTAACCCTAAATTTATTACACCCCCTTCACATTTTATTCGTCTGATTCAATCATCAATAGAATTGATTAAAGTTATTTGTAATTCCTTTTATTATAATATTAAGTTATAATAAAACGATTTAAGATGAATAGTAAAAGGAATTAGATTGCAAAAAAATGGGGATAGAGTGGTAATAATTCTATAAAGACTGGGTATTTGGTAAATACATATAATTAGCTGATAACTAATTACATGTAAAATTACCTATAATGACATAAATATAATTTGATATTTACTTAACTTTTAAAATACTTTTACAATTTAAATTGCCATCGTTGTGTTATTATTAATTATATTTTAACTATTATTTGTTATTTTATTATTAATAATGTTATAATTATAAAGAAATACTATTTAGTTAATAATAATTCAATATTAAAAATATAATTTCAAATAACAAATAATCAACATAAGTTGTTAATAATAATTATGTGATAAATATATTATGCTATTTACTTGACTCTTAACAATATTTTTACAATTTATTTTCATCGTCGTGATATTATTAATTATACTTTAACTATTCATCAGTATACATCAGTAATCCTAGGCTATTTTTATCCATGTAATAATACTCTCTCACTTTTAAAAGTGGACCATACTTTTACATCACTAAATTTATAATTCTTTTACTATTTTATCTATATCAGTGCAATACTCTCTCACTTTCAAAAGTAAATCCACTTTCAAATAACATTATAATATATTAATATAATAAATAAATAAATAAATAATAATAATAATAAAGGACAAAAAACTTCCAATTTAGCCGCATTTTGTCAGCTTGAAAGCTTTCAAGCCAAGCTAGCAACCTAAACCCTTTAAAAATATATATATATATTCATGTCATCTTGAAAATGAGAAAATTGAATGGATTAATACAACCTTATGTCAATAATTAGGGATATTAGGCTTCAATTCAATGTTTTTTTTTTAATTTTTTTTTTAAAGTTTTCATTCACTTTTTTCTATTTTTAAACATGTAAGTGACCTCATTTTATATTTTCCTTTTGAGTTAATTACCGAAATGGTCCCTTGACTAGCGAAATTATCGATTTGATATTTGACTATGTTTTGACCAATTAAGTCCATCAACTTTAAAAATATTAACCAATTTCGTCCTCCGTTTGTTTTGTTGGTAGACATCCGTTAATTCAGGACCAAATTGGTAATTTTAGTATAGTCAATGGACCATTTCGATCATCTCCATTTTCTCCAAAAGAAGTTAATTAATGATATGGTACCTTGACTATAGCGAAATTACCAATTTGATCTCGAGTTAACGGATGCCTATCGGCAAAACAAAAGGAAGACCAAATTGGTTAATATTTTTAAAGTTGAGAGACTTAATTGTTAAAAAAAAAAAGTCAATGGACCATTTCAATAATTAATTCTTTTTTTTTTCTTTCTAAATTTTCATTTCTAAAAAAAAAAAGAAGAAGAAAAAGGAGTACAATGTTATGTATTATATATGTATTGGAAGATGAAGTCCAACACTTATTTCGGGCGATATTTTTTCTCTCTATTTTTTTTTTGGTAACACCGAGTGGGTTGGAGTGCGAGGACAATGCCACACGGTTGATACAGATCACATGTAATTTTGTACATGTGATAGGAAATATTCTTCAGTTTTGACCTCCCTATGTGTTCACGCTCCCATTTTGTAGTCGGATGAGAGTCAAACGGTTCGAGTCAAAGTCAAAGTCAACATGTCAACATTTAGACCTATATAAGAGCAATTGACCCTTTGATAAAGGGGCTTTTTTTTTCCTCTCTTGGCTCTCTCTCTAGACATTACGCAAGTGATCACTTCTCTCTTTTCCTCTACCATCTCTCTAAGCATTCAATAAAAATGTCTGATTGAGGGCCTATTCTCGATGGTTCAGAGAATCTTAATACACTTTGCATATGTTTATACGTTTATACTCGGAATACATCGAATTTGTTCCATCAACATGTATCATGTTTAGGGTTGTATATAAATATGATACTTATAACTGATCGAGAATGTCTCATTATCACAATTGTTAATAAAAGAACAGTTCTGTTTCTGTAGACATACATGGGCAGATTGTTGAACTAGATAATTTTATTTTCTTTATTTTCTACCATTATTATCAATTAATTTTTTTGAAAGGATTATTATCAATTCTTGTTCTCATTAATTTTAACATTGAGTATTTCTCAATTGGTAAATGGATTCTAATAGTCTCTGTTTGATTGATGAAATAATTAATTAATTGGAATTTAAGGCAAATGTTGATCCTCAAGAAAATGATTTCCAGAAAGAGAATTTGGTTCCATCAAAAGCCTTAACAAAGAATTATTTTTTTTTAAACAAGGAATGTTTTTCTTCCCAATAAATGTCAAACCTAGACCGTTACCCACCCTCCGGCGGCTAGACATTTGCTTACTCCACACAAGGAGTTCCCCTCATTTTGAGAGGTTGCTCCCACACTGTCGCTGGTGAGACTCGATCTCTAGTCTGTCTCACTTTCCAAACTTCACCCATGCGGCCAACTAGGCTGCCCATGCGGGAATGTTTTGGCCAGACGGAGAGGAGGATTTAATGATATATAGATGTTTGAAAAGTTCTAATTACCCTTAATTTTGCCACTCACAAATCATTCATTTTATGATGTGTCAAAAGTTTGGGTATTAGTTTTGTTTCTTATTTTAAATTTATTAATTCTATTAATATCTAAGATTGTGTAGCATCATGGTGTGGTGGTTTGGGTATTAGTTTATTGTATTCTTTTTTTTTAGAGATAAGTTCACTGTATTCAACCGTATTTTTAATGTGATTTCTAAATATATAAAGTTTACCTACTAACCTAAACTTAATATTATAAAAAATTAAATTATAAATAACTTTAGTCCGACGGAGGAGGCAATCTTACTAGAAATCATTACCTTTCCTGGTGTTGAAATGTGAAAATTTCGGTACCCCTTGCACATGCATAATTTTCCATCCATATACACGAGGGGAGTTAATTATTGCATTTTCATATGTGAAAAATGTACAAGGCCATGCATAATACTGTTATAAAGCTCTTTCACATTAATTCACACAAATAACTATTAAACCGACGACATTTTTAGGTGACTAGCTTCATCGATCATAGAATTTTTTTTATTATCACAACACATTTTTGCTGTTGTGGCAACAACACATAACCTCAATTTTTAAATGACTCAATATTATATTTATTTTTGATCTAGTTAATTAAGAAATTAAAAAAAAATAAAAATTAATCTTAAAACTCATCAGTTTTTTTTTTCAAATCACTCAAAATAATTAAGACCAAATTAATTGAGTATGACAAAACCATTTTGTAACTGAAAAAAGAGTCCTATGTTTTTTGGTATTGGTCTTAAAGATTGCACTTATACTTTTGGTATGATCTCATTTATTTATAAGAACGGGTGCAAAAAATCCAAAAATCAGTCCTAACGATTGTAAAATATACTTTTGAAAATAAGAGCAATGACATAATTTTATGATTTAGTTTAAGTAAAATCATGATATGATCCACTCTTAGAAGTGTTTTTAGTAACCAAGAAAACTCACAAACTTTAACGGGTAAAGATCAAACAATGGGGCAGGATAAATCAAATCAATCTAAATTACTTGTTCAAACAGGATCAATAAAAAACTCAAACTATTAAAATTTCATCTTGGAACATTATTGTACTTACCCATAATTATCCACTCAATAGCCTAACCAACTTCCCAACTCTATATAAGTTTGGGACATCCAAGAAAACATAGCAAACTAGATTGAGATTGAGCTAGCTAGCCAGCCATGGCCACTTCAACTCATCCTCCAATAATTTCATGCACCAACAACGTTTCCTTCTCCACCAAGTCATCTCCCCGCAACTTTTCCAGACCTTCCCAAATCCTTCTCAACCCCAGCAGGGCAGTTGCAAGACGTGGTGACGTCAAGATCCGGTGCGCAGCCTCGCCGGAGGGTGCTGAAGGGCGTCAAAGCCCGGACAGTCTCTCTTCGGCGAAACTTGACCGGAGAAATGTCCTTCTGGGCCTCGGGGGTCTCTACGGCGCTTACAACTTGGCCGGCGGCTCCAACCCCTTTGCCCTTGCCGACCCTATCCCGGCCCCCGACATTTCCAAGTGCGGCACTGCTATCATTTCCAACAGCACTGACGAAGTGCCGTACTCTTGTTGCCCTCCCTTCGACGGCACTTTTGTGGACTATAAGATCCCCACATTTTCAACGCTGAACTGCAGGCCGGCTGCTCACGCCGTGGACGACGAGTACTTGAACAAGTACAAGACCGCCATTCAGAAAATGAAGGAGCTTCCCGCCGATGATCCCCGAAACTTCTACCAGCAAGCTAACGTCCACTGCGCTTACTGCAATGGAGCTTATCAACTCAACGATAAGTCCTATCAGATCCACTTCACATGGCTCTTCTTCCCTTTCCACAGATGGTACGTACTATACTATACTATACAATACTATACGCACTTTTACAATTAATTATATTTTAATTATAGAAAAAATTCACTACAGTCAAGAACTAAATTGAGTCAAACCACTACAATCCAAGATTAATTTAGATGAAACTACTATAGTTAAGGATTAATTTAAGTATTAATAAAAGTAAAATTAACAAGTTATCTTAACAAAGGACTTAATTGTGTAAGACCATCAAAATCAAAGACTTAATTAAGCACAAAATGTAGTTCAGGGATAAATCAAGAAAAACAACTATAGTCGATGACTAAATTGGGTATTAACTCATATCAGTCCCCTAGTTAGCTACGTACACAATTATATTTATTCTCGATGGAACTCGAATTCGTACGTGTCGTGTTGTGACACCACTTTTTTTTGAAGAGGTGACACCACTTATTAATGCTTTCTTCAATAACGACTAGTACGAGTCTGTCACCAAACTGTCCTTGGAGCCCTAGTTAATAACTGACTTTTGAACTTTAGTGAAAGAAAATAACAATGTTGATGAGCTTAATTACAATATTAAAAAAAAAAGGACTTTTAGTATAAATAAAGAAAGTTTATATATTCCTCACTCCTCAGGTACTTGTACTTCTACGAAAGGATCTTGCAAAGTCTGATAGACGATCCAACATTCACATTGCCGTACTGGAACTGGGACAATCCACAGGGCATGATTCTCCCTGAGATCTTCGACGACGACGAGTCGTCGCCGCTGTACGACCAGTACCGCAACCAGGACCACCGCAATGGATACGTGTTGGATCTAGCATACGCCGGCGAAGAAAACACCGCCAACGACTTCCAGAAGGTGAAAAACAATCTTGCGGTTATGTACCGCCAAATGTTAACCAACGCGCCGTGTCCGTTGCTCTTCTTCGGCAAACCTCTTCGCGCTGATAACGACTCCGAGAACTCGGGCATGGGGACCATCGAGAACGTCCCGCACAACTCTATCCACCGATGGGTGGGTGATCCTAGGACTGCTCATAATGAGGACATGGGTAACTTCTATTCTGCTGCTAAAGATCCCGTGTTTTATTGCCACCATTCCAATGTAGACCGCATGTGGACCCTTTGGAAGACCCTCGGTGGCAACCGTAAAGATATCCCCGACACCGATTGGCTCCAAACTGAGTTCCTCTTCTATGACGAAACCAAGACTCTCGTCAAGGTTAAGGTTGCAGATTGTCTGGACAACGAGAGGCTTGGCTACACTTTTCAGGTATATTCTATTCTCTTCTATTCGTGTCCAATTCAGGGTCAATGTTACAAAAATCTCACCTAGGCGCCGATTAATCCCCGCTTAGGCACTAGGCCCCGATCGACCGCCTAGCGTATCACCTTAAATGTTGGTCTAGGCGCCTGGCCGGCTAGGCGACCGCCTAAGCTCTGCCTAGGTCGCATAAGCACGGCCTAGGCTGCATAAGCACCACCTAGGCCGCTTAGGCGCTAACCGCCTAGGTCTCCTACGCACCGACTAGGCCGCTTAGTTACCGATTAACTATTGTTCTCCTTTGTTTAATGGGTCATTTTACTCAAAACAACAGCGTTTTGAGCAAAATAACTCTAAATTGTACAAATTCTAGATATGTTTTAGGTTAATATTTAATATTTTAGTATTAACTATTAAAGTATTATATAATTTATAATTATTAATCTTTAAAAAAATTAAAAATACTTAAGTAAATTTTTAAAAAATAAAAAATAAATTAAAAAAAATACACGAGCGCGCCCGGATTAATCCCCGCCTAGGCGTCCTAGGCGGTAGGCTCTCCCCGTGCGCTCAAGGAACGCCTAGCCATTTTTTCAACCATGTTCAGAGCTAATATTATAATTAAATCTATTGACATTTGGTCAGTCTGTTGAGTAACTACATTACATTAATTTACATTCTCTTAAATGCTGTGGCAGGATATGCCGACTCCATGGAAGAACTTCAAACCCACGAGGAAAAGAAAGGGAAAATTGAAGAGAACTGCCAAGTCAGCATCCGCATCCACTACCGTGTTGCCGGCAACCTTGGACAAGATTACAACGTTCTACGTGACGAGATCGTCGACATCGACACCCGCGGGGAAGGAGGAGCTGCTGGATCTGGACCTAGAGTACGACGACACGCAGTTCATACGGTTCGATGTGTTCCTGAACGAGGACGAGGAGGTGAATACGAAGGAGCTGGACAGGATCGAGTACGCGGGCAGTTTCTCCAACTTGCCACATGTGCATGACGACACCTCCACTAGTAAAGTCACGACCTCCACTTTTAGCCTGGCCATCTCGGAGCTGCTTCAGGACTTGGGGCTGCAAGGTGACGACAAGATTCTGGTGACTCTGGTGCCCAAAGCTGGGGGTAGTTGCGTCACCGTCAAAAATGCCTATACCGACACTATCGATTGCTAAGATCGATCTATCCTATCCCTATCCATCCATGAATATAATATATTGAATGTATGCTTATGTTGTTCGTCTGCCTCCTTACCGTACCCTTGGCGCTAAGGTAGGTCTTTAATTGTTTGATGTAATAATAAGTGCTCACTCCTCAAATCCTATCAGTTCAGAGTGTGAGGATCCCGGGTGAATGATTTCGCCTTTGTGGGCAAGTAACGTGTTAATGTATGTATGTTGGTAATTAGGGTTCTGCAATCAATAATTGTATTGTCTCCTTTCCGTGTGTAATAAACCGTGCTTTTATTTAGGTGTTTGGTTAGTGATTGATCAATATCTTGCAGTAAGTGTCATGTATATATAATTCAAATACTCCATATGAGGATTAATTAAACACATGCATGATATACATAGGTGGGGGGGTCATGATATGCGTTTGAAAAGTTTTAATTTGGATGCTAATGGCAAGTTCAAGGAGTTATTGACCGATAATGTGCTAGCAATTTTAAGTCTATATGAGGCATCACATCTAAGAGTGTATGGAGAGACGATTTTAGACGATGTTCTAAAATTTACCACTTATCACCTAGAATCCATGCTACCAAACTTGACCGATTCGCTAAGATCTCAAGTCAGTGAAGCGCTAAAGCAGCCAATTTGGAAAAGATTGACGAGGATAGAAGCAAGGAGATACATATCAGTTTATGAAGTTGATGAAACTCATGACATTGTACTGTTGAAATTTGGTCAAACTATGCCTTTCACACATAAAATTAAATGGAACTAACCAAAAAGTTTGTATATTTACTAAAATATATATAGGTGGTGGAAGGAATTAAATGTTGCAAAAAATCTACCTTATGTCAGAGATAGATTTGTGGAGTATATTTTTAGATCTTAGGAGTATACTTTGAACCACAGTACTATCTCGCGAGGAGATTTCTTGTTAAAATTATTTCTATGACTTCCATTCTTGATGATACTTATGATGCCTATGCAATCCGGTTATTCATAGATGGAGTCCAAAGGTTCATTTCCATCTATTATATTTCATCTTCTTAATTGATATTTCCGTCTTCTTCTTCTTCTTCTTTTTTTTTTTTTTTTGACTAAAAATTTAATAATAGAGAGTGTTATGCCATTCATGCATATGGGATCCTAGTTTTGTAAATAAATTACCAGAATATATGAGACTTTGCTACGTGCAGGCTCTTCTTGATGTTTACGTTGAAATGGAGAAAGAGTTAGTTGTTAAAGGCGAATCATACCGTATCAATTATGCCAAAAATGAGGTACTTTGAGATTCAACATAATCAAATTGCATTATACTTATTGAACTAAAATATATGCAAAACTTAGTATGTATATATTTATATTATCATTCATGTGGAATGTTTTTAGATGAAAAAAGTACTAGGAAGCTATTATCAAGAAGCCAAGTGGTTTGATGATGGCTATTCTCCAAAATTTGAGGAGAACATGAAGGTTGCACTTATAACGGGAGCTTACATGATGCTAGCAACAAATTCTTTAGTGGGCATGTACCAAGATTTTATAACTGAAGAGGCCTTTGATTGGGTGACTAGAGAGTCATTAATTGTTCGTGTAGCACCTGTTATTTCAAGATTAATGGATGATATGGCTGAACATGAGGTAACAATCATATATATATGTACATACACTCTTTATATTCAGAAATTTGTCGCCCTAAATCTATAATTCCAAATCTCTAAATCCCTAAAAGAGTTCGCAATCGATAAAAGGAATTATTTGTCGCCCCATTATTGATCGTAATGTAGACCATGAATATACCAAGAAGCTAATGCCTCTGATCTATTGTGCGAAAATACTAACATTATCTTGAATTGATGTCTATCTTTAAATCAGGTTGAAGCTGCATATGTTTCTGGTCTCCATTCGATTTTTTTAGTACGTTAGGGATTTGTGGATTGAATTTAATAATTAAAAGAACCGGTCTGCTTCACCTAACCTAATTAAACTGGTGAAAACCGGTTAAATAAAAAAAATATGAAGAGACAAAATTGCCATTACTAAAAATAGGAAAAATCATGAAAAGGACTAAAAGTGTCTAAAAATAATAGTCTGGGATATTAAATGACAAAAACGATAGTCTGGGACTAAAATTGAAATTGTCACCAAAGACAAGCGACCTTTGGTGGAATTAACTCTTAATTAAATGTCGAAATATGAAATTCTTTAATTAGATTAACAACTAATTATTACAATGTGTCATGTTAAGTATGATTTTCATCTATGTAGGACCAAAACTAAAATTAGTCATTCTTTCATCAGGTTACGAAATTTTAACCCCGACCCCGTTAAAAAAAAATAAAAATAAAAATTGTATCCACGATTAAGATTCTGAAACTAATAATTATCAAAATTTGAAATGTTTTTAATAATAAAATTTTTGTTGAACTATTAAAACAGAAAAAGAAAAGGGAAACAAAACTTATCCTCTTAGTGCACTTCTAATTGAGGTCTTTATGAGTTTTTGACTGCATGCTAAAAAATCTTCTTTGGAGGTTTTATCAATTTCAAGCATTTATGAGTCTAAAACCTAAAAAAGAGGTTCAACTGTTAAAATAAATTTTTTCAATTTTAGAAAATAAAGAATGAAAGAGAAGTTACATGTGGAGCGCAAATTTTTATATGGACCCGAGTTCACCTTACAAGATAGACTCGAATCTAAAATACACAATTTATATACTGAATGTTCCTAATTTGAATTGTGGATTCGGGTCATGATATAACTATTGCTTGTGGAGGCATGCATGATAGATGCCCAATGAATGCATGCTTTTCATACACTTGTTGGGTTATTAACAACCGTCATTTCTCTAACTAGAAATTTTAATTTTTTAAAATTTTTTAGAAATTTTAACAAATTTCAAATTTTAACTATATGTTATTTATTTTCAAAATTTATAAATATTATTTAATTAATTAAATCACACATTATAATTAAATTTATAATTTTTTTTACATTTAGTAGTTTTAATTAAATCATAAAATTATTATTTTTATTATTAGAAATCAGGAATAATAATAAATTAATGAATATGTTAGTGTTTAAATGTTGCAAACCCCAACTTATGATTGGTTTTATTATTATGGTAAATTAGATAGGCTAGGTTAAGTTTAGTGTCAGTCAATGTACTGTGTATCCATATGACAGAGTAGACACTACACTAGAGCCATCTACAAGCTAGTTGTTGGACTACGTCGCTTTATCCGAGAATAGCTGGCAGAGCAGTTTTTTTTTTTAAGATTTTACAAGGAATTACCGCCTTATATACCTCAAAGGGTAAGACAGTAATTCACCTACTTGGAATACCTTAGGGAATTACTTGTCTTCCGAGAATCAGAGTAATATATATTTATCTAGAGAGATGCATGATTCAAGACAACTACAAGAGATTATCTTCAACATTTGAATCACAAGAAACTCTGTCTATACTTTGAAGGAATTACTCTGATATATATATATATATATATATATATATATATATATATATATATATCTCTTCTCAAGTATTCATTGAAGTTATGAGTTTAAGGAGAAACTTGAGAAGGCATACTACAAATTAAAGTTAAATATGTGGGTCGTATTCGTTGCAACTGTGGCACAATGAAGAGTGAGTCCGCGAGTCGGACAACAATAATGTGGATCTCCAAGAACGGATTTCTTGGACTACTTATTACACAAATCTCCGCCCTCGGCAATCCCCTATAGCTACTACAGGTTGGGTTTGTATCGTGTGTGGCACACATTGAGTGAGAATGAGTTCTCTTACCATTTGTTATATTTGTTGATGAGATAGTGGATTGGACACATTGAGGATGGTTGCCTTGATATAGATACTAGTGTATCGAACTAGGTAAATAATACTCTGTGTCTTTTACTTTATGTTTGATTTACATTCCGCACTTAGTTATATCATTGTCTCGATAACTGTTCGAACAAATTAGTTTAGGATTTCCGATAAGATATAGAGATTATAGAATATTACATATACATGAAATCACATAATAATCAATTATAGTTTATGTAAAGTGGGTGAACTCTCAAAATATTGAGAAAAATATTTATTCAACCATGGGGAAAAAAAGTTTTTATAGATAGATAAGATAATGTACGTTGACGTTAGGGGTCTGCAAATTTCGATAAATTTTTGGTTAACCGACCGATCTGACAAAGTTCGATTAATCATTTTTTAACTGATAAAATTTCGATTAACGGTTAACTGAAATTATATATATATAAAGTCTAATATGTAAAATCCTATAAATTTGTAGTGTTGTTATGGTATTGTTTTTGTATATTTTCTTATGTATTTATTATTATATATATTATTTTAATTGGATTTATTATTATAGGTATTATTTTTAAGATTTAAAACTTTAACTTAAAAAATTTCGGTTAATCGGTTAACCGAAAAAACTGCAGTTCAGTTAATTCGGTAATACAAAGTTCAGTTCAATTAACGGTTAAAGTTTTCAAAACTTCGATTAAAACGGTTTAATTAACCGGTTCCACACCCCTAATTGATATAAAGTGCCAAGATCCACAAAAGTTGAGAAAAATATCCAATCACAGTCCACTGGAGGTGCCATTAAAAATGTTTATGAATAAATGTTTTTCTATTTCTTATTAAATACTTTAGCACACGATATTTTTTTTTATTTTTTTGAGTTCTACTGACTCGGATACTACCTACCAAGAGGAATCAATAGATGCCTCCTCCACTGAGGCTCGAACCCACTTCCTTCCACATGGGAGTGTACACCGGATGCCGCTTGACCATAAGGCCTTTGACCTTTAGCACACGATATAAATGAAGAATATATTCAGTTTTGCAATTGAATTATTTGTGGGGATTGGGAAGAAAACTATTTAATTTGATTGGGAGTAGTCACCCACCACACTCCACCACTCTAAAGTTTTAATTTAAATGATCAAATCTGTATGCACGACTAGCTCAATTGATCATAGGAGTGAAGTTTGGAAACAATGACAGTTGATCGAGTCTCACTAGCGAGACTCTTTATGCATAATAAGTAAAAGTCTAGTTTGTGTGTTCAGTTGAGAGTGGAGTCCCTTAACATACTTTCTCGACCTATTGGAGCACAAAGAGTCAGTATCAGTATCGCCTCCACTGAGACTCGAACTCATGACCTCCCATATGAGAGAATAGTGTTGAAGGGATATCTATCTAATCCGATCGCCTCCACTGAGGCTCGAACTCATGACCTCCCATATGAAAGAGTAGTGTTGAAGGGATATCTATCTAATTCGATCGATTGCGTAAAGCCCGCGGTAGCAACGGAACCGGGGAAAGTGTACAGAAAACACAGTTATTTTTTATTCTATTATATTAGATATTATATTAGTATTAGTTAGTGATCCCGACTTAGTGAGTCCTTTCTTCCGTGATGAATATTCTATTATATTAGATATTATATTAGTATTAGTTAGTGATCCCGACTTAGTGAGTCCTTTCTTCCGTGATGAACTGTTGGCACCAGTCCTACATTTTGTCTCTGTGGACCGAAGAGAAAGGAGGCTCGGCGGGAAGAGAAGTGTACCATGAGAGAAGCAAGGAGGTCAACCTCTTTCAAATATACAACATGGATTCTCGCAATGTAATGTAGTTGGCCTCTCCCATATGAGAGAGTCACTACTCTGTCATCCACTGAGGCTTGAACTCATAACCTCCCATAGAGAACTACTACTTTGCCATCTGAGCACAAGGTGGTTGGCGAGGTTCAGAATTTAATATGTTTTGGGAGCAAAATTTAAATGATCAAACCTACCCAACTCCCGAAAACGATTTATGCATACAAAATCATTGATTGATAATAGTGACATTCAAGTCATCCCCACTCCCAACAATAATTCTTTTACAGCGCTGCGCATTCAATTCAAGGAATGAATTTTGAAAAATTATTAATTATATCCTATAAAGAATGGAATAGACACGAGCGAAATAGAATATGAATTCTATTGGTTTGAAAAAAGGAATAAATTTATAAATTGTATTCAAATGATTGGTTTGTTTAAAGAAGGTAAAATACCAATATAATTTTAGCCAATTAGCTATACTTAAATTGTAAATTTAGTCCATAAAATATTATTCTATACAAATTTATCTTTTTAATTATGTTGAAAGTGTCAGTTTCAATTCATTACTTATAGATTTTGTTAATATTAAAAACTTATTTTGAATTTTCAAATCATTAAAGGACATATTAATCATTTTGTAAAATTTTCTAAAAAATTGACTAAACCTCTAAAAGACACAAATACCCTCTATTTTGAATGATTTGCAAAAGACCTTGTGGTCAAGCGGCACCCGGTGTACGCTCCCATGTGGAAGGGAGTGGGTTTGAACCTCGGTGGAGACATCTGTTGACTCTTTGTGCTTCAGTAGGTTGAGAAAGCTAAGTAGCTATGAACAGATACTACATTGTAACCGAGTCAGTAGAACTCAAAAAAAAAAAAAAATAACAACAATAATGGAAATTATCAAATAAGCCATCAAATAAGCCATTAAACTAAAAATAGTACAATTGAAGGAGATGAAGACAAGAGTCAGGTGAAGGAGAACGGCTAATGAGACAAAAATCAGGAAAAAAAACTGGTTCAAAATTATTCTAGAAAAAAATTAACAAAAATGCTCTTACTAAAATAGGGTTTCACTTGAAAAAGTCATTAGAAAGACCAAAAGTGTCCAAAATATGATAGTCTGTGTTGTTAAATGACAAAAATGATTTTTCTAGGACTAAATTTAGGATTGACACCAAAGACGAAAAACCTCTATTAGAATTAACTCATTGGAAAAAATAATAAAAAATTCAAGAAACGAAAATACTCTTGCCAAAAATAAGATTTCACCAAAAAATTCATCAAAAAGATCAAAATGTCCAAAATATAATAATCCTTAAATTACAAAAATAATAATTTAAAATTATCTTCAAAGACGAGGACCTACGCTCAAATTAACTTTAACTTTTATTATTATTATTATTATTATTATTATTATTATTATTATTATATTATACAACTCAGCTAAAATGTCATATGTCACATCTTGTCTAGTCAGCAAAAAATTGACACAGCTAAGTGATAACATACTATAATAGGTAATAATCAGGTAAGGACTCGATTTAACTTTTCTAGTGGCTATTTTTAGTTTAAGAGTACAATATAGTATCTGATCTGTTCATACATATTATTTTAACTTACTGAAGTACAAGAATCAATGCCCACACTAAATTTCGAACTTGAGATCTCTCATTTAAGAAGTCACAGCTATGCCGCTCAACCACATGACTTTTGACAATTAATTCAATAACATATTTGATCATTTACCACTAATAATAGAAATACATATGAAAATTAAAATCTTAAAATGAGTTCCGAAAGCTTGAATTCATGTGCACCCAGGAGACATTGAATCAAAATAAAAACATACTATATATGATGTTTTTTTTCCCAACTCTACTGGATTAATAGTTGACTCATAGCATCCGTTTGATCGACCAAAAACTGGGTGAATTAATTCAATGATAAAAGTTTTTTAAAAATTTACTTTTGATTCCGGTTTCAATTTTAATTTGGTAAAAATTTGTGTGAGAATGTCTCAGAGGTATTTGTCCGTAAGATGTGTCGGGTCAAGTTAAAAATGTAATATTTATACTGAAAAATGTAATACTACTCCAGAATTAAGTGTTTATTACTTATATGGGGATGGTAAGTGTAATACTTTTGAATAGTAAGTATACGGAGTAATACTTTTACATTTTGATTTAAAAGTATACTATTACATTTTTCATCAATATTACATTTTCTCTTATAAGTAACAAATATTTGCCAACATTACTTATATGTAAAAGTGTAATACTTTTGATGAAATGTACGGAGTAATACTTTTACATCAAAACGTAAAAGTATTATATTTTTCCTCAAAAGTATTACATTTTTCCTCAAAAGTAACAAACATTTTATTCCTTGTTAGTGTTACATTTTTTGGGTATAAGTATTATATTTTGGTCTACTGACTATAGGGGTCCTCTTAATTGCAGTCCACGACTTTCAAAAGTGTTAATTGCATACCCTGACTATTCAATTTTTGTCAATTTTGGTCACTCCGGCCAAATGTCGCCGGAAGTTAAAATAATGAGGGTATTTTAGATATTTCACATCTTTCTCTTCTTCTCCGGCGAACCACATTCTTCTCCGGCGGACCAAGCGGCCATGGATACCTATACAAAGCTTGCAAAACTCCTTTCATCTGCAAAACCAAACCTTAATTCTATGTTCACAATTTCATAATTCCACGATCACAATTTCATAATTTTATGTTCACAATTTCATAGCTCTATGTTCACAATTTTATAACTCTATATATTGTGAACATAGAGTTCAAAATTACATATATAAATTGTGAACATAGAGTTCTAAAATTGTGAATATAGAGTTATAAAATTATGAACATAGACTCGGGTCCATCTTACAAGGTGGACTCGGGTCCATAACATAATTTGCCGCATTGTGGACCATGGTCGATCCATAGTATATATAACCACTGGTAATTGATTACCTTGTTTTATATTCACAGGTTCCTTTCAAATACTGCAATCATATAATATTAACAGATTAGGATTTAATGACTTTGTATTGTATTCACAAATTACTTTCTACAATTGTTATCTGTTTTAACTTAGAAACATGATTTATACTCTTAAAAATCACAATTTTAATACTAAAAATACACCGATTAAGACCAAAGTCTTCAAAATAGATCCAACCACCTAACTTTCTTGGTACGTGAATGGTCATCCACTTGTGCCCGAGCTTTAAACCTTAATTTTATATGCATGCATGCATGGTACCGTTAATAGTGAGAAAATGTGAAAAGAATGGTGATCAGATTGATAAATGATAATGTAATATAATATATCAAGAATGACCACAAAAACAAATATGTATAATGTATTAATGTCAAAAACTTGTCTGAAATCGTCTTATCATAAGACGGGTCGAATCAATATGAAAATGTAGCGATACTTATACGCACAAATGTAATATAATACTAATTAAGAATAAAATGTTTATTACTTATATAGAAAAAATGTACTCCGTAATACTTTTGCATTTTAATTTAAAAGTATTATATTTTTCTTTATAAGTAACAAAACTTGCCAACATTACTTATTAGAAAAAAATATAATACTTTTGATAGAAAATATAATACTTTTACCGTAACAAACATTTTATTCCTGATTAGGCTTTCAAAAATTTTTATTCCTAATTAGTACTCTGTATTACATTTGAGCATGAATAATCCTAAGTTCGTTTCAGAATCTATGTCTAAGAGTCAATGAATGAGGTAAATTACGAGTCACCCAAACAATCTCCCAGTCAGTTCTCTTGTTAAATCTACTCATAAGGGATATGATCTATCTCCACTCTTCTGCCAACTTGGGGGTGAAATGTAAAAATAAGAACGGATCAGATTGCATGAATATATGATGATAATTTTGAGTTAAGCAAAATCATGACATGATCAGCTCTATATAAGTTCGGGGCATCCAAACTCCAGAAAACACAGAAACTAGACTGAGATTGAGGTATCTAGCCAGCCATGGCCACTTCAACTCATCCAATAATTTCAAGCCCCAACATTTCCTTCTCCTCCAAGTCTTCTCCCCGTAACTTTTCCAGACCTTCCCAAATCTTTCTCAACCCCAGCAGGGCAGCTGCAAGACGTGGTGACGTCAAGATCCGGTGCGCAGCCTCCTCGGAGGGGCGTGAAAACCCGGACAGCCTCTCCGAGGCGAAACTTGACCGGAGAAATGTCCTTCTGGGCCTCGGGGGTCTCTACGGCGCTTACAACTTGGCCGGCGGCTCCAACCCCTTTGCCCTTGCCGACCCTATCCCGGTCCCTGACCTTTCCCACTGCGGCACGGCTATCATTTCCAACACCACAGATAATGAAGCAGTGCCATACTCTTGTTGCCCCCCTCCCTTCGATGGCCCTTATGTTGACTATAAGATCCCCACATTTTCACAGCTTAACTGCAGGCCGGCTGCTCACGCCGTGGACGACGACTACTTGTACAAGTACAAGACCGCCATTCAGAAAATGAAGGATCTTCCCGTGGATGATCCCCGAAACTTCTACCAGCAAGCTAAGGTCCACTGCGCTTACTGCAATGAAGCTTATAAACTCAACGAAAAGTCCTATCAGATCCACTACACCTGGCTCTTCTTCCCTTTCCACAGATGGTACTATACTATACGCTCTATTTGACAGAACTAATTTAGGAGCTTATAACTTATGTTTATGAGTTTATTTGACATAGCTTTTTGACTAATAAGTAAATAATGTGATTAAATATATTCGTCATCAGGTATTTGTACTTCTTCGAAAGGATCATGCAAAGTCTGATAGACGACCCAACATTCACGTTGCCGTACTGGAACTGGGACAACCCACAGGGCATGATTCTCCCGGAGATCTTCGACGACGACGAGTCGTCGCCGCTGTACGACGCGCTCCGCAACCAGAACCACCGCAAGGGATACGTGATGGATCTAGCATACGCCGGCGACGAAAGCTACGCCAGCGACTTCCAAAAGGTGAAAAACAATCTTGCGGTTATGTACCGGCAAATGGTGACCAACGCGCCGTGTCCGTTGCTGTTCTTTGGCAAACCTCTTCGCGCTGATAATGACTGGGCCAATTCCGGCATGGGGACCATCGAGAACATCCCGCACAACTCTATCCACCGATGGGTGGGTGACCCTAGGGAGAAGCATAATGAGGACATGGGTAACTTCTATTCTGCTGCTAGAGATTCGGTGTTTTATTGCCACCATTCCAATGTAGACCGCATGTGGACCCTTTGGAAGACCCTCGGCGGCAACCGTAAGGATATCGCCGACCCCGATTGGCTCCAAACTGAGTTCCTCTTCTATGACGAAACCAAGACTCTCGTCAAGGTTAAGGTTGCAGATTGTGTGGACAACGAGAGGCTTGGCTACACTTTTCAGGTATATTAAAATTAAATCTATTGACATTTAGTCGGTCTGTTGAGTAACTGTGTTACACTGATTTACCTTCTCTTAAATGCTCTGGCAGAATATGCCGACTCCATGGAAGAACTTCAAACCCACGAGGAAAAGAAAGGGAAAATTGAAGAGAACTGCCAAGTCAGTATCCGCATCCACTACCGTGTTGCCGGCAACCTTGGACAAGATTAGAACGTTCTACGTGACGAGGTCGCCGACACCGACACCCGCGGGGAAGGAGGAGATGCTGGATCTCAAATTTGACTACGACGACACGCAGTTCATACGGTTCGATGTGTTCCTGAACGAGGACGAGGAGGTGAACACGAAGGAGCTGGACAGGATCGAGTACGCCGGCAGTTTCTCCAACTTGCCACATGTGCATAAACCCACTGACGACCCCAATACTGCTAAAACATCCACGAACACCACTTTTAGCCTGGCCATCTCGGAGGTGCTTCAGGACTTGGGGCTGCAAGGTGACGACAAGATTCTGGTGACTCTGGTGCCCAAAGCTGGGGGTAGTTTCGTCACGGTCACAGATGCCGATTCCAAAATTATCGATTGCTAAGATCGATCGATCTATCCGGCCTATGCCCGCGGCATTATGTATGTTCATGTTGTTCGTCTGCCTATGTACCGCACCGTACCCGTGGCGCTACTTGAAATTATAAGCTAAGGTGTTTAATTGTTTGATGTAATAATAAGTGCTCACTCTACAAATCCTATCAGTTCAGAGTATGGGGGATTTGGGACAAGCGGAGAGATTTCACTTTTGTGTGCAAGTAATGTGTTAATGCCTGTGTGTATGTAGTGGTTTATTGCAATTGGGGTTCTGTAATCAATAATTTTAATGTCTCATTTTCAGTGTAATAAACGGTGCTTTTCTTTAGCTGTTTGGTTAGTGATTGATTATCAATTAAAAATTGGCTGAAATAAACTACCTGTACGAGTTAAAGTCGTCGTAGTTTTCCTTGCCTCATGCCCTCATCTGTGTTGAGCTTAACCCATCGGGCAAGGTCCAACCGACCCACTTGGCCTTGCTACAGGGCTGATTTTTTATTTGCGTGACCCTGTGCTGGTAAATAAGTTAGGTCATATCAAAGTATAAATAAACTGCGAATTGAAGAAAAAATTGCAAAGAGAAAAGTGCAAAAAACTTAATTTTGGATCAATATAATCACGAATACATATACTAACAATTGGGCAAGGGTTGGATTAGGGGCCCCCAAAATTTTGGGGCCCTGTGCTGTTGCCCATCTTGCACGCCCTAAAATCCGGCTACCTGCGCTCTGGCTCATTCTAATCAGGAGATCCAAATCAATCACCATTCTAGTGTTGTTGGGACACCATTAAACACTTTGTTATTCCTTGCCTTCCACAAACCCCATAAAGAATATGCGGATTTGATATTCCACATCATACCATCTGTGAGCCATTCGTCATTGGAGCAGTTAAAACCCAAAACACTAATAGCACGTTTGGTTCGCGGACAATGTCATTCCTAGTAATAAGTCTATTCCTTTGTTTGATAAAACTTAGGAACGTTGTTCCAATTCTCCTTGTAAGGGGAATAGCTATTACCTAACCCTTATGATCATTAGCGTTGCACTTTTCGTCCTCTCATGCTCACTTTTCGTCCATTGGTTATACTAAAATTGTAAATTTTGTCTCTAATGTTTTATTACTAAAGGGACAAAAAGTGCAACCTCAATAATAACTTATGGACTAAAAGTGAGTATAACCAATACTTAGAGACAAATTTTATAATTACCCAACACTTAGGGACGAATTTTACAATTATCCAATAACTTATATCTGCAGGGTAGGGAAAAGAAAGAATCATCCGTATTGAGGATTTGAATCCAATTCCTTTCTTTTACAAAATGAAAAACAAATTTTGTATAAGGAGTCGTCAAATACACAAATCACTATTATTTAACTCTTTCACAATATTTATAGAGGTAAGATGCGGCGATCCTAGACAAAGAATTTCACCTTTTGCACCTAAAGGGAACAAATTACCCTATAACTTTTAAATTTCAATACCCATTTATAGTCGATCTCATGAATAAGTACACACAATTAAAAGATATGTCCCATTTTAATTAAAAATATGAACTTTTAATTAAACTATGAATTATACTAAATTATTAAAAAATATCTTATGTTTCAACTAAAATTTTAAATTGATAATTAAATTCCGTTTAATATTTATTATTGGTATATATTTTGCATCACATACACTAATAACTAGCAATCACTTAGGGGTGTTTGGTTATTGGCTTATAAGCCAAATTTTAGCTTATTTGACCAAGTTTAGCTTTTTGACCAACCAATAAGCTATTTTGAAGTGTTTGGTAAATGGCTTATTGGCCTTGGCTTATTGGGTCAATAAGCTGAAAATTGAAAAGCTAATGAATGTAGCTTTTTGTATTAGCTGGTTGGAAACAATGGTATATTGACTATTTTATCCTTTAAAATCAATGGGATTTACTTTTAAATGGGTGGTGTGTTTGTTATTTTATAATAATTTTATAATAATAATAATAATACCCTTAAATGTCATTTTACATTCAATCAGTTACTAGTAAACAACTAATTTACCAAACAGTTTTTTATAACCAGCTAATACAACCAGCTGGTCAAACCAGTTAACGCAATCAGCCATCAGCTACTAGCTAAACCAACCAGCTATCAGCTATAAGCTATCACCAATTTGCCAAACACCTCCTAAAGTTTTATAATTAATAATGATATAATTATAACTCCACTAAATAAACAATATAAATACTCACATGCATTAAACATCTAAAAATATTATTCGGGATGAGAATGACTCCAATGTCACTATTAACAATCAATGATCAATATTTAAACTTAGTATACCGCGCATGTATAAATCGTTTTGAGAGTTCTTAAAATTTATCATTTAAAAATTGAGTATTGGAGTACGTGTACTAAGTGGCTTATCCGCAAGCAAATTAAATTATTTCTTCACAATAAACAATTCGATTACAAGACATACAAACAAACAATTTTTTTTTTTTGGAGAGGATAAGTTTTTAAATGTATCTTAAGGTTTATTAATAAAAAAATGGTAATTATTATATCAAAATTTTAGTTTTCAATATTTTTTTTTTAGTTCTACTGACTCTGTTACAATGTAGTATCTGTTCATAACTACTTTCTCAACCTACTGAAGCACAAAGAGTCAACAGATGCCTCCACTGAGGCTCGAACTCACTCCTCGAATCACTCACTTCCATATGGGAGTGTACACCGATTGCCGCTTGACCACAAGGTCTTTGGCTAGTTTTCAATATTTAAACGTTAGTGCAAATATAACAATTTTTTTTTACTTGATAAAAAAGGTAGACTAATTTCACTTTTAATAGGTCGATATTTAAGTCAAAACTTACTGTAATACCATCTAATAGCGAAATTACTATGTTATAGTAAATCAGAGAAAAATATAAAAATACAAATTCATCATGTTAATTAATCGATTCCCCGAAAGGTTAGTTGTACATATCGATTTTGAGGCTAGGTATATATGCTCATAAGTATTCTTTCCCTTCTCTAAAAAAGAGAAGAAAAATGGGGAAATTAATAAAAATAAAAATAAATAAGTGAGAAAAACACTAAGGGAGAAAAAGAAGAAATAGTTGGCCGGCAATCAATAACTTGCAATGATACAACACACATAATTATACAAAAACAACATTTTATATTCCTATTAAGGGTGTGTAAGTGTGTTTGAAAACCAGGAAAATGACTTCTGGAAAATGAATTTTTTTTTTCAGAAAACATATTCATTTCTAGCTAGTGTTTAGTTGATTTTTTTTTTTTGGTTCATTTTCTGAAAAATGACTAAAATTATATTAAACATTTTAATATTTTTATTTGGAATATAAAATATTTATAATACTATTAAAATGATTTTATTTGTTAAAATTAAAAAAAAAAAAAAAGGCCTCGAAAACCACAGCAGTGCTCTGGTTTCCGGCAAAAATCAGAGGCCAATGGTGGAAATGATTGTAATTGTGCTGTAGGAGCGAAACTAGAGCCCTATGTTGATGTTGTTGTGGTCTTTGGAAAATGATTTCCGCCACATTTTGGTGGAAGTCATTTTCCTCCAAAACAACCTTATTTTCTCCGGTCAACGAAAATGATTTCCGTTGATTTGATTTTTCAAGCACATCCAACCACTATAAATTTTCGGATTTTTGATAAGTGCTCATTTGTCTATATTTTTCTCCCTTTCACTAATTCATTTTGTTTATAGATCATTCCAATTTTCATGAGAATTTGTGCTTATTTGTGTTATTTTGCAAGGAGTATGAGTTGGAAAGCATTGGAAGCAAAGATGATGATTTTCATGCATTTTGGATGCATTTGGAGTCAATGGGAGTCAATGAGAAGCTATGGATATTGATGCAACACTTCTAATGGAGCCTAAGACTTGTATTTGCAATGGTATTGGTCATTTGGGCAAACTAAAGGAAAAGAGAAGCAAAAGATCAAGGTGTTGAAGTTTCTGCACGTCGACATCTTAGTAATTGGATCATATCTCAGCCTAGGAATGTCCAAATTATGTGATCTTTGGACCATTGGAAAGAAGACTTCAAGGGCTACAACTTTGATAGAAATACACATTTCGTAATTAGGAACGGAAAATGGTGAAAAACAGCCTAGAAGACAAAGCAGCTGCACAGAGTTCGAAAATGCAATTTCTGGAGGGGAGGCAAACGGCCCGGGACACGGCCGTGTCCATGGCCGTTTGATTTATGCAGAATTCCAGTGCCAAAATGAAGTTTTTGAAGAGGGGGCAAATGGCCACTGACACGGCCGTTTGGGGGGCCGTTTGGGACATGCTCTGCTCACTATTTAAGCTCGTTTTGAGCGTTTTGAACATGGTTTTGGCCCATGGTTGAACCCTAAACACTCCCATTCACTCTCTTTCATATTTTTAGGTTAGATTAGGCTTAGATCTATGTATTTTAACACTTTTGGAGCTTGTAATCTTGGATTTGAAACTTGGATTTCAAGATTCTTCCTCCCATTTTCAATAGAGAAGTTTTCTTTCCTTTATCTCTTTTCTTTTGCAAGATTTATGCTTATTACTTGTGTTTTTATGTTCTTTATGCTATTTAATCATGAGTAGTTAGTTTATGGGCTTGAGTTAGGGTTGTATTATCTATTTGGATGCTTAAGTTGTGATTATTGTGAAAAAGGGGAAGAACCCCAACCTAGGGTTCTTGAGTTTGAATTGGGTTTATTTCTATCTTTCAATGATTAGTGGCCAATGATTGTTGTTTGTCTTTGGAAAGTCTTTCATCTCAATGGGAATTGGATGGGAGACTTGAGCCAACCCAATCTCAAACCCATTTTCTCTTCTATGGAAATAGGGGTAGATTTGGAGCTTAAATAGCTTTTGTCCTTCAAGAACTTAGGTTGATACACCATGGGAATGGTGCAATCTTTGTTCTAATTCTTGTGGAAACTTGGATTTATTAGTGCTAGCCTCTAGAACCTAGGTAAAATGTTCTTCCCCCAAACTTAAGTGTTAAAACATCTAGATGGTAATTCCCCTAGCTTGAGTCCTATTTCTTTATTTTGCATTTATCTATTGTTTATATGTGTTTGTTCTACCTTGTTATCATTTGCTTAGCTTCTTGTTGATTTCCTTGTGCTAGTGCCTAGTTTTGTGATTGCATATTGCGTGCCATAACCCCCAATCCTCAGCGGAACGACATTTCACACCCGTACACTCACCATCACTCATTTTTGCTACACATCAATTTTCAAACACACCCTAACACTTTATCAACATCGACTCTTATATAATTTAGTAGACGATGAGGATGATGGTGATGATGATGATGGTGATGGTGATAGTGATGCTGATGGGTGGTGATTATTATTATTATTATTATTATTATTTTGCTATCATATACATTAAAAACAAAATATTATATAATAAAAATAATATTTATTTTACTTCAAATTTATATTTTGTATTTCTTATATTTAATTTAAATAAATAATTATATATTTACCAAGGACGACCTTGTCAGGCACCAAGTAGGGATGGCAATTCAACCCGCCCCCGATGGGGAAAACCGATCCCCGCCCGACGGGGACGGGTTCGGGGATTTTTTCGGGGAACGGGGGCGGGGATGGGGGAATTTTCCAATCCCCGACCCCGTCCCCGAATCCCCGTTAAATATTATATAATATATAATATAAAATATATATTTATAATATAATATATATAATATTAATAGTAAAACTTAAATAGTGAAAACAACTCCCAGTAAACAGGGCCGGTCCAAACATTTGAGAGGCCCTGGGCGAAATTAAAAAAAAAAAAAAAAATGGGCCCCTTATATGAAAATCTAAAATTTAAATGTAATAATACTAAAAATAATAATATCAAAATGAAATATAATTAGAAAATTTTTAACATTTTTTAAATACAAAAGTAATCATGACAAAAAAAATAAAAATTACGTGCTATGCAAAATCATCGATAATTGCGTCGAGATCAACATTCTCTAGCATATCCTTCTCAATACACAAAATCGTCATTAACATGGCCTTGGTCATTTAAATTTTCTTTAGATTCTTTCAATTTTTCATTAAACAATTCTGATTTTTTGAAAAATGTATATAAAACAATTTCAAAAACTGTGTATAAGAAAATAACAAAAGTACCTGAATATTTTTAAAAAGTTCCCCTCAGTCTTTAGTTGTATCAGTATCACAAACAACTTCACAACTACGATTTTTTTGTTCATTTCTTCTTTCACTTTCTATCCCTGTAAACATTACTCATTAGAGGATTATAGATTTATAGCCCTAAATCCCTAATGCCCTATAGGCGTGCTGTGTTGCATATGAAATAAAGACAGAACAAATTACAAATAGAAGAAAACTTACAAGTTACAACGGACAATGGGGCCCAAACTGGCAAACAATGAACAATCGTTGATTAATCGAATTGGAAAAATTTTTTATTGAAGAAGACGAATGGGTTAGCCAGTTAGGGTGTCGATTCTAATAGATAAAAGATAATTATGTGTCCTCGACTTCCCGTGTCGATTCTATTTCTAAATTATTTAATTAAGCGTCGATTCTCAACTTCCTGCAGTCCCATCTATTCTTAATTTTTTTTCTAATATAATTATATCACTAATTTTTTATTTTCTAATATAATTATAACACTATAATAGATATATGTATACATATACATATATATGGATGGACCCCTTCTATCATGGGGCCCTGGGCGGTCGCCCATCCCGCCCATGCTCAGGACCGACCCTGCCAGTAAACCCCAGCATAGCAATTTCCTGTTTACTTGATGATAGCTTGAGCAATTTCCTGTTTAATTGAATTTCGCATGCAATATATGCTGAAGGGTTGGCTACTTTGCTATAGTAAAAGAAGAACGGCAAAAAATTTGCATTTTCCATTTAAATTCACATTGCAACTCTATGCATTTTAATTCTGTATTTCAAATTTGTAACACTGCTCATCTCTTGGTCTCTATGTATTTTAATTATTTATTTCTCTATGTGTTATTTAATTTAATCCTGTTACAGCACGTTTGGTTCACGGAATGAATTTTAAGGGAATAGCAATGCTATTCCATAAGGAATGGAATAGGTAAGGAATAGAATATGAATTGTATTTCAGCGTTTGGTTCGCGGAAGGAATAGACTTAGAAATTGTATTCCAGCGTTTGGTTGGTTAACGGAATAGAAATGGAATATATATGTAAAAGACATAAATGCCCTTGTACAAATTTTTTTATTATTATTATTATTGTTATTATTATTATTATTATTATTATTATTACTACTACTACGTAGTACTATTTTTTTTTAGTCTAGCTTGGACCGTGTTTATTAGCAATTTTTCAAGTTGGTTGAGCAAGTTTGTAGGCTGCTTTTTGAACACATGGTCAGGATTAATTTATGGGAAAGCATCAGCATATATTTAGAGAGAATGGTTATTTGAAGAGGCTATATAAAGTGATGAAATTGGGTTTCATTCTCACGCCTTCCAGTAAAACTACAAGGAGATTATTTTTATATTGGTTACGCTTTCCATGCTAAAATGATGAATTATTTATAAGAACTCCAAATGGCAGTAGTCCTGCATATTTAGTTGAAAGAGTTTCTCTGCACGGAGTGAAAGTTATAGACTGTAAAAAGTGAAGACCTACTATCAACTCAAGAAGATGATGAAGATTGAGTTGATGAAATTTATTAGGCTATATATAGGTATGTGCAATGGCGGAAGGAGATATGTGCGATGACAGAGAGAAAGTTGCGATGCGATGAATTTTAGAATAGTAAGCCTAGAAAAATAGGTTTAACAAAGGGTGTAAAAAAAAAAAATCCTATTCCTGAGATGTCACCATTAAAATTTGTGTATATGTTGAAATACGATTTAAGATACGTATTCTTCAGAAACTTTTTATTTGTTGTTGCTGAAATGCATATTTGTGCTTTCAATTTCTTTGGATTTAGGCTCCAAAGAGGAATCATCCATTGCTGCTGTTATTGGGTGTGGGAACTAGTGCCATCCAACCGATTGTATTAGCGGTTTGTAAAAAGATGTTTGGTAAAATTAACTGTTTAGATTAGCGGTTAATATGTAAAATGACCTAAAAGGGCATTCATATTATTATTAAAAAAAATTTTAAACAAAAATTTACCGAAGTAGTTTTCGTCCCTAACTTAAGTTTGCAAACTTCGGTAAATTTTCATTTTAAAAAATTTTTAATCGAACTTTTTCAGTAAACTTCGTTAAAAAACTTGACATTGAATCGGAAAAGTTCGATTAAAAATTTTTTAAACGAAAATTTACCGAAGTAGTTTTCGTCCCTAACTTAAGTTTGCAAACTTCGGTAAATTTTTGTTTTAAAAAATTTTTAATCAAACTTTTTCAGTAAACTTCGTTAAAAAAAATTGGCACTGAACCGGAAAAGTTCGATTAAAAATTTTTTAAACGAAAATTTACCGAAGTTTGCACACTTATGTTAAGGGACGAAAACTGCAACGCAATGATAACTTAGGGACGAAATTTACAATTTGAATAACTCAGGGACGAAAAATGCAACGCCAATGAGAACTTAGGGACGAAAAGTAAGTATTACCATAACTTAGGGACGAATTCTGCAATTACCCTATAACTTAGGGACGAAAAATGCAATTTTCCCCTTTTTTTATAAGTATAATAATTGATCAGAGTCCTCAAATTAGTCGTTTCAAACGAAGCACCACATAATTCCGGACACACCATAGTCTGCTAATCCATATCATAATAATTAAAATTAACTAGTGAAATTTGATTTCAACCAAAGTAATATTAAGCCTTAGTTTTATTCCAGTTCTGCTTAGTTTTATTTTGGCATATTCTTTTGGCTTATGCTTAGTTTTTGTATAGATTGTTATAATTGGTTCTCTTTTCCTCTGATTGTGTACTCTATATATTTTTCTTCCTTGCTGTGAATAAACATCAAGCTTACGGTTTCTACAAGTATCACATTATAATTTTGGCAAATCGCTACGTCAACATTTTCAAGGCTTTCATCTCAGTCACACACTGCGGGAAGGGAATCAATGTGCGGACTTCATGGCGAATGCTGGACAACTTGCTGCCTGGGGGACCTCCATAGTTGATCATCCGCCCGACGGTTTGCACGATCACCTGGTTCGTGATATGAGAGGCTTCGCTACTAACAGAATACGTTAAGCTCGGGGGGACCTTCAGGTCCCCTTCCTCCACCAACAAATAAAATAAAATCATAGTCACCACTCACTTGCCATTCTAAATTAAAGTATGTTTGCTCACATGAGCAGCTCAATTAGTCACAGCGGTAAAGTTTGGGAGCAAAGATTAAGGATCGAATCTCACCAATAGTAGTGTGGGGCAACCTCTCAAAGTGAGAGGACTCCTTGTGCACAGTAACTCAGTAAGTAAATTGTAAAAGGTCTAGCATTTATGTTTAGTTGAGTTATCATAATTAACATTCTTCTAGATACTTTGTCAGATTGAAAATTTAACTTTTTGGAGCAAAATTAAAGTAGGTTTTAGAGTATCAAACCTACCCAACTCCCGAAAGCGAGTTATGCATTCTAAATCATTGATTGATAATAGTGACATTCAAGTCATTCTCACTCCCAATAATAATCCTCCTCCTACAGCGCAGCGCATTCAGTTGAAGGATCGGATCAGAGTAGCTTTTGTTTAAACTATGATGCCTACGGACATTTTCGTTTGATTTCTTAGTTATTTGTTCTTCCTAATCTTGTAGGTTATTGAATCATCTAGATGATAATGCTCCCTAGCTTAAGTCATATTTCTTTATTTTGTAATTACTTATTGTTAATGTGTTTATGTTATCTTGTTTAGTTATCCTAACTTTAAAACTTGTTATAGATTGTTTAGCTTCTTGTTGATTTCCTAATGCTAGTGTCTAGTTGCTTGTATTTTCATATTACGTGACATAACCCCAATCCTGAGAGAACGGCAAAATTACCTGTGTTTTCCTAAACTACATCACCTACAATTGTTATATCATGGACCAAGGTCCATTGTGAACCCTGGTCCAATATACAGAATTTGACTTCATAAGGTACAGAATTATATTCATGTTCATAATGCACATAATTCATGTTCATAAATACACAAAAAAACATGATATATATAATGAACATGAATTCTCTGTACGAACATGAATTCTATGTATTCTGTGTCCTTAGCTATATAATTTTGTGTATTATGAACATGAATTATTTACTTAATGACGTCAAATTTTGTATATTGGACCGGACTATGGACTTTGGTCCACGATATAAATTGCCCATTACTAACTCTAAAATTTGTTAGTTTTATGAGGCCAACCCATCCGATTCGGGCTAAGATTTACATCCCTACATAAAGAAAAAAGTGAAAAAAAAAACAAAAGTAAAGATGGCAATTTTAAAAATATCTTATATTCTCAAAAAAAATATCTTATCATTATTTAACGAATAAATAAAAATGTACAAGTCATTAATGCACACAATTATACAAACACAACATTTTATATTCCCATTAAAACTTTATCAACATAAACTCTTATATAATTTATTAGATTATTATTGTTATTGTTATTATTATTATTTTGCTAATCATATACATTAAAAATAAAATATTATATAATGAAATAATATTTATTTTACTTCAAATTTATATTTTGTATT
Source organism: Ipomoea trifida (assembly GCA_003576665.1). Taxonomy (NCBI): domain Eukaryota; kingdom Viridiplantae; phylum Streptophyta; class Magnoliopsida; order Solanales; family Convolvulaceae; genus Ipomoea; species Ipomoea trifida. The sequence continues at coordinate 18,152,069 of CP025656.1, read as the reverse complement.
TCGTATATTTAATTTAAATAAATAATTGTATATATAGTCGTTCCAAACGACGAAACACCACATCATTCCGGACACAACATAATATGCTATTCCATATTCTGCATGTACGCTCAATTTGTACTCTCATTTTATATTATATTCCTTATAATTTGACATGTTTTGATTGCTCAATTTAATAGGGACCATGATGTTTATCGATTCATTTTTTTTTCTCCAATCAAATTTAAATATAAGTGAGTAAAAATTTGGAATAAGGTTTTAGGAGTACGTGCATCAAGTATTTTTCTAATATTTAACGAATGAAATTTGATTTCAACCAATTAACATCTGAACCTTCCTTGAAAACCTAGCCACCTACCACTCAAACCCAAAGCCTCCTCACTTGGTCGGTCCGGTGATCGATCCACCTACTCAGCTTTAAACATTTTATATGCACGCATGCATGTTACCGTTAATATAATAGTACTAAGAAAAGTGAAAACAAACCGTGATCTGATCGAGATGATATAATATAATGTAAGGTCGGCTGATCCGTAAAAAAAAAAATAGGAACATGTCTAATTTCCTATTAGTTTAATTTGAATTGAACCCACTAGTTTTATTATTATTATTATTATTATTATTATTATTATTATTAGTCGTCGTCGTCGTCCAAATATAACATAAAAAATGTAATAAAATTTTAAATTAATTATCGAAATGGTTCATTGAGTATAGCAAAAGTTATCAGTATGGTTAATGACTATTTTTTTGACCAATTAAATCCCTGAACTTTAAAAATCTTAACCAATTTGGTCTCTTATTTGTTTTGCCGTTAGGCATCCGGTAACTCGAGACCAAATTGATAATTTTGCTATAGTCAATGGACCATTTTTAATAATTAACTTTTCAGAGAAAATGGTTCATGTGATTACCGAAATGGTCCTTTGACTATAGCAAAATTACCAATTTGGTCCCGACTGCCAAGTTAACAGATGTGTAACAACAAAACAAACATAAAATCACATTGGTTAATATTTTTAAAGTTGGGAGACTTAATTAGTCAATAAAATAGTCAATGACCAAATTGGTAATTTCACTATAGTCAATGGACCATTTCGGTAATTAACTCTAAAATTGTTGTCAAAAATATAATGCATAGAAATTTAACAAATAAAGAAATGTAATTCAAATTTTAACTTAAAAGTGATATTTTTCGTGCATATTTATATATACAATTATTCAAAAAAAAATTGATGTCAATTTTCTTTTCTATAATTTTACTTTCAATTACAATTAAAATCAATCCGTATATTCTGGAACTATAACTATTAAGTAAATAATGGATTATACATATAATATTTTTAAAAATTGAGTCACATACACAATACACTACTCCGCCACATTTTATTTGTCTAATTTAGTTAATGACAGACTTATTAATTGAAGTTATTACTTATAATTCAATTTTTATAATATTAAGTTTAATATTAATATATATATATATATATATATATATATATATATATATATATAAAAAAAGTGGAGAGTGGTAATAATTATTATCCCTTTTTTTATGGGCCAGAGGGGGCGATAAGCCCACAAAAATTATCTGATTCTTCTCATTGGCATTCTTCTTGCGTCCCTAGCCAATAGATCCGCTATCTCGTCTGGCGGTTATTCAAGGAACATTGATTTTCTTTTCCTCAGAACTTGGAATAATAAGAATTGTTATCCCAATGACTTCAGGGGCTTAATTTCAATATATCAACTGTCAAGTAAAATAGTCTCTCTTTTATCTTATCTATATTTGCAAGAAATTTGGCACATTGATTTCTTCTCCTCAAAACATGGAACAATAATTATTATTATTATTCAAAACATGGAGCAATTTCAAATTTCAATACAAAATTATGCATGCACATGGGTCCGGCACATTCTTTTTGACTTTATTCCTTATATGAGACATATTCATATAATATAATACTGTTTTTTTTTTATATAATATAATATAATATAATACTGTTATAAAGCTAGCTCATACAAAAAATAACCACGGGAGAGATGGCATTTTCAGGTGGGTTCACCCAAGGATTCCTGTTTGGATAGTATTTGAAAATGTACATTGGGTAAACTCCATGTTATTAACCTAGACAACAAAGAACCACAAAGAGAAGTTGTCCAACCTTGTGATTACAAGTTTGTATCTTTAGTCATCTTGGTTGGGCTATCCCAATATATATATATATATATATATATATATATATATATATATATATATATATATATATATATATATATTATTTTCAAAATTATGACATGATCCGCTCTATATAAGTTTGGAACAGTACAGCCAACTCCACCAACTTTGAGCAAGCCTAGCCTGTAGCCATGGCTACGTCAACTCTTCCAATAATTTCATGCACCAACAACATTCCCTTCTCCACCAAGTCTTCTTCCCCCCGTAACTTTTCTAGACCTTCCCAAATCTTTCTCAACCCCAGCAGGGCAGGTGCAAGACGTGGTGGTGACGTCAAGATCCGGTGCGCAGCCTCGTCGGAGGGGCGTGAAAACCCGGACAGCCTCTCTTCGGCGAAACTTGACCGGAGAAACGTCCTTCTGGGCCTCGGGGGTCTCTACGGCGCTTACAACTTAAGCGGCGGCTCCAACCCCTTTGCCCTGGCCGAACCTGCGCCCATCCCTGACGTTGCCCACTGCGGCCCTGCTACAGTGTCGTTCAGCGATGATAAAGTGCCGTACTCTTGTTGCCCTTCCATCACGGATGCTAGTGGGGTTGAGTACTATAAGATCCCCAGTTTCCCCACGCTTAATGTCAGGCCGGCCGCTCACGCCGTAGACGACGAGTACGTGGAGAAGTTCAAGACCGCCATTCAGAGAATGAAGGATCTTGACCGCACTGATCAACGAAACTTCTACAATCAAGCTAAGGTCCACTGCGCTTACTGCAATGGCGCTTATCAACTCGCCGGCAAGCCCTATCAGGTCCACTTCAACTGGCTCTTCTTCCCTTTCCACAGATGGTACGTACCAACTCACGCCCTTCAATTCACTTTTATATTATTGAATTGGGCGGGAATCTCGATAGATCATTTTCCATCTATATATACTCACTTAGAGCATCCTTATCAATGGAGTTTTTTTACGGTAACTGATGAGTTTTTGTAAGTGTGATTAGGAAAGAGAAAAATAGGATTGAGATGAAAAAACAAATAAACAAATATGATATTAAAAAGAAAATAAAAAAAAAAAAAAAAAGGAGTAAGGCGAGGCGCGCCTGACTCGCCCAGCGGGCGCGTGCGCCCGCAGGGTGGCTGCTGTGCGCAAAACAAAAAAATTAATGGGTCCCATTTAGAGCACCCTCATCAATGGATCATGAGGGGATCATAGTACAATCAATGGTGAGGTGGAGGGGAGAGAGGGGAGGTGAGAGAAAAAAATGGAGCTTCTGCAAGATACAGCATATTGGAACAGTAATTTTTTTTTTTTTTTAATTTGACTCTCTGCTGTGCGCGTTTCGCGCACAGCAGGCGCCTAGCGGGCGCGTGCAGTGCACGCAGGCGCGCCTGACAGAGTCTTTGTTGATAAGGATGCTCTTACTGTGCTATGATCTTAGTTCTTGCAGAAGCTTTCATCTCTTTCTCTTTCCTACCTTTTCCAATGCCATGTGGATGATACCCTGACATTATCTCCAAAAGATGCACCAATGTAGATGCTCTTAGCCCCATATTATATATATATATATATATATATATTGTTTAATATACATCATTTCACCACTGCACTTTATCACTACACGATTGGGCCATTGCATCTGATGCACTATATATGCACCACTTCAGACATACGTTATCACTTGATCAAGACCCCACACACACACACACACACACACACACATATATATATATATATAAACATAATAAATGTGAATGAACGTTATACCCCTCATTTATGTCCGTTTTTTCCGTTAAGTTTTTTTGTACATTATGCTATAAAAGTTGTACTACATAATATTTTGGACAAATATACCCCTACTGTTATAACTTCCGTTATCTTTTCTACTATTGTTACTATGCAAATGCATCCACCATATATTTTCTTATCTTCTTTAATAATACTAATAATATATACACATTAAATATTAGAGTTATATGTTATTCATTTTTTAAAATATAAATATTCAATTTATAAAAATATTTTACATTATTATTATTATTATTATTATTATTATTATTTACTATATTAAAATTTAAATAAAATTAAAATTTTAATACAAAATATTAATATTGGGCACATATTTTTTGCGCATCGCGC
>CP025656.1:18040305-18146758 GCA_003576665.1 Ipomoea trifida | reverse complement strand
CGAGACTTAGGGGATTCTGATTTACATTTGGTATCATCAAAACCTATAGCATCATGTTCCTAACACACTACTACAGAAAACACTTTTAACGTCGGTTTTTTAGCACTTTTAACGTCGGTTAAAAATCGACGCCAATCTGGCAGACGTTGTATATAAATGATACGACGTCGGTTGTAAAAACCGACGCCGTATGTATTTTTTATTTTTTAAAAATAATCAACGACGTCGGTTATTAAGGAAAACCGACGTCGTTTAATTTTTAAAAAATAAAAATAATAAGATACGACGTCGGTTATTAAGGATAACCGACGTCGTTTAGTATTTAAAAAGAATAAAAATACATATGGCGTCGGTTTTCATAATAACCGACGTCTTATGTGTTTGCTTAATTTTTTTAATCACTTAACACGTCGGTTTTTTGTAAAAACCCGACGTGTAAAGTTAATTTTATAAAAAAAATTAACATACGACGTCGGTTATTGACTTAACCAACGTCGTACGTATTTAATTTTAAATTCATTTTATAATAATTCCAATAATTCCAAGTAGATATTTCGATCCACGAGAAATGTTTAAAAAACTAGCAATTGTATTTCACAAAACACCCTGTCAAATAGAAAGTATACAAGATAATCAGGAGCTTAACTCAACAGCGGCATCCTGTGGTAAAATGGACAGAAAGTTCCCAAAAAAAAAATCATAAAGATGAAAGATATAAATAGTTTGCATAATGGCTAAATATCAGCAAACCAATTCTTTCATTCAATGGGATTAGCATTTTCAACAACCTGTAACATTACCAAAACAAATTCCAAATTATTAGCTGACACCAATAGAAACTAAGACTATAATTTGGGAACAAACACTAAAAACAGTTCAGCACATGTCACCTTTTGTAGAACATTCAAGTATGCAACAATAGCTTTGGTATCTCCTTCTTCTATCTCCAGTAACATTGGACCAGGACTCTGGATGGCTTGTTCAAACTTCTCTTCATAAATTGATCCAAAGCTGCAGTTGCTTCTTGATAGACATCTGTCACGAATAAAATCTCGGATGGGTTATCCACTCCCAAAGACTCTGTGATCTCGATGTAACTTTTCATTTCCTTCTTGTTCCTAAAAACAGAAGAAACAATGGATCGGTTGTGTTGCAAATTGGCATGATAACAAGCAGTCTTAGGATCAAAATGGTTTCTATTTAGTTTTGAAGTTCCTTATAAGCGCCATGAATTTACCCCACTGTTGTGTCAAAAAATCCACACAGGAAGTTTCTCAGGTCCCCGTGATTTGTGTTGCCAAATAAGAGCCTCTGTGCCAATCTGCTACCGCTTGAATATATGTAGACCTGAGGAATAACGTAGAAAATTTAAGAACCTAAATATGGATATGTAGGTGGAAATGCATCGGCCACCATTTATACCGATATGTTTTATAGAGAAAAGCTTATATGGTTCATAACTTCATATGGCGTAGTGGTTCATATACTACAAATCACGAAGAAACTACAGCACACAGCGAATTAAACAAACAATATATGAGAAGGTGGAAATGAGAGCAACCTTGATGCCCAATGCGTTCCATTTCTCTAGAGCTTCGGGCACATCATCATAAACAATTGCCTCTAGCTTGTTATGCTGAAAACCAGTCCGCCAAATATGAACCTGAAAGATCGGATGTGAAGCAAATCGAAGTAAGGGACAGCAAGAAAATAGAGTTCCTTGAAATTGATATGATATCCAAATAACCCCCTGCTTACCTGTAATTGTTTTAACGAAGTAATCTTGCGGTCGGCTTTAATCATTGCCTCCACATTGGTAACCAGAGCTGCAATTACCTCTTCTTTCCCGGCATCATCGTGCCTGATGGGCACAGCACCCGCAACCCCATTCTGTAAATCTTCTTCTACCTGCTTGGAAGAAAAGCACCAATCAAAAACTGCATTACAAGATCAATAGCTTCTCTATGTGATTCAAAGAAAAGCACCAATCTGGTGGTAGCATCTCTTTAATAATCTTTGTCATAGTTGCTGCAAATAAATAAAAAGATCAGTAAAGTAAGACCAGTAGTAATGACACCAATATGTTTAAAGACTAATTAGATCAGAAATAACATGTTAAATCAACTTCAACCTTTTGTACAGTTATCAAAGTATTTGCCTTTCAAAAGATCAAAATTAGGTAGCATGTACTTGATTTTTTAAAACATCCATTAGCTCAAAGTTTAACAAAAAGAAGCTTCACTAGGAAAAATTAGGAAAAGAAAATATCTTTGCAGAATAATTCAACCATAAAAATCCTTGTGGCAAAACCATGAATCAACTACAGCAGCACTAACAAACAGACCTGATGTTTTCCTTTTCCTAGAACTTTGCTAATTTGTTTCGCAACCTACTGTCAAATTATATATAAAATTTCCTTCAACATCAATAATAATTTCAAAGTCTCCCCATTTGCACTCACCCAAAACCCTATAGGTATATAGTACAACAATTTCAAGTTTAGTTATAAATCAACATGGACAAAGACCAGAAAGCTTCCTGAAATTAGTAAAGTTTTTCTAGCTCTCAGAAGGGTAAACAATTTGAATTACTTAGGACAAACCTCTTATTACTGGAGCAATTGTAGGATTTTGAGTAATTGAATTCTTAGAATATTTCTTTTAAAAACATATAAATCAACAAGAAGAAATAGGTTAAACCAATTTCCACTATCATATTTGAGCATCAACCTCAAGTTATGGCCATGAAATACTTGAAATCAGACATGAAAAATTCAACAATACATTATATAAAGACAATACGGATGAGAAGTTGAGAACGGCGATTTACGAACCTGAGGCAAGGCGACGACTGGACGGTGGTGACTGGTGAAGACGAAGGGGACTCACGACCGGCGATTGAGGCGGGTTGAGGGGAAGACGGAGACTGGGAAGCTGGTGGCAGTGGTGGACGGTGGCGTCGTGGCGAGGCAGAGGCAGAGGCGCAGAGATCAGTCGCAACTCAAAGTGGCGCAAACGCATTAACCCTAAAAATTTATTACAGTGGAGGCAGTGAGGCGGTGTTGCTGTCCGGCGGTGAGGCGAAGAGAAGAAGAAGAGGAAAGAAGGTGCTGCGAAGGCGTTGGTTGCGGCGGTGCTGCAGAGGGAAGAAAAGGGGATAGAGGGCTACTAGATTTATGTTTCGACACTGGGCTTTGTTATTTATAAAACCTACGACTTCGATTTAATAACCGAAGTAGTAGTTTAATAAAATTTTTTATATTAAACGATACGATGTCGGTAGGTCATAAAACCGATGTCGTATCTTGTAGATTTTTTTTTTAATTCTTATAATAATAATAATAATAATAATAATAATAATAATAATAATAATATAAAGTGTTTAACATTTTTTTAAAACAAAATTAACCACCTACGACGTCGGTTAATTAATTAACCGACGCCGTATGTTTTTATTATTTTTTATTTTCTTTTCTGTAAGACATACGACGTCGGTTATTTAAATAACCGACGTCGTATGTTGACATACGACGTCGGTTATTTAATTAACCGACGTCGTATGTTATTATCATTTTTTTTGTGATTTACAACGTCGGTTATTTATAAACAACCGACGTTATATGGTTATTTCACTTATAACGTCGGTTTTTCAAAAAACCGACGTTATATGTCCGACGTTATATGTTGTTTCTGTTGTAGTGACATCAACGGGGTCGGACCCCGTATCGGTCCTTAGGGGATAGCATTTTCGTAATGAAGTCGCGGGCTTGGGCAAGAACAGGCCATTCCGTCTGGTAGTTAGCAGGGTCAGATCCCATGCCATCCCTTAGGAAATATCTGGCGTTTCCGTAATCAAGTCACAGCCTTAGCCAAGAAAATACCCTTCTATCGGGTAACTAGCGGGAACGGATCCATGCTCGCCCTTGGAGAATAGAGTTTGCGAGGTTGTTGTTGTTGTTTTTTTTTTTCTTTTTTTTTTCTTTCTTTTTTTGTGACGAAGACATGCCTTAGTCAAATGAGGTCGAGTACACAACCTCAACCTCTTCCCTTTTTTTCCTGGCCGAGGTGTCTCGGCCATGGTGGGTGAGGACACGACCTCGGCTTCCCCATTCTATAAACACAAAGGACCTCCGATAATTAAAATAAATTCGTTAAAGTTTTCTTCAACAAGGTTGATCAGGGCGTACCATGATCAAAAGTTACATTAGTCTATTGTTGATCTTCAAATTTTTAGGGGATGACTTGCTTTTTGTGCAGTGTGAGCTCCTCCTCTAATTCCTTGTCTCCTTCTTCCACGATTTGGTCGTACCTCATCTTTTTCCATGTGGATGGCTCGGTGCCCTTTCCCTTTCGCTATAATTTTTTGGGTTGACCCTATTGTTGGTGCTGGTGCTGTACGTTGTTACCCTAGACACTTTACAAACCGAGTAAAGTATCCCCTCTGAATGAGCTACTCTATCTGTCTCTTCAGAACGTGACACTCATTAGTGTTGTAGCTAACTTTTCGGTGGAACTGAGAGTACTTGGTTTGGTTTACCTTAGAGGAAACTTTCATGCATTCCTTTGGGAATTTTACTATCCCCATCTCTTCGGCTTGGTTCAGGATCACGCTAAACGAATGAGTTAGCGGGATTAAATGATGCAAGAGGACCAAACAGGATCCCCCTAATTTCTACTTCCCTTCCTTGATGGAGCAGAGCACGACACCTGGTTAGCTGGACCCGTTTTCTTGGATAATATATTTGGAAAATAATAGTAAACATAGTTGTATTGCTTGTGTGTTCTGAGTATGAGAATCAAAAGTGTCCCCCCACTTGTTACATGCATGTGCTCAATTTTTATACTGGACAATGATAACGACTTGTTAGATATAAATAATCTAACTAAACAGAATAGTATACGAGAAACCTGATTCGTAGTAGCGGAAGCGGAAGCCGTATTGATCTCCAGCCACAGTTGATGTAATGCCTCTTGAACGGTAGACTGTCACCCATATTTGTCTCATACTTGACTCAGAACCCTAGATGGTGTACTGGTGTCTACTGAGCAGTATGAGTACCGTGAACTGTATGTGCTATATAATGCTTACCTTGTATCCCATCAATACAGGTTTATATAGGCACAGAGTCTGGTTGAATAACAACTACTAGTTATTGGGTCCAACCAAACCACTTAATAAACCTAGTTAACTTGCACCACTTAATTAAGGCCCTAATATATAATATATAATATATATATTATTAGGGAAAATCTTACATTCTCCCACTTGGTGCAAGTACTAGCACAACCATCATCAAAGAACAAAACACACGAATCATAGTGATAAGTCCTCTATTTTGCAGAGTAATATCCATTATGGTCACATGCATTTCAATTCTCTAACTTAGGCCCCTCATGAACAAACCCAATGTTTATTCTCGGTATAACTTGAGTGATGTTTCTCAAAATATATTATGCGCACAACTGAAGAGAGAAACCATCCAAATATTTGTACAAAAGAGTACACTGTATGATCTCTAAAATCCTTAAAAGCATGCCTTAAATAGAGATCTCTTAATGTTAGCATAATGCTAACTGTATTCCGTGACTTTTAAACTTGAACACTACCTCTAACAGCTAAGAGCTCAGAGTTGACACGTCTGTCACTCCCACTCATTAAAATAGCCAAAAGATAGTTAAGTCACAGAATCATTCCAATAACAGAATAGTATACGAGAAACCTGATTCGTAGTAGCGGAAGCGGTATTGATCTCCAGCCACAGTTGATGTAATGCCTCTTGAACGGTAGACCGTCACCCATATTTATCTCATACTTGATTTAGAACCCTAGATGGTGTACTGGTGTCTACTGAGCAGTATGAGTACCGTGAACTGTATGTGCTATATAATGCTTACCTTGTATCCCATCAATACAGGTTTATATAGGCACAGAGTCTGGTTGAATAACAACTACTAGTTATTGGGTCCAACCAAACCACTTAATAAACCTAGTTAACTTGCACCACTTAATTAAGGCCCTAATATATAATATATAATATATATATTATTAGGGAAAATCTTACACGACTACCATAATAGGCACTAACAGCCTCCTAATAAGTGCAATGGCTCCCCTCCATAAGTGTCAAAACTCTTTAGTAATTGCTGTGCGCTTTTCCCCATAATTGCTCTTTGATGAGGCAATGTTACAAATGAGTGTGCAGGCTCTTGCAACGTTTCATCTGCTCTGCTCTTGGCTGTTACTGTTTGACTGCCTTTGACGGGTTGGGTATCGTGCCCAATTATCCTCTCACTAGTAATTTATATTAACATTAATATACAAAAACATTGTTTTTTAAGGGAAAATTGTACTTTTCGTCGCTAAGTTATAAGATAGTTGTAGAATTCGTTTGGTTATACACACTTTTCGTCCCTAAGTTAACGCTAATGATAACTTAGGGAGGAAATGTGCAATTTGGTCCTACTGTTATTGGGGCATTGCCAATTTTAGTCCACTTCATTAATTTTTGCCATATTGTGGCCAATCTTATTTAGTCTTTGCCATTTTTAGTCCACCGTTAAAATTTTCGTCAAATAACCGTCCAAAACAGGGGTATTTTGGTCTTTTCATGCTTTGATCATCTCCTTTACCCTTTGCAATGGGTTTCCTTACACATTTTCATCCAATGAAGAGGTCCGGCGAAATCCATGGCTTTGTAATGTGGCTCACATAGCTTTTGCTGGAGTTCTTCATTAGATGAAAATGTGTAAGAAAAACCATTGAAAAGGGTCAAGGGAGATGACCAAAGCATGAAAATACTAAAAATACCCATGTTTTGGACGGTCATTTGACGAAAATTTTAACGGTGGACTAAAAGTGGCAAGGATTAAATAAGACTGGCTGCAATGTGGCAAAAATTAATGAAGTGGACTAAAATTGGCAATGCCCCAATAACAGTAGGACCAAAAATAGAAATGACTCATTTTTTTAATATTTTTTAAATGTTTAGTTTTGAATTTCAATGTATTGGTGGGCTAGTCCGTTTACTTAATAACCCATCATTATTATGCATTATGCAAGCAAGCAATCAGGAGGAAGATAAATCGTCTTGTAAATTCTATTTTTAATTTTTTACCAATGTGATTTAGCCACATGTGAAGAAAAGCTGTTAGAGATATTTTTTCCTATGAAAGTATGAATACAAAACTGCAGCAGTTATAACAGGTTATTTGACTAGGCAGTCTTATTGTCTCATAAGGTCACAGAATTGGTCAGTTTTAATGATGAGGATGCTCAATAAATTTCCTGAACAGTTTAAACAATTACTCAAATCATATATATATACAGATTTTTGGGTTCTACAACTTTGTTTACATTCTATAATGAAAGAATAATTTGTTCCTGATCATAATTGATATTCTAAGGTTACTGAGCTTGAGAAATTGCATCCTGGAGGTATATCAAGGTTCTTTGATGATATAGGAACCCCATAAACCAGAACTCAAAATGGTCTTCTGTGACTACTTGTATGTACTTCTCTGATGGATTCTTCAAATTCTCCCTTTCATTTGCTCTCTTAATTTTTGTAATTGGGATTGACACCTTATAATGCATTCTCGTGGACGTTCCAGTTGAAGAAGGGATTTTGATTGATCTCTCACTAAGAAAGGCAAGTTTGTGTGTAGAAACAAAGAGTAGGCCAGGCATTGGACCAGATGTTGTTGATAAATAACATTGAGATGCCTTCAACAGCTTTTCCCCTTCTTTAACGCTGAAGTTCTTGTTGAACACCTTTTTGACGCCACCAGCTTGGAGAAGTTTTGCCCCAAGGATCAGCTTGCCCTTCACAGTGTCTGTTATCTTTGGCCTTAGTTTCACTGGACCATAGAAATAAACGAATTATTAATAATTTATAATATATAGTTTGTTGCAGCTAGAGTAGAGTGTTAAATTAGTTTGAATATATACTATACTAACCATGCTCTCTGATGCCTTTTGCAAAAGAGTCCACCCTTTCTCCACTTCTGTTCATCTTATCATTTCTTTGTTTTGAAGGAGAGAGATGGCATTGGGTGGCAGAGTGAGGAAGAGCCCGTTTTCTTGATCTCTGATTCAATAAAATTGCCCAGTAGTATATAGCAACCAAATCCTCTCCGATTCTTGATTTCATCTGCTTTTGCTTCATCTCTTCTCTTCACTTTTTTCTTCTTTCTATCAGCAATATAATTAAAACAAGAAATTATCTATCTTTGGTAAAGGGTGAGTAGATTGGAATGAGTTGCTTAGCTTGCTTGTATTTCAACTAATTCATTGTTATGTAAATATGTATTATATATTTATAGGGAAGTTAGGTAGTTGGTGGATTTTAAGTTTCAGTATGTATGGCGGGTGAGTCAGATTTAGGTCATCATGAGCCAAAAAGAGATTACAAGATGACATTCTAAATCGTTTTAGAAATTAAAGATATGATAAGATGATAGCACGTTAGTTGTAAATTTTTGAATCATATTGTTCTCTGAGTCAAAATGTAGTCTAAATAAGTAGGAGGAGATATAATGATATGATGAGTCAGCCTTTAATCTTTATATATATATATGCTGATAGGTTGCATGTGTATTGTTAGTTCAACTTTTTTGGTGGCATGCATATATACTGCTTTCTGATGTAACCTACTACGATCTCATCTTCATGAAACCAAATCTTTGATTCTTTGTAATGAACAAGGGAAATTTCCCACATGCTGCTCACATGTTTTGAAGAAGCAGATATATGTTTGAATGCTTATTTGTGGGATAAACGGCTTTAAGAGTCAAGTCTAGAATCTAGCGTTTTGAAAATGTACATGTGTGACGGTATAAGGAAATAAAATTGCGTCTTTGCTATTAGCTATATAGCTTTTGGAGTAGTCATAATTCATAAGCGCTTGATTATCTAACAAGCGATAAAAGAGCTAGGTCACGAATTTGAATCCAGCCAATTGGACAACCTGCATTTATCACCACCGTACCATCCATCAAAACTTTACTTTTCTCATATTTGATGTGTAAGGCACAAGTTAGTATGGCCGACTCGGTTGAATGTTACTTTTGAGGTCAATGTCTATCACCCTCCATCCCCAAATCTTGAATTCATAATCTTCAAATTTGTGATCAAATATTTCTTATTGCACAAGTTTATAACATGATATGGCCGACAAACTGGACCTGTTTGCATCATATCAATTCTATATATCCAGATACAGATATCTTGATGTTTCATAACACATATCATTTTAAGTAACATATTTTGTAGGAAGATTTGTCAAATAAAAATAATAGTGCAATTAAGTTTCCTAATTCACAAAAAGAAAATAAAAAATAAATCTAAGTCTCTTAAACTGTTAAAAAAGTGCTATTAAGCTTGTTGTGACCTGTTCAACATGTTAATTACTATTAATTTGACTGACACATGAACATTTTATACTTAGATGGTTAACATTTTATGCTGAATTGAATACAAATGATTTAGTTTTTTTTTTCTTAAAAATTAAACAATAAAAAATATCAATAATTGGACAGTCGGCAATTGCCACCAATATAAGCGTTGATTATCTTTCTGACAACCATGACTATCATTAAAATGCTTTAAATATTTTTTAATGATAGCTATATATAGTTGTCAACCATAGCTCTCAAGGTCCAATTTTGGATATCTCTTGAGAGGTTTAAATTTGGACCTCGGAGGTTGGCGGAGGTCACCTTCCCATGATCGATATCGACAAGGTGACCTATACTTTTATTCGGAGGTTGATATAGTAATTAATGTTATTTCAACCATTAATTAGAACATTAATTCGTGGTTCTTGGAATAAATATCATTTTATGTAACATAATTTATATGAACATACATTTGTATATTATTGATAAGATGCATGTAACTGCATGTATGATTACACATACTCAAGTACTAATAGGGCTGTGCAACGGACGGTTCGGTTCGGTTCGGACGGCCTGGAGGCTCATCCGATCGGATTTCGGATTGGTCAAGTTCACATCCTATCTGATTATATTTTGAACTAAACCCTATCGGTTTTTCATAATTTCGGTTTGAGTCGGTTCGGTCGGTTATCCGACCTATATTCGGATTGAGAATATATGCAAAAAAAAATGTGAAAACTGAAAACCAATTTAAAACTTTACTAAGATGTCTGATTCTAAGTTATAACTTAGAGTTATAACTTATAAGTTATAAGTTATAACTACCAATTATGACTTATTACACACCAAAAGAGAAATTCGCAAAAATCATAGATACATCATACTTTGATACTTACTTACTTATTACAGATTTACAGACCAAAAGAGAATACATCATAGAAGCTTATAACAATTCAGAAATCAGAATTACAGATACAGCAAGTCAGCAAGTCAGCAACACTGCAACATTTACTCAGTTAGTGCACAACCCCAGCAACAGTTAGTCCTACTCTTCTTCCTGTAAATTGTTACAACTTACAAGTTAGTGAAAAGTGAAAGCTGAAAACAATTACAACACAATTGTATAATTCTTGGAAGTTGGAATTTTGGCTCAGTAAGCATTGTTTCCTATCAATTTTGAATTTAGGGCAAATTGCTTCAATAAATATAGAGCAACATGCCAACTTAATCCTTCTTTTCAGATTATAGGTGGAAGCTTCATCATTGCCATTTGCCACATAAACTGATAAAAGGGACAAACAGAATAGAGTAAAAGAGTTAAATAAGGTGGCAACTTACAAAAAGTTACCAAGCCTTACACTCTTACTGTCTTACAGAGTTACAGTTGCAGAGTACCATACTTACAGTGGACCAGTGCAATCAAGGATTCAACTCATTCAAGCCAGCAACTAATAACACATAGTTACCATGGCCTCAAAAAATACCAACTGAGATTAGATTTTAGAATGCAATTGAGTAAATTGACAATTAATTAGAATGGAAACACAAGTAATGATAAAGAATAACATTACTGGAATTGTAGCCAGTGTTGGATCAAAATTCCTTCCACTTCCACCATCAACTAACTCTGCAAAATAAGAAATGTAAATTAGTAAATGCAAAATATGAATAAAAAACTGTAAAACAACAAAAAGAAATTAAGTGTAAAACAATTACCTTTTTCAAACCTCTCCAGTTCTTCAAGATTTTCCTCAATACATAGAGAAGTATTGGGCAGTCTAAGCCAATCCTGGGTACACACCAAAGCTTCCACAATTTTTGGAGTTAATGAACTCCTAAAAGGATCCAATACTCTCCCAGATGTACTGAAGGCAGACTCAGAGGCAACAGTTGAGATTGGAATAGCTAGGACATCCCTAGCAAGCTTAGAAAGGATGGGAAACCTCACAGCATTTATCTTCCACCATCTCAGAATATCAAAGGAGTTTTCCTCCTCAACTATTGCCTCACTCAAGTAGATATCCAGTTCAGTTTTTTTCTTACCCCCAGATTCCAATCTTTGTTTTTTAATTTGGGACTTGAGTAAATGTTGTGGCCTTCCAACAGACACAGAACTGACAGAACTCACAGAAGAAGCACTACCAACAGCAGCAGACACAGAAGAACCAGAAGCAGAAGAAGTGGCAGGAACAGAATAATCATCAAATAACTCATTCAAACCAGCAAGCACTTTATCATAGTATGGTTTACCTTTCTCCTCACCATACATATGATTAATTTGAGTAGGCATATACTCTAATTTATCCCTGGGGTCTAGAATGTCAGCAAAGAAAATCATAAGATTCATCTTGTCTATATCACCCCAATACTTCTCAAATTTTGCTTTCATATGTCTCCCCATTAAGCTCACTGCCCCACCAGCTTCCACCATTCCAGTTAAAATACAATTCAAATCAGAAATCTCACTGAAAAATGTGTTAGCTGTCACATATAAAAATCCAGAAATTCTGATTGTCATATCATAAAAACATTTCAACAACTCTACCAAACTGCTCACAGACTCTCAGTCCATAAAATTAGGCACAGAATCACCCAAGTCAGATTTGAAAGAACTATCAGAGTCTTCACAAGATTCAAAGACTTTCTGATAAGTCAAAGCAGATTGTAACATCAAATATGTAGAGTTCCATCTGGTTGGAACATCTAGACACAAAGAAGACCTTTGCTCAATTCCTAACAAATCAGCCAAGTCCCTAAACTTCTTTAGCCTGGTAGGTGAATTCCTAACATATCTAACAACCTCCCTAACTTTTTTCACAGAACTATCACACTCCTTCAAGCCATCTTGAACAACCAAGTTAAGGATATGGGCAATGCATCTCATGTGAATATACTTAGCCTTCACAGTTGATGTACCCCAAGACACTATTTTTTTCTTAAGAAACCCCATAGCAGTGTCATTAGACGAGGCATTATCCACAGTAACACTAAAAACATTCCTAAGCCCCCACTCCAGCAAACATGTTTCTAGGGCTTTTGCAAGATACTCCCCTTTGTGAGAGGTAACAGGGACAAAGGCTATGATTTTTTTATGCAGCTTCAACTCTGAATCAATGAAATGGGCAGTCACAACCATGTAGTTAATCCTTTGGATTGATGTCCAAGAATCAGTGGTAATGCTAACCCTATGACTGGATTCCCTTAAAAAGGCCTTCAACTTCAGTCTCTCNATATACACTGCACTTTCTTTTCAACACAACTACAGTTACTTTTTGATATAACTACAGTTTCATTCGATAATATCAAACACAAATGTAAGGCAGTATCTTTTGGAATGAACTGTAGTGTCTATTACGGGACTCCGTCTCCCACTTACTAAAACGACGTCGTTTTGAGACCGCGGTCCACAATGCATTGTGGACCGCGGTCCACGATATAAGAACTGCTTGTTGGACCTTATAGATTGCATATGACTTTCTTTAGATTTTTTTAATGGCTTATGCTAATGTAAAGATTTGATGCACATATATATGACAAGATGTTTTGAAAAAAAATGGATGGTTGGTAGGTATGTAGTGTAAAAATAGCAAAATTAGGTTATTCTTATCCTTCCAAATCTCTTTCACTTTTAGAAAAAAGGCTTCACTCTCACATCACTTAATTTGTAATTCATTTATTAATAATACTACATTCCTAGAAATCTAATTGACTTTCAAAGTAGACCCCAATTTCACATCACTTAAAAAACTTAATATCTCTTTTCTTAATAAAAAAAACAAAACAAAACAAAAGAATAAACAAACAAATTAAAAAAAAAAAAACAAAAACAAAAAATAGGTACAAAAGCTGCTCGCTTTTGTATGAATTGCAAATTTGCAATCCAACTAAGCATTACAAAAAATAAATGTTTCAAACAAATGTCATGTCTGCTTGCCAATCCTATCTTTGCATGAGAAATAACAGTCTTATAGACCAGCCTTGATTGGTAAGGTATCCATCTATCTGAAAGCTAGCTTCTCATCTGTGTGCTTAATAAAGATGAAGATAACAAAATTAATAATATATAAAAATGAAAGTATGTATATTATTTGATTAATTGATTAATTATTTGAATGACGCTCGATAGATAGGACAATATATATAATTGAAAAGAAATAAATAAATAAATAATTTTAGCCTTTGAAATATGAAAGGGATCTGGAGCCGCGCCATATAGCTAGCTAGGAGATCGAGAAGATTATATATGCATGCATGTAAATTTTCTTTTTGTCTGTAGATTGATGATAATTTAGATAGGTGATGATGAAATTTGATTTTGAAAAATTTATAATACAATTTATTTATTTATATATTTTGAATATTGAAAACAACGCCTATTTCTCAGATTATTACGATTAGTTACAATATTTTTTTATTTCTTAAATAGCTAGGCAAAAAAGAACATTAGACCCTCCAAAATTTGAGATTCTGTTCTGTTGGACTTTTTATACAGTCCAAAATCCAGCCCTGATTTTGATAGAGAGGGTAAGGCCTATATATAATTATATATATTTTTTGACAGGTGTAAGCAATCAAGTAAGAAAGGTAGTTAAAGAAAAATTCAAAAGAAATGATAACAAACCATAAGGTTTGTAGGCGAGGTTGGTGCAGTGTGAGTAGAAAAGGTATATATATTTGGTTATGCAGCAGAGAGACTGAGTACTACCTTCGTACGATGATAAAAAAAAGATGAAACATATTTACATCCAAAAAAAAAAAAAGTAAATAATACCCAAAAATTTTGATCTATCTATCAGATATCAAATATAAAAAATCAATCATCAGTTCTATCATCAATCAGTGGTAAAAAAAAATAGAATAAAAAAATGGAAGGTGCTTCGAGTTCATCATCAGGTGGTGGGGCGTTTCAAGTGCAGCAGCAGAAAGATTATTCCGGGGAGGGTCCGGCGGGGGAGATACCGTTATGGAAGATAGTAGTGGTGTCGGCGATAGCCTGTGGGGTCCAATTTGGATGGGCCCTACAGCTTTCCCTTCTCACTCCTTATGTGCAGCTACTGGGAATCCCTCACAAATTCTCCTCCCTCATCTGGCTATGCGGTCCAATCTCCGGCTTGATCGTCCAGCCGCTAGTCGGCTACTACAGCGACAACTGCACCAGCCGCTTCGGTCGGCGCCGACCCTTCATTGCCAGCGGGGCAATCCTCGTCATCTTCGCCGTTATCCTCATAGGATTCGCGGCCGATATAGGCCACTCTACGGGGGACCCGCTGGGGAAAGAATCCAAGCCACGCGCTATTGTTATGTTCATCGTGGGGTTTTGGATTCTGGACGTGGCTAACAATATGCTACAAGGGCCGTGCAGGGCGTTGCTGGCAGACCTGTCGTGCGGGGATGGCGGGAAAACGCGATTGGCGAACGCGCTCTTCTCGTTCTTCATGGCGGTTGGGAATATCGGGGGCTATGCGGCCGGGGCCCAGCCCTTGCTCTATAAAAGTTTCCCTTTCACACACACGGACGCGTGCGACGTCTACTGCGCCAACCTGAAGAGCTGTTTCATCATCTCGGCCATCCTGTTGCTGGTCATAACCACGGTGGCCGTGACCTGCGTGAGCGAAATCCCGTACACGAAGAAGAAGATGGAAGGGGGCGGGGTGCCATTTTTCGGGGAGCTTTTCGGGGCGTTTAAGAATCTCCCGAGGCCGATGCTCATTCTCCTCTTAGTCACGGCTCTCAACTGGATCGCGTGGTTCCCCTTTCTGTTGTACGACACGGATTGGATGGCCAGGGAGGTTTACGGCGGAGAAGTCAACGACAGTGGATTGTACGACAAAGGTGTGCGCGCGGGAGCTTTGGGACTCATGCTCCAGTCTATAGTTTTGGGATTCATGTCCATTGGAGTGGAATTGCTGGCACGTCAGCTTGGTGACGTCAAAACGCTGTGGGGTGGTGTTAACTTTATTTTGGCCATTGGTTTAGCCCTCACCGTGGCCGTCACCAAAACCGCCACACACAGTAGAAGATTCGACGCTCAAGGCCACGCCCTTATGCCAAATTCCAAAGTCAAGGCCTTTGCTTTGGCTATATTTTGCATTTTGGGTATCCCTCTAGCAGTAAGTTCTTCATCTCTACTCTTCAATTTCCATCCCATCCATCTTAATTTCATCATCTCATCCTTCTGAACCATTATATCGAATAGGTGACTTTCAGCATCCCGTTCGCCCTAGCATGCATCTATTCAAGTGATGCTGGTTCTGGGCAAGGTACGTAAATCATACATATATATAAACACGTAAACGCTTGCATACATTATCCGGTCTGTGTAACTAAATTGAAAGACATATATATTTGCAGCTGGTCTCTCCCTTGGTGTTCTCAATCTTGCAATTGTTGTGCCACAGGTAGGGATTATATATACTATTGTTATTGTTATTTGATTTTAATTTGTGTAATTAAAACTAACTAACGTGCTATATATGTATTGGATACAGATGTTCGTATCCTTTTTAAGTGGACCCTGGGATGCATTGTTCGGAGGAGGAAATTTGCCGGCATTCATAGTGGGTGCAATATCTGCGGCACTCAGTGGAATATTAGCAATCACTCTGCTTCCCAAACCTCAATCAGACAAGCTTGCCATACCCTAGTGTTAAGGATAGTAGTAGTAATTTTGCTAATTACGTACGGGGCACTCTTAACGTTCCTTTGTTTCCACCTTTATAAGCTAAGGAGATTAGCAAATATGAATATGCTTCATGGCATGTTCTGTCAGCACTTCCAGATACTGTTGTCATCTATTGTCCGGAAATTAAACCCTCAAAATAATTCCTCTCCGGCGCATAGCGTTGAGACGATGCTTTTGCTTATTGCACTTAATCACTTTGGAACTTTGACGATGATGAGTGGAGTTCTTTTGTTGTTAATTTCCCTCAATTTTGGCTCATTTTATTTAATTTATATATGCATCCATACATATATTTGCTTTCGTACTTATTACACAATTTTGATTAAAACATCAACCTCCCACAAATCAACTTGAATTTACTCTTAATGTGGCCGGAGGATAAGAAATATTATTAGTGACCGTATTAAATTACAACCTTTATTAAGAGTTATTACAGATGCTATACTGGGATAGGTATAATAAATAGGTAGAGAAGGCACATATCACATTAAATTATGTAAGCTCTGATCTATACAAACAACTTTTGATGTGGGGTGCAACTCATTAGATGAAAAATATTATGTAAGCTCTGACCTATACAAACAACTTTTGATGTAAGGTGCAACTCATTAGATGAAAAATATTATGTAAGACCCATCCCAGCACACCACACACTATCACCCAATATAACTAATTCAATGCATGTGGAGTGAATGGAGTGAATTTGGGTGAATATCCACATAAAAAATTCAAATTTAATTTTCATCCCTAGGGATACCATGTTACGACTTCCCTACTCCAATCACTAGACCTTCCTTCGGCATCCTTTGCGGTTAAGGTAACGACTCTGTATCGCGTATGTCATCTACGGCATAAGGGGCATTTTGACTACGCCTTCCTCACCTTTCTCCGGCTTATCACTTCTTGGTGGGTAACCTTCCGGTGTACGGTTTTGGGAGGAATTAATTCCAATATAATTTTTTAAGAATTAACATTTATATATAACCTTTCATTTCCAAATTAAATTATCAGTTTTGAAGGTTATAATATGATTTATGTTTAATGACATGCCAAATTAATGCTAATTATTTGAACATCTCTGATGTTGGATAGATTGTTGTTGGTAGTTTTTGAACTTCAAAATCTTTGATTTTCATCTCTCGCGCGAAAATCATTTCTCTTGGAAAAAGCTGAAGTGCTCTCCTTGCGTTTCAGAGAGTAATATAACTTGAGTGTTCAACTATATTACTCTAGAGCATCCTTACCAAAGTTTGAGAATATGAGAGGAAAGAGAAAAAGAAATCAAAACCAAATTCTGACAATTTAAAAAAAAATAGAAAGTAATATTAAAGTCAGAGTGGCCGCCACGCTCCAGCAGGTTCCACACGCGCCCGCTAGGGGTCAAACGCGCATTTCAGGTGGATGTTTGGCTTTTGTTTTTTCTCCCATTTTCTGACAACTAAGTTTTGCAGGAGATTTATTTCTTCTCCTTTTGGCCTCCACATCAATTCCCTTTTGCAACACCAAGTTAATAGACTATATTAACCCCAAAATATATATTGGTGTGGATACTCTTAATGCCCACATCCTCACTTAAAATTGTATATACAATGAACAATAATCCTTGAATATTTTTCATCCAATGATCGGGAGTTGCACCTCACATCAAAAATTGTTTGTATAGAGCTTACATAATTTAATGTGAAATGGGATCTCTCCACTTATTTTAAAGTCATTTTTAGGTGAATATTGAGAAAGCTCAAATCAGTCCGTCTTTACCAAAAATAAATAAATAACTAAAAAATCAGCCAGTGATTTTGGGAGTTAAAGTTAAAAGTGCATTATGGCATTGATTAATGACATAATGCAGGTTGGGCTAACTAAGGTTGAAAATATTTATTTCCAAAAATAAAAAAATAAAAAAACTAAGGTTGAAAATATCATTAAAAAAAAGCTTAAACAACGAAGAGTCTAGCCCCAATTGCCTAAGAAAAATTTGAAAAAAGAAATCGGGGATTGAATTCCTTATAAGATTATAAGGTCTATTTTCTTTTCTTAGAAGATGGTATGCCACCACTCGGACTCAATCCGAGATGCGCTAGCACTACTTTCTAAGAGCAACGCGTCTACCAATTTCACCATAGCGGCGTGTCGTGAATTCATAATAGTCTAATTCATTGGTTACAAGATTTACCAAAACTTATTGGACCAGTCTCAATGTATATAGCATTAATTAGCATGTGTAATAATTCTTAGTTAAAGATTGTAAATTTAATACCACACTAATAATAGTTCTTATTCTCAGGCCACGTTAGGACATGGTTGTAAATGTAAGTTTGATTGTTATATATATGTGTATGCGTACACATGCACAAATTGATTTAATAAGAGACTGATGTTTGAATTAAAATTGTGTAATAAGAAAATGAGCCAAAATTTCAAATTGAAGGAAATTAACAACAAAAAAACTCCACTCATCATCATCATCATCATCAAAGTTTCAAAGTGAATAAACAAAACCACCTCAACGCTATGCGCCGGGGAGGAATTATTTTGGGGCTTTAATGTCCAGACAATAATAGATGAAAACAGTACGTGGAATAACATACCATGAAGCATATTTGCTATTCTCCTTAGCTTATAAAGGTGGAAACAAAGGAACGTTAAGAGTGCTCCGTACATAATTAGCATCATTTCTACTACTATCCTTAGCACTAGGGTATGGCAAGCTTGTCTGATTGAGGTTTGGGAAGCAAAGTGATTGCTAATATTCCACTCAGTGCCGCAGATATTGCACCCACTATGAATGCCGGCAAATTTCCTCCTCCGAACAATGCATCCCAGGGTCCACTTAAAAACGATACGAACATCTGTACATTTCATTTCAACACATCCAATACATATATATATAGCACGTTAGTTAGTTTTAATTACACAAATTAAAATCAAATAACAATAACAATAGTGTATGCAATACCTACCTGTGGCACAACAATTGCAAGATTGAGAACACCAAGGGAGAGACCAGCTGCAATAGTATAAATATATGTCTTTCAGTTTAGTTACACAGACCGGATAATGTATGCAAGCGTTTACGTGTTTATATATATGTATGATTTACGTACCTTGCCCAGAACCAGCATCACTTGAATATATGCATGCTAGGGCGAACGGAATGCTGAAAGTCACCTATTCGATAGGATGGATTATCATAAGGTAAATAGGTATGAGATCGATGATGAGATGGACGAATTGAAATGAAACAATGAATTAAGATGGATGGGATGGGAATTGAAGAGTAGAGATGAAGTGCTTACTGCTAGAGGGATACCCAAAATGCAAAAAATAGCCAAAGCAAAGGCCTTGACTTTGGAATTTGGCATAAGGGCGTGGCCTTGAGCGTCGAATCTTCTACTGTGTGTGGCGGTTTTGGTAACGGCCACGGTGAGGGCTAAACCAATAGCCAAAATAAAGTTAACACCGCCCCACAGCGTTTTGACGTCACCAAGCTGACGTGCCAGCAATTCCACTCCAATGGACATGAATCCCAAAACTATAGACTGGAGCATGAGTCCCAAAGCTCCAGCGCGCACACCTTTGTCGTACAATCCACTGTCGTTGACTTCTCCGCCGTAAACCTCCCTGGCCATCCAATCCGTGTCGTACAACAGAAAGGGGAACCACGCGATCCAGTTGAGAGCCGTGACTAAGAGGAGAATGAGCATCGGCCTCGGGAGATTCTTAAAGGCCCCGAAAAGTTCCCCGAAGAATGGCACCCCGCCCCCTCCCATCTTCTTCTTTGTGTACCGGATTTCGCTCACGCAGGTCACGGCCACCGTGGTTATGACCAGCAACAGGATGGCCGAGATGATGAAACAGCTCTTCAGGTTGGCGCAGTAGACGTCGCACGCGTCCGTGTGTGTGAAAGGGAAACTTTTATAGAGGGTCGGCTGGGCGCCCGCCGCATAGCCCCCGATATTCCCAACCGCCATGAAGAACGAGAAGAGCGCGTTGGCCAATCGCGTCTTCCCGCCATCCCCGCCCGACAGGTCTGCCAGCAACGCCCTGCACGGCCCTTGTAACATATTGTTAGCCACGTCCAGAATCCAAAACCCCACGATGAATATAACAGTAGCGCGTGGCTTGGATTCTTTCCCCAGCGGGTCGCCCGTAGAGTGACCTATGTCGGCCGCGAATCCTATGAGGATAACGGCGAATATGACGAGGATTGCCCCGCTGGCAATGAAGGGTCGGCGCCGACCCAAGCGGTTGGTGCAGTTGTCGCTGTAGTAGCCGACTAGCGGCTGGACGATCAAGCCGGAGATTGGACCGCATAGCCAGATGAGGGAGGAGAATTTGTGTGGGATTCCCAGCAGCTGCACATAAGGAGTGAGAAGGGAAAGCTGTAGGGCCCATCCAAATTGGACCCCGCAGGCTATCGCCGACACCACTATCATCTTCCATAACGGTGTCTCCCCCACCGGACCCTCCCCGGAATAATCTTGCTGCTGCTGCACTTGGAACGCCCCACCACCTGATGATGAACTCGAAGCACCTTCCATTTTTTTATTCTATTTCTTTTTTTTTTTTTACCACTGATCGATGATAGAACTGATATGATGATTTTCTATATTTGATATTTGAGAGATAGATCAAAATCTTTAGGTATTATTACTTTTTTTTTTTGGATAGAGATATATATATGTTTTTTTTAGTACTCACTCTCTGCTGCACAACCAATTATATATACCTTATCTACTCATACTGCACCAACCTCGCCTACAAATCCTATGGTTTGTTATCATTTCTTTTGAATTTTTCTTTTAACTACATCTTTCTTACTTGATTGCTTACACCTGTCCAAAAATATATATAGGCCTGACCCTCTATATTAAAATAAATTTTTCAATTCAAATTTCTATCATCAACTATCAAAATGATCATCAAGGAACAAAAAAGAAAATTTGCATGCATGCATATATAATCTTCTTGATATCCTATGGCCCTGCTCCGGATTCCTTTCATATTTCAAAGCCTAAAACTATTTATTTATTTCTTTTCAATTGTATTATATTTTCATCTTTATTAAGCACACAGATGGCAAGCTAGCTATCACATAGGTACCTTCCCAATCCAAGGCGGGTCTATAATCTTGCTATTTTTACACTACATACCTACCAATCATCCATTACAGATTTTCCCTATGGTAATGCTTATGGAATTTTCCCTTTCCCTATTATTAGAGAAAAAAATATTACATTTTAGTTTATTCACCCTTTGACCCAAGCATTAACAACACAGAGGCTAGACCTACCTTTGCTCATTGCATAGAAGTCCACTGGTCCCTGGTCTTTCCTCTCAAACTTCATCTCTTTAAACATTTAATGCAAGTCTAACTTATTAAATGCAAACCTACTCCGATCCACATTTGACTTTATTATTCTTCACAATCCTAACTCATTAAATGCAAACATACTCTACATTTTGACTTTATTTTTCGCATACGAGAAGCTAAGCTATCCAACTAGCTAGTGACCGAGTTGGGGCTCAAAACATGGTTGTATTTTTCTCCGACAGGCATAATGAAATATTTAGACAATAGACCAAGGTTTCACAATGAGGGGCAACGTAACATACAAGAACAACATAGTTATGTTCGTTTCATTATATTTTGGCGGGATTGATCTGAGTTGTGCTTGCAAATAAGATTTTAGCTAGGCCTGGTAAGTAGAGGGTGTTATGAAGCGTTAGCACTATAATTACATTTTGTTTAACGGTGCCTATCTAACAAATTAAATGACAAGTTGGGCGCAACAATATAATATAATAGTGGGGAGTCTATTTTCTATAGTCCTAATCTGCATGTAACGAATATGGTTGGCGTGGTGGTTCAGCACCTCGTCCTTTAAGTATAAGGTTGAGGGTTTTGATCCCCACCCATGTGAATGGAGCAAACCATTTGGCCAGCCAGTGCTGACTGTTGGGACAAAAGATTAATCTAACCACTAGAGAAGTTTCACTGTTATATAGCTACTTGACCACCAAATTAAAGGAGAATTAGACTCAACAATATATCACTCCAGTCCATGATAAACCTTAAACCTGAAGACCCTATGGAAAAGCCCATCTTTCGCTTCCGCAGCATGCACCACATAATCCAATAATGTTGTATATGAACCCCACAATCCATTCGCCCTCCCTATTGGACCTTACAATAATTCATATATAACTATTTGTACATATTTTGTGAAATTGATTCAATTAAAATCATATAATGCACACTCATTCTCTTACTCTTTTTTTTTTTTTTTTGATAACAATGAAATACTATCATTCCTCATTTTTAAATAATACATTATAGCCCTGCGTGACTTAACTCAATGGATCAAGCATCACTGTACCCTGAAAGTCTTGCTCCACCGTACCCACTGAAGACATGAGTGGAAACTGAGAACTAACCCTTGGGCAAGGGTCCTCACCTCGGGGTTTAAAATCAGTCTAACATATATTGTACATAATTACAGATAGAATATGGTTTTCACTTATTAGAAAAAAGATCGAGTTTCAGTACATGTACTCCCAAATTTTACTACCTCAAATTTACTCCCTAATGTGACAGGCGTTGATAAATTATTTTCTTCATATGGGTCCTTGTAAAAGTGTCTGCATCAAAATTTTAAGTGTGGAAGTAAAAGTTGAGAGCAAAGAATGAGAGTAGATATTTATCGTATTTCATTAGAAACAATTTATTTTAAGTGATTTGACATTAAAAAAAAGCTAGTTGTATTATTGTACACTATGTCCTACATACTTTGCATATATTTAATTTGTCAGTCTCCCTCTTCGATCAAGTCAAACAAGGTTGAAATTATCCCACCTTCATCGTGTGCTGTTGCTTCAATTTAGAGTTTTTGTATCAGCCTACCAGTTAGGCCCTTCCATCCCAACATGTTTGGTTCAACGAAAACACAGAGAACGAACGGAATTACAATTCCTTTGTTTGAATTAATTAATTGGTTTGTCCAAACAATTCATCCCTTAGCTTGCTCAGTTTTGGCTATGGCCAAACCTTTTTTTCCCTAATTAATAAACAAATTCGAATTATTTGTTTTCAAAAAAAATTCAAATTATTTTTAAATTGCAAATGTATGCCTTATATATTTATTTTTTCTATTTTTGAAACCAAGTAAAATTAAGAGTTAATATAATTCTTATTATGTTGCGTTTTTTATGCAAATTGAATTGAAAAATTAAGTTATACGGAGTATTACTTTTTCTTTCCCTTATTTATAAAGTCCAATTCCATTTTTTAATTTTGAGTGATGAGAAAAAACCCACAACTATTAGTATTTGTATGCATGAAGAATCTACTCCATCATCTCCTTATCTCTACTCCACTTTTATTTCCCGATGTGCAAAGGATGATACGTTATTTTTATTCTGTGGGTCTCAAAGAAAATGTCAACATCAAAATTTTGAGAGGGAAAGAAATAATATTTTCCTTGCAAGAATTGCAATTGTTATACCATGAATCAGGATCCATGATGCATTGTGGACCTTGGTGCAAAACAAAATTCAAATTTTGTGTTTACAGTTAAAATATGATCTACTTTAGTTAATAAATCATGTGTCTGCTATAATTAACATATTATGTATATATAGTTAACATATCATGTACGTGTCTTCAATTTATTTATAGACACATAATCTATTAACTTCAGACACATAATTTGAATGTCATTTTGGACCAAGATCCACAATATAAGGTATACACTGGTCTATGGTATGATTTGGCGAATTGAAGAATCGAGAAAATCCAACCAAATTAATTAAACAATTAAGTTTGATAAGGATATAGTACCTAGCTAGCTACTTCTCACGTTCTCAGTATTCATTATATAGTTTGGTTCAACGAACACAGAGAGCGGAATTATAATTCCTTTGTTTGAATTGGTTTGCCCAAACAAATCCCTTAGCTTGCTCAGTTTTGGCTATGGCCAAACCTTTTTTTTTTTTCCCTAATTAATAAACAAATTCAAATTATTTTTAAATTGCATATATTATATGTATGCGTTATGTATTTATTTTTTATATTTTTTAAACCAAGTAAAATTAAGAATATAATTCTTATTAGGTTGTGTTTCATTATGCAAATTAAACATGGAGTATATCAATGTGAGGTCATGGGTTCGAACCTCAGTGGGGGCAATATTGGTGGTATTGAATCTTTATGCTTGGTAACCAAGTCAATATTATGTACATAATGATGTGTTCAAGTTTCAGTGAGAGCGGTATTGACTATTTATGTTTCGATAACAGAGTCAAATAAATCTAAAGTAGACCATGATCTATGATATGATTTGTCCAAAAGTTGAGACAATCTAATCAAGCAATTAACTTTGATAATCACAAGATTTCAATCAAGGATAGTAGCTAGCTAGCCACTTCTCAGTACTCATTATATAGTTTTACTTCCTAAATTATCTACCTAGGTACAAGGTAATAATAAGCTTCCTTGTCCGTAAGAACAGTCCAGGTGGTAAGAGTGCTCTACCTACCGCCGAGAGGTTGGAGGTTTGATCCTCAAACCCCTGTGTTTGAGCCGATCAGTTATGGGTAACCTAGACTGGTTTACCTCTTTGTGGTCCTTTGCCGGCTAGGGTCACAGGACGAGGAAAAAACCTCGTTAAAAGAAATAATAAGCTTCCTTTAATTTGTCTCTCTTGATCCTAACAGCTTGATTTTCATTGTGATTCCCTTGATCAAGTGCGTCTTTCCATGAATTACAACATAATCTTTAATGTCCAACCTTAAATCTTTTTATTTTATAACGTATCATTCCTTTTAATGTTTAATCAAATTAAAGATCAATAGATGTTTTTGATAACTACACCTAAACTATATATATCTAACAAATATATTGAAGATATTTTGTTTATTACTTTTCTTTTTTGTGCACAAAAAAAATACATTTTCCGACGACGGAATTGAATGAAGAAGAACACTGCATTAAATAGACGTACAAGTCAACGATTGATGACATGAATGAGACGAGATAACTGATGATTGATACTCTGATCTTTTCTTTTCTTTTTATATTTTATTAAAGCCGCTATTATTTGAAGGTGTGTAGTGAGTAAATTATGTATGCTCTGATGCTCCTATATAATAACCTACAAATTATATGAAAAAGTAAATTATATTATACTAAGAAGATTATGCGCAACAGACTACAAAACAAACATTTATAAAATTAAATTAAAAATTTTAATTCAAAAATTATATTTCACCTACTCGATTACCTTTTTCGAGGTTGCTGATCTTTTATTATTATGTAGTCATGGTTGGCGGCGCACATGGAAATAGACAATTTTGTTTTGTGTTCTTTGGGTGGGGGTTTTGGGTATGGACGCAGTAGCCCATCCTGTGGATAAGCTGGCCTGTCCTGTCCTTCTTCTCCTCTTGCGTCCATGCCAAACCTTTCTATTTATCATTTTTGTCCACACACAATTATGCATATATACTTGCACACACCATTATTGTACATTCCAATTTATCAAGTCTTTGGGTGATAACTACGTAGGGTTAAACAATGTGGAAGGACTTAATTAACATGTATGCATACAAGCAAGAATACAATGGAGGATCAATTTGTGGTCCAACAACACAATATGCACTTCGTGAATTGTTAAACAATTATATTATAATGTGTGTGTATACACAAATATCGTATAACAATATTAAATATCGTATATTTGTGAGTAGTAAAGGTAGCCATCGCTATAGTGTGGATAGCAGTGTCACTGGAGTCCTTTAATTTGTGATGGAGGTCGGAGATGAGTTAAGAGAGAAAAGAATAAAAGAAAAAAGAACAACTCGTGAAATATTAGACGATCAAGTGCAATCTCAACTAAAGCGGTGAGATGTGAAACAATAATGTTATATTCAAATTATGTAAATATTACATTTTATATTGGAACATGTTGGAAGGAGCAAAAAATTTTACTCTCTCAACTATACATACTCCCTGAGATGGCATAGTTTCAGTCAAGATCGACTTTGAAATGAGTTAATTCCAGCAATGGTCATCCGACTATGTTGATTTTCCAAAATTAGTCCCCGACTTTTAATTTGGACAATTTAGGTCCCTTGACTTTCAAATTCTTTCCAACGTTGGCCCTTTCATTAAATTTTGGTAAAGTTAGATCAAATGAAGGGGTAAAATTGTCCGTTCACCTGTTTAGTGTATTATTACTCGTATTTTTCATGTCCTATACGTTGTATATATGAATATAATCTCAGTCGAAGTCTCAATCTAAGCCATTATAATGAGATTATATTCATATATATAATGTATAGAACAAGAGAAATACAAGAAATAATACACTAAACATGTGAAATGACAATTTTATCCCTTCATTTGACCTCAACTTAACAAAAATTTGACGAAAGGATCAACATTGGAAAGAATTTGAAAGTCAAGGGACTTAAATTGTCCAAATTAAAAGTCGGGGACTAATTTTGGAAAATCAACATAGTCCGAGGACCATTGCTGGAATTAACTCACTTTGAAATCATGGGTCCCACTAGTTGATTTTCCTTGTTTTCTTGTGAAGACAACTTAGAAGTACGATATGATATTTGATAGTAAAAATGAAAGTTTGTGTAGAAGAATTCTTTTATATATATGTTCATACCGGGTGATTATTGTATGGAACAAATTTTATTTTTTTGGTTAGGTATTGAAAAGAATTAAACAGTATATATATGGTCTTAATTAATTTCAAAATCATATCCCTTTTGATTTTTAAGAAATTAAATTACAAGGTACAATCAACGCATCACTCTCAACTAATTAAGGTGGAGAGTTAATGTGGAGACCAATATGGGAACAGTAGATTAAACATGCATGGCCCACATTTTCTATTTGCCCTTCAACGGCTTCAGAAAGATACATACATACATACATATATCATCAACATACGTATAATTAGGGATTAGGCCGGAAAACTTGTGTTTCAGTGGAAACCACCACCAGATAGCTCAACCTTCGCATCACGCGGCGGCGACGGCAGCAATGTCATCGCAAATATCCCGCTCAAGGCCGCCGACACCGCTCCCACCACAAACGCCGGCAAATTCCCACCGCCGAACGCCGCATCCCAAGGCCCACTCAAGAACGACACGAACATCTATCGTATCATATTAATCAGGTAAAATCATCAAAGTCAAATTTTAAAAAAAAAAATTATTATAATTCGGGACTAAATTAGATATTAACCCTAACGATATAAAATCTTTAATTGTAGTGAAATTATACCTGTGGTATAACGATTGATAGATTGAGGACGCCTAAGGAGAGGCCTGTATAGTGACGTGGAATATTAATTAAACATAGAAATCATGACATGAAATCACGTGTGTGTATATATAATAATTTATTATTGTATTTGGGCTTTTTTTTTTTAATTTTTACCTTGTCCAGCGCCAGCATTACTGGAAAAGATGGATGCCAGAGCGAATGGAATACTAAAAGTGACCTGCAAAATATAAAAAACAGAAATTAAATAATTACTCTCTAAAGTATATGGACCGACGTAATGTTAGTTATTCATACTATATTCTTTGGGTACGTTTCAAAATTTTGTGGACTTACCGCGAGAGGAATTCCGAGGACGGCGAATACGACCAAGGCGCCGGCCTTAACGCCGGCGGTGGGTGAGAGGACGGTGCCGTTGGGGTCGACCCGGCGGGTATGCTCGGCCATTTTGGTGACCAAAACCGTCATGCCCAAACAAATCGCCAAGATGAAGTTAACGCCGCCCCAGAGCTTCTTGACGCCGCCGAGGCGCCGCGCCAGGAGCTCCACGCCGATCGACATGAAGCCCAAGACCACGGAGTTGAGCATGAGCCCCAGCGCTCCGGCATGCACGCCTCTAGAGTAGAGTCTGTCGCCGACTTTGCCGCCGAACACCTCCTTGGCCATCCAGTCGGTGTCGTAGAGCAAGAAAGGGAACCACGCGATCCAGTTAAGGGCCGTGACCAACAGGAGAATCCACATGGGCCTTGGGAGGTCCTTCAAGGCGCCGAAGATTTCGCCGAAGAATGGCACCCCTTTCCCCTTTTGCGCCTTCTCGCCGCCGTCGGCGGCGTCTTTTAGCTCCTGCTCTTTCACGAAAGTTAGCGCCATGGTGGTCACGGTCAGCAAGAGGGCGACGGAGATGAAGAAGCAGCTCTTGAGATTGGCGCAGTAAGGGTCGCAGGCTTTTGTCTTTGAAAAGGGGAAGACCTTATAGAGGTGAGAGTAGGAGCCCGCCGCGTAGCCGAGGATGTTTCCGACGGCCATGAAAAAAGAAAAGAGTGCGTTTGACGCTCGCATTTTGTCGGCGCTCCCGCCGGAGAGATCCGCCAACAATGCCCTGCATGGACCCTGAATAAAAACAAGTGATATTAGAATCAAGTCACAATTGACCCGTCCACACTATGTGTGACCAAGAAATTCTTGAGCAGAGGCCAGTAAGGTAGAAGGTATATTACTATGTTATTATTATTTTTCTGAATAGTAAAGAAAACAGGTAAAATGGGACAGAAAAACAGGTAAAATGGGACAGAATGAGTATAATATAATATACCTGTAACATGTTATTAGCGACGTCGAGGATCCAAAACCCGACAACAAAAACAGTAACGGCACGGGGCTTGGTGGTTTTGTCGAGGCGGTCGCCGGCGGCGTGGCCGATATCAGCGGCGAAGCCAATGAGGAAGACAGCGAAAATGACGAGCAAGGCGCCGGAAGCAATAAAGGGGCGACGGCGACCGAAACGCCAAGTGCAATTGTCGCTGTAGTAGCCGACCAGGGGCTGAACAATCATGCCGGAGACGGGCCCACAAAGCCACATAAAGGACGCGAATTTGTGAGGGATTCCGAGCAGCTGAACGTAAGGGGTGAGGAGGGAGAGCTGCAGGGCCCACCCGAACTGAACTCCCGCCGCAATGGACGCCACCATTACTATCTTCCATATCGGCGTCACCGCCGCCGCCGCCTCCTCCTCCGCCTTCTCCACTTGCAAGGAGGTTTTTCCGTTAACGGAGTCTCTCTCCATATCTATATATTTCACTAATTATATTCTACTAATTAATCTCACCTTAGAAAGCTAAGGTTAGTGAACTTGGTAGAACTGAATGTTTGAGGCAAGGAAATATATAGAGAACCAACATTGTATGACCCCAGGCCCCAGGGGTTGGGCGAGGGGGTGGGGGTAGGGGTTGGTACAAGCTAAGACTATTCAACTTGCAGAGAAATGGCTGGCTTGGGGTTTAGAAATCAGAAATGGTTGGTGTAAAGTGGCAGAGAGAGACCATCCAATAGGTAGGATTGAAGGAAGGTAGAGAATAATAATAATATTGCAATAATTGTATGGGGTATGTTTAATAATTTTTAATAATATCCGATACAATTATGTATGGTATGTAATTATATTGAATATGGTCACGATCAACCTGATAGAATATAATATTCTTTAATAATACAAATGAAATTAATTGATTTTTACTTTATGTGAAAATTAAAACTAAAATACTTCAAATAAAGCATGCAGTATGATGACATTCGGACTACTATTATTCAAAAAATAAGAGCAGCTTGGTTTTTTTAAAAAAAAAAATTTCAAAAATACTACTTAGACTCCAAAAATTTACTCTCAAATTTTACTTCCACTAAGTGTTCAAATTTTATTGGAAAAAATAAAAAAAAAATTGATAAAAATCATGACACTTATTATATTAAACAATCAAAGCATGCGACATCACAGAGAGCAGAAAATGAGAGTACATACATATAGAATTACTCAAAAAAATTTGTACTTTTTGGTGCAAAAGATATAGATCAATCTTATATAATAAACTTCTCTTAACAAAGAATTGTCATATTGTTTTAGTGCATGCTATATTTTTATGTTTTGTTAAGTGACATTTTTGGCAAGTTATTCGAAAAAGGAATTAGTATATTTATGTATTATGTTAAGTTGGAAAGGAGATTTTGATTGAATATGTATTTTCAAGCTCAACTAAGTCAAATCGCGACCACTAAACCTTGATTCATGACCTCTCATCTAGGAGAATCACTTCATGTCGCTCGACCACAAAACTTTTGGCACATTAAAAATTAACTATGTAGTTATGAAATGGTAATTTTATTTTCTTATACTTACATAGCCGTCAGTAGTATTATATATATGTAGATAGCATGCTGAGCTCAACCCATCAAGCGGCTACCTAACCTTTTCAAATCTTTGAAGACTCAAATTATGGGAAGACGTGGAAAGTTAGCTAATTGATCTGGTGGTTCAATTAAGGAAAACATGCAATGAAAAATGTTATTTTTAGACTTAATAATTATTTCATTTATTTTCTTGGCATGGCACTATTATATATATATATATATATTCATTAGATACATTTCACCCACCATCTATCTACATCGTAATAAATACTTCAAAACAATATTATAATGACATGAAGTGAGTGTAAACGTAGCATTATGATATAGGGAGATTTCCGTGTTGACTGTTTACTAATTAAGGAGCAAGAAAATATTAGTATGTGATGTTGAAGAATGCATGCAGCAGAAGAAAATATCTGTCAAAGATGGGAATTGAAGATATAAATATGAAAGTAAAGAATCTTGAAAATTACCAAATGTGAAGACTCAAACAGGGAAACAATAATTTTGGACTTTCCAGAGATGTTATGCTTGGATGAGAATTGAATCATGGAATATGTACATAGATGAACCAATAAGCTAAGAGATATGAGTAGCATAAATTTAGAAAACATTGGAGATCAGAAGATTTTGGCACATATTTTGGAGAAAATATTTAGGAAGATTTTATTCTTGAGCTTTCATCACTTACTAGAGAGATCATAAGAGTTCTTGGCTGGGGTCGAACACTCAAAGTGAAGTGATTTCGCACTATATTGCACCAAGGGAGTTGATATTATTCAACTGACACTACATTTGAACAATATTAAATGCCAAGATATCTTTGTGTTGGTTACACCGAACTTAAATTTTAAATTGTAATAATTACCAAAGAAATTAAACTAGATTGAAGAGAGATGAGAGGTAAGTGAGAGACATGAAAATAAAGAATTCGAAAAATATCTTCAAACTAAAAATCTAAAAAGATATTTGACACTAAATTGGACATTTTTCATATATCAGAATGAATATTTGCCTTTGATCTTATTTTCTTTGAATACCCAAAAAAAAAAATCCTGAAAATGACCTTTGAAATGAAAATTATTTTTCGAACTAATAACATTTAAGTATCAATTATGTCTTACTCCCAATAAAAATACTGACCCTATTACATTGTAGTATACTTTTCTCAACCTGTTGAAGCACAAAGAGTCAATTTCGAGATCTCCTCCACTGAGACTCGAACTCATGACCCCCCATCTGAGGGTAGCCACTACATGCCAATTGAGCACAAGGTGCTTGGCAATGGTGTGTTAATTCGTTGTACTCAAATTAAATATTATTAATCGTTATATTCTGAAAAGCATCTAACATATCTATTTTAAGAAAATTGTATGTGACAAAAATCTCAATTTCCTTATTTCTTGCTTGTACATATATCAATGTCAGTGTTAGTATATATGTCGATTTATATTTTGTAATGCCTGTCACAAGTTAAATATGAAATATAAAATTTTAGTACAAATATCTGTTCCTTCACAGCCCCACCCCCTTAGCCCCTCCTCCGTCCAAATTAAAATAAAAATGCAAAAAAAATAATAATAATAAATAAATAAATAAATAGCGAATGCCATAATAAGAAATAAATAAATAAATAAATAGCGGCTTGAGAATTTTAGCACGGAGTTCAGATTGTAGTACTTACGTAATGTATAAAGCCAAATCGTATCGTATATGGTTGAATAGTATACTCAAATAATACTAACTGCTCACACCATTCATTATACACTTAATTGGTAGGCCCATTTTCATCACATCAATAAATTTGAATTAGACTCTATCTTGTTGTAAACTCTAATTCAAAATGGCATTCATATTATGTTTCTGCAGTTAACATAATATGTGTTATCAATTAACAGACGTGGCCGTCCACGTGTCTATATTTAATAGATAAAATTTTCGTAAATAACTCAAACTTTGGTACAAGTAACATATGTTAAAGTGCAAGTGTTCAAGTAAAATCACTAAAAAGTGCGATCATTTTCACTTAATAGTGTAAGTAATTTACATTTTTAACATTGGTGCACCTAAAGATAACGTCTTTCACATTGGTGCATTTAATAATAACGTTTAGTGCAACTAATGACAACGTTAGGTGTACATTATTTGTTACACTTTTAATACATTTTACTTGTACCTAGGTGCATTATATGAAACTGTTACCTACACTTTTAACACAATTTACTTGCACTTCAAACTTTAATTATTTACGAAATTGTCACCGCATTTTTTTTAAATAGTGTTTCTGATCCGTTAGATTTGAACACGTGAACTGTTATCATTGGTGCTCATTTTTCTTCTGAATAGTTACTTCTTACCTGATCCATCTCTTGTATATATATAATGCTTTTTACTCCTATTGTATAAAAATAATAAATACATGTCAATTATATGGAGAAAGACGACATAAATAGACAATTTAAGTAGTCTACTCCATATGGAAGAAATTTGTGCGTGTTTTGACTTTAGGTGGGTTATGACAAAAACCATAATGTTTGGAGTAGCTGATAAATGACAAGTGATGACCACTTGCAGGGTCTTGCTTTCCTGGAAAAGCATGGAACGTAACTATACCATTCTTACTTGGCTGCACAACCATAAATCCCTTTAAGACTATATGTAAGATGAGACTTTATTTTAAAAGGAATAAATTAAAATTTAAATGTATGCAAGTATATAAACAAATTTATAATTATAAATATAAAATTTCATTGAGTTGATTCAATTTTTTGTCCTTAATTTATGTGTCATTATATTCTACTTTTAGTCATTTTTAATTTTCTCAAAACACTCCATGTTGGTCATAGTATTATTTTGACATGAGCATTTTTTGTCTTTCGCCAACAAACATGTTCAAATGACGTTAAATACAAGGACATTTCGGTCTTTGTATACAAAATGGGTTGACCCGCTATATTTCATTTTTATTTTGAAAAATCCCTAATTCACGGCTAGAGTCTCATTTTTTCTTCAATCGCAATCCACGTCTCCCTAACCTAAGCATCTGTTGCAGTGGAATGATACATATAAATCTATGACCAGAAAAAAAAATTTAGCACTTAGAACTTAATAGATTGAAATGTCCTCATATTTAACGCCATTTATATAGGTTTGTTAGAGGATAAAAAATGATCATGTAATCGAACAATACCAAGTAAAAAATAAAAAGTAAAAAAGATGGAGTATGTAAGCCAAATTTAATATATATTTGTATTGATCGTTATTATTATTATTTAAAAATATTCATTTTAAACAAATTAAGGTTTATTTTGAAAATATTAAATATCTAAGTTAGTAGATATTATTATTATTATTATTATTATTAGTATTATGTATTTTACAAGCAACGTGCCGTAGTTTAGTTCAATTGGAAATTTTTAATATTAAAACGAGAGCATGCGTAATTGCGTATAAGCTAAAGACTCCTAAAGTCCTAAAGCGATAAATTATTAATTGGAAAAGCAATTATTGACTTCGGGTAGGGAAAAGGGTAGTGGTATAAAAGTAATAATAATAGGAAAAAAGACAAAAATGGAAGACTCGAAGGAGACTTTAGACTTAAGAGTTTCCCAGCAGAACAGATAATCGAGGTAAAAACGAAAATGTTTTGTTGAGAATAAGTATGAAAAGTTTGACTTAAAATAATTCCGGCATATATTCGATCTTTAGACTAGAAAAATGATTCACACATAATCATACAAAATTATTAATTTTATATTTTATAATTTTTTTTGCTGAATAAGTCAACTTCATCACTATTTAGTCATCATCAAGTAAAGTTATATATGGTTGTGCAAATTTATATGCATTTTGGCATGTAGCACCATTCTTTCTTTTTAAAATGTTGAATTTCCAACTCCAAGAATTTCACGTCCCAACACAATAGAACATCTGGGAGGTGGGAGGATGTAAATCATGAAAACTCAACTGAACACATATGTTAGACATTTGCTTACTATGTACAAGGAGCTCATTATTTTAAAAGGTTGCTCCCACACTGGCGCACACGTAGCAGTGTAGCACCATTCTTTATTAATAATTACTCAACACGTGTCATCTTTTTATTAGATATGAAAAAGATATGTAAATTTCTTATTAACTTGCAATAAAATCAACCACTGACTAATAATTTAAAATAAAAAATAAAAAATTGAGAGTGATAATTATAGGGGTAGAAATCATTTTTCATATGCATTTATTTTTCTTATATATTTTTGTTTCAATTCCTGTTTTATGTCTTATATAGACTATATTTATTGCCCACGTTGGCTCTTTTATTTTTTTAATTATTTTCTTTAATGATTTTTATCATTTTCAAATTTGAGTTTAATATAAATGTTAATGTAATTTTTAAATATATAAATTCTATTCATTAATTAATTAGATTAAAATTAAATATTATAAAAAGTTAAATTATAAATAGTTGAAGTCAAACTTAATTATCCGTAGTCCATTTTGGGATAAGTGGCCTATTATATTAGGAAATTGTTATTTTATTCCAAGCTTAATTATATAAAATAATGAGAGTTGTAATAATAAATATTAAATTTAAACTTTTCTTATCAAATAATTATTTATGATTAAAATATTTCATCATAAATTATTTTATTTTATTTTTTTTTTGAAAACCCATCATAAATTATTAATTAGATAAAGTCGCATAAATTTATACAAATTTTGAATTCTATGAATACCCTTCTCTACATGCATGTGTCAAATTTATGAAGGCACTTGGTATTAGAAGTTTGCACACTAAATAATTTAGGAATAAAGATCAAATAAATTATTAAAATTATGCTTTCAAAAAATTTATTACGAAATAATAATTAGGCACCAATTTTTTTTAAAAAAAAATTATAATTTCATATCCAAACTCACGCAATTAAATTCTTTGGCCTTATTTTTACCTATAATTCTATAAATATTATGTAATGTTGACATGGCATTAGCATCATTATTTGGCATATTATTTCTTATTTTAAAATCTTTTTGATTTTTTATTTTAATTTCTAAAAAAAATGATTCCTTTGTTTATCTGACAATGAAAGCTGTGAAAAATTCCAAACTCCTTTATTTTTTTTCCAACGTTGAAAATTGAGACATTGCGAAAATCTGTTGTCTTCTTCGTAATCTCGTCTTCTTCTTGTTTCGGAAGAAGACGAGATGAAGCTATTGGTGAAGAAGATGACTGAAAGAAGAAAATGAAGGAATCTTTCTTTATCTGACAATGAAGAAGACAATGTCATCCAATGGATCAACATAATATCAACAAAGGAATCTTTAATTTAGGATGTGGTTGAGTGGAAGAGACTTATCCATTCTTAATCAATAGTCAAGAGTTCAATTCTGTCCAGAATTAGTCATTCAACAGTGAAAACGGTAGATAAATAATTTGACATTTGCAATTTAAAAACTAAAAATAAAAGGGGAGGGACCATAACCATCATATTTGGATTTTGTATAAGCAAGTTTAATAAGTTACTATCTGTTTTAATTGCACTATTTTACAAGTTGAGTGTATAATTGAATCGAAACTTCTATTTTTCTCCTTATACATTTTTTTCAACTTAAGTTTATTTTTGCTTTTTTATTTTTGTAAACAAAAAATTAATGTATAAAAATATATCATTAAAAAGATCTAACCAGATCTTTTAAATGACCAATATTGATATATATTTTAAAAAAATAAATCTATGTACATATTAAGTCATTACTTTAGTATAATTTTTATGTACATTAAACCGTGTGTTTTTATGAACATATAGAAGAAACATTATGAACCTACTCTAAACTGAATAAAAATACATATGATATGCATTTTGTTTAGTATTTATGGACATTAAGGTTTAGATTTATGGATATATTAGTACGTAATGATAAAAATTATTAAACATGGTATGTTTGTCAAAGATTTTGTGGTCTAGTGGCACTTGGTTTACACTCTTACATAAATTTGAGTGAGTTCAAGTCTCATAAGTGACAAACACTTTATTCTTGATTAGTAGTATATTTTTCAGTACACATATTAAATTTTCATATTAATTTGACTCGTCTTCCGAATCAATAAGACGTTCTTACAGGAGAGTCACTCACACAACAAGCAACAATAAATCTGTTGACATAGAACCCATTTATACTTTTTAGATAAGACTTCAAGTTAGATGGCTTTCACCACAACAACTAACAAAAGCAAGACTTGGTGCATTTAACAATGCACCCTCCACCCCCTACCCCCCAATAATTTATTGTACGTACATATGTAAAAATAATGAGCTGTGATTCTCATCAGACTGTGAATTGAATTTGATATAATAAAATTGAATTGAATTTTTTAAATAAACGTACTACGTACTTCACATTTGACGATTTTGACTGCCAACTAGCCTAGCAAGGACTTGTGGGGGTACTGTTAGATCGATTATCCCATTAAATTAAAATTAATGGAAATGATAAAGTTAATCATGGTTTTTGCAAAGAGTTAGTTGTTGCACAAGAGAGACCATATAAATGCAGTGTTTATTCAAAAAGGATCACTCCATGAGTCAGTTATCCACTTTGGAATCTGTATCCACGCAAGGGAGTCTTGTATTTTAATTTACAAGTCACTTGTTAATTGGTTTTAAATTAGTTTGTGGAATTTTTCTTTGATGGACTATAATGCAATCGATCACATTCATAATTAAATAAGTAACATATGGCTCCAAATGAGTTGCCAACATTTACATTAAATTCTTGAATTCAAATCATCATCATTTTCCATGACTTAGCTAGTGGAGAATCTTTAGTCAACACTGGAATGAGATCATTTTGGAGAGTATTCCCACTCACAAATTTGGTCATGGGCTCCATCTCTCAGCTATTTATAAATGATATATATATCACTGTGTTTCTTCAGTCTTTGTGTTCCCACCTGCCACTCTGTGATGGGTATCTTGTTCATATTATTTAATTTAATAATAATTTACTCAGGGCGTAGCCGTTTGATTATTCCTGGGTGGGAAGTTATTTTTCAAAAGGCTTTTGAGAAAATGAATTATACCAAACAGCTAATTTATCAAACACTTTTTTACAATCAGTTAATATTACAATTAATTATACTTTCTAACCCAATCAACTAATAACATCAGCTAACAACCATTTATCAAACATGACCATAATTATGTACATAAATTCAATTATAATTTTTTTAAATCAAACGGGAGAAGGCCGGGGAGAGGGCGACTAACCACTATCCCTCACTCTTCTGGCTAGATTAAATTTAATTCTAGTTAATTATTGTATTTGTCATTGTTTATTGTGGTTACGTTGTAATGCACAAATGGTGAATTTATCACAATATAATTATATTCGTTGCATTTGAATTAATGCACGTCAAATCACAGTAGTATTCATTACTTTGAAAGTAAATGTTAATTAGAGTTGTCATATATCAATATCATTGCTATGTTATGTGTTGTACAAGTTATTAAATTCTCATAAATATTATGGAGTATTATCTCTAATCTATATCACTATTTTCATAAATACTACGATGTAATGATGTATATCTCTAATCTATATCATTATTCTCATAAATATTACAGAGTATATCTCTAATCTCTACCACTAATCTAAACTTTAATAAGAGTAAAAAATGAATGAATATTATGTTGTAAGTATAGTTGCATCAATGTTTTTCCTCTTTTTTTTTTTTTTTTTGGGTTATTTGTTGTACTTTTAAACATTCTTTTTTTTTTTTTTTCTTCTCTTCACATTTTTTCTTTTGACATTTTCATTAACATTAGTGTTTAACTAGAATGAAGATTTTGTTAGTGGTATAAGTGGATGCTATTGAATGCTTTACATACTTTGATGTGTTTTGTGTTGTAGATTTATATATTCTTACCAATTATACCATCGGTATTTTCTCTTTTACTAATTCTAACGTAACCTCACAATGTAAAATATACAAACACATACATAGCTTTTAGATAGTTTAACTTAATAATAGTTTTGAATCAATAAACAACGTGTATCTATTTTAATATAATTTCTTATTTAAAATTTCAGCTTTTTAAAATTCATTTAAAAAAAATATAGTCTTTCATTTCATTTATTATGATATCGATGTTAAAATTCTAATTAGAAAAAAAAATATATGAAAAGAAAACTATTTTCATTTGTCAAAAATATAACCATTTTGAAACATACAAGACATACTAAGCTCAATATATATATTTTTAGAAATTTATGTGAAATAATAATATTTCATAACATAAAAAATTAAAATTACATGCATCTTCTAATAACTGTAAAATTTATGTGTTTCAATCATATATTTTTACTATCTTTATTTTCATTGAGCATTTCTCAATCTCGATCACCCCGTGTGTGTTTATAACTAGTTATCTCAAAATTTTGGGTGAAAAGAAATATTTAAAAAATCTAATAAAATATGAATTACAAAATTATTTTTAAAAATTAAGACCATTTAAAATTTCAGTAAATAATATAAGATTTTCAAACAATCTAATATATGAATTATACATACAAGTGTTATTGGATCACCACGTCTCATATTTGAATCTTATCCCAATTTGGATTGACAGATATTTATGTTCGTTTTTTCATTAAATTTTTTTTTTATACATCATGCTATAAGACTTGTACAATATTTTGGAGTAATATATCATTACCATTATAATTCCTGTTATTTTTTGTACTATTGTTATCATGCACATGCATCCACCATATATTTTCTTATCTTCTTCCATAATAATAATGATACACAGCCAAAGGCCTTGTGGTCAAGCGGCATTCGGTGTACACTCCCATGTGGAAGGGAGTGGGTTCGAGCTATGAACAGATACTTCATTGTAACCGAGTCAGTAGAACTCAAAAATAATGATACACACATTATATATTGGAGTTATATGCTAGCTATTTCCTAAAAAATAAATATCAAATATATAAAAATGTTTTACATTATTATTATTATTTAAAATAATATAAATATATAAAATCTAAATAAATCTAAAATTTTAATATAAAATACTAATATTGAGCACATATTTCTATGCATTGCACATAGAAAATACTAGTCAATTATATCATCAAAATATATACAAGATGATGTAATTTTCTTGAACCAAACTCCCCTAAAAGTAACATCGGATTCCTAGTTTCTATACCAATAAAAATGAAAATTGCTAATTGTGGGGGATTTAATTAAGACGCATCATTAAACTTATTGTACAAATAATGGGTGTCACTGAATATTAGGTAAAGAATAATAAGTTGGATAAGCACGTACACGTGGTTTGTGGGAAGAAAATTTTGATTATAGTTATTATTGTTCTAGCATTTGTGGAAAGAAAATTTTGGATATGTACATATCATGGTGCATGCACTAAAAATATATGGCTGATCTTCAAAATGCCA
Source organism: Ipomoea trifida (assembly GCA_003576665.1). NCBI lineage: Eukaryota > Viridiplantae > Streptophyta > Magnoliopsida > Solanales > Convolvulaceae > Ipomoea > Ipomoea trifida. The sequence goes on along the minus strand of CP025656.1, from coordinate 18,107,022 downwards.
TTCACACTTGATTCATTCAATAATTATGTTCTGGTATTGATCGAGAATCCACCTTGCAGAATAGGGGTACTAAATACGTGTTTTGTTCGCTGAAAAATGTTTTATTTGAATTTGAAGAAAATTGACTTTTTTTTGTTTGGTTCATGAAAAATATTTTTCGGGCCCCCTTGGTATTTTATTTTCAATGAAAAATAAATAGGATAATTATGTCTTCACCAACTTTTCTTAATTACCGTTATAATTATAGTTGTTATTATTGTGTAGGGATATAATTATCTTTATATTCATTATTCTTTACAATTCATAACCCAACCAAACCATTGAATTCATATTCCCAGTACTTTTTTTTTTCACTAACCAAACAATTGAATTCATTTTTTGAAATTTATTTTTCATGAAATTTTAATTTTATTTTCTTTAAAATTTTAAAATGTCACGTATGTTACATTTGTCAACATGTATGTAAACTGAAAGTCATACAGAGAGTGGAAGTATGAAATAAATTTGTCCTTGTACATATACGTACACATAACAGTAAAGGCACTTTGTATTAGTGTAGCATTGACATCTCAAAATGTCGTACGTTATTGCATCACATCCTTTGTACTCTTTTTTTTTCTTTTCTTTTCTTTTCTTTATATATAATAGCAATAAAGGCACTTGATTGATAATTGATTCAATGTTTATTTATTCTCTTATATAGTTATATCTTAGAAAAAATTGTATTTTTTTCTTCAGTTATATCAGTGGTACAGACTTAGTCCCTGAGTTATATGCGTGACCATTTTAACCAAATAAGAACGGACGCGCAGGAAATAATTATGAACCAATTGAGCCGTTTATTTAGAAAGATCTAACAGCTTTAAAGTAGTGAAAAAGGAAAAAACGTGATGGCATTTTCTCAAATAACTTGAACTTTAGGTGCAAGTAAAAACAATATGGAGTGCACTTAACAACATCATAGAGTGCAACAGTATTAAGTGCACCTAACGTTAGTACTAATTGCATCGTATGTGAATGTATTAATTACTTACTTGCACACTATAGTACTAAAGGTGCAACGCACTTTATAATGTCGTTAACTGCACACTTGCACATAAGGATGGCAACATGGTAGGGCAGGGGCGGGGAATGGGGTCCTCGTCCCTGCCCCGAATTCAACCCTCTGTCCCCGAGCCTACCCACATTCCCTGGGTTTTCCCATCAGGGTCGGATTGAACTGACATCCATACTTAAACCAATTACTTACACTTTAAAGTTCAAGTTATTTATAAAAATGTCACCGCATTTTAAAAAAATATTTATGATCTGTTTGATCTTTTCATATGGACAACTTTGATTAGTTCATAGTTCTCTCTTAGGCAATAGTTCTCATAAGAGTGTGCCCATATATATATATATATATATATATATATATAACTTCTACCTAGGTGACCCTCCAAGTCGACGCTAGCCTCAACTACACCACATACTTGCCCGTGACCTTGCTTTGATACAAATTGTCAAGTCAAGCATTTATCATTAAATCAAAAGTTATAAAAGCGAAAACATAAATTTATTTTTTTTATTATACTTATGTAGCAATCAACGTCATATTCCTCCAAGTCAATGCTCAACAATTAGCCTATACTTAATTAAATATATGATAATTATCATTTTGAAAAATTAATTAAAAAAAATTAAGGTGGTTCTTAGTAGCCTACCTAACATCCTAACCCACCGAAAGGAGCCCATAAACTCCACACCCAAAATTCAAACACTAAACTTAAAGAAAGTAGCACAAACTAAAATACTACTTTTTTATTATGTCATCCATTCTCTTTTAGCATTCATGGACATGATATCACTTTTTGTTTTGTTTTTCCAATTTTTTTAAGTTTAGGCTAATCAACTAATTATCACACTTTTCATTGGAAGTCATGGAATATCTACTTTTGACGTGCAATGCATTAAGAGGACAATATAAAATTCGTTTGTCTACTTTTCCACTGGCAAATATATATTCTTGTTATTATATATCGTGCTAAAATAAAAATATAAAAAACTAAAAAACATGCACACAGTACAATTAGTTGGTGATGAATTTCCTCTAAAATTCAATTACGAGTACTTTTTTAAAAGTGAAATCAAATAATATTACCAAAATTATTACAATACTTTTAATATTTTTTTTTTGTTAAAAAATATATATTCTTTCTTTTCTCAATATAGTTCATATGACAAAAATACTCTTGCATTTTTTTTAAAAGTATTTTAGATAAATGGAGCATTGTAGTAAAGAGTATTTTAGTTTGTTTAGGTATGGTATGAGTGTGATAAAACTACATGAGTTAAAATGGTTACTCAAAACATGAGCGGTACTCATCAGAATATAATGCGTTCACTAAATCTAAAATGATAACTCTTCTATATCGAGATATCAAAATACACGTACTTTTAGAATCCACATCAAGAATATTACTAAGTGCACAATGCACACTCATGAGTAGTGATTAAGATTTTTCTCGAATAATCTTCTACTACATCTCAGGCCTCATAATTCAAGATTAGTAATTAATAATGTTGAGTAAACTTGCCATGATATCACTATTAAAAAATTGTATTGATCATTATGTCCTTGGGAAATTTTTATTTCTCTTTTTATCTTTTCCAATTAAACTTTAGTAATTTATTATACCCCTTTTCCCCTTATATTGGTAAATTAGCTAAAGTTTATTTATTTAAAAAATACGGAGTATTATATAACCAAAAAACAATTAGATAAAGTTCTCATGCGGCAAACTGATTCATGATGACGGCAAAAGAAAACTACACTTTGACTCCTTAGAAGACATTTGGAATATTAGAATCTTCTTATGAATAAAAAATTAAAGGATGATGTTAGTTTGGAACTAAACAAAGACTTAAATTTTGCTCCCAAAGATTGAATTCTGCCAAAGAACTTGTGGTCAAGTGGCATTCGATGTTCCGGTTAACACTCTCACATGGATGATAGGAGGAGTGGGTTCGAGCCTCCACTACATTGTAACAGAGTTCTTTGCTCTCAGTAGCTACTATTACAAATAAAAATATATATTGTATTTTTGTAAATAAATTAAAAGAGAAAATTGCCTTTTCTCTTTTATTTTAATATTAAATAAAAATAATTAATGGATGGATGGTATATACGTATACTAGTGTAGTGTTAAAATGCCTTAGTTTGTAATATAAATGAGTAAAATTCAAAATTTTTTTTTTTTTTTTTACATTTTAAGAATGGTGACAAAGGGATTACAAGACAAAAATAATCTCTATATAAGAAATAAGTGATGGACATGACCGAGTTTAGCCCGCTTGATTTGAGACGTGGTTAAATGGTTAATGTTCGCCTTCTTATTTCACTTTCCTTTTTTGTTTTGAGTGCATAGCTACTTTCTCAACCTACTGAAGCACAAAGAGTCAACAATCGCCTCCACTGATGCTCGAACCCACTCCCTTACACGTGAGAGTGTAAATCGGATGTCAATAGACCACAAGGTCTTTGGCAATAGGAACTCTGTAGTTAAGTGCTTGACTTACAAGAGTCTCACGATGGGAAATATTTATCCTGATAAATTTGATATCTATATATGACTTTAAATATAAAATTAGAAAATACTTTTCATGAAATTATTTTAGATAAAATTCGAATTTATAACAGGAGAACTCATCTATCTAGACAACTCATTATTATTGTTTATTGGCATCATGATTATCCATTTATCTTACCTTTCCTCACTTCATATACTGAATTAATGTGATTCTATTTTATCACTACTTCCCCTAATTGCCCTTTGTTCTTTTAGGGCGGCTATATGATATTGAGATATGATCCTCCTTGCACTTGGAGCAATAACTATAATGCACTATGCTTATCAAGTATGGTGCACTACATTTTTTTTAAAATAATTACATTTAATTTAATAATTTAACTTGACATGTATGCTACCCTAAATGAACCCAAGATTAAATTAATTTAATCCCATAAAATGCAAATGTCAATGTAGTATGCAAAACGTATAAAACCTAATAGTAATAAAAAAAATCATTAAATTTAAGAAAAAAATGTCAATTAGGTCACTAAACTTTATTGTTTTTGTTTAATTGAATTATGTGCAATTGAACAATTAAACAAGTAAAATCTGTGCAATTATGATATTTTTTCTAGTGGAATCCAACCACATTGTTTACATGGCATGTAATAAGATAGAGTTTTTCTTTCCTCTGCCGTGCTAGTTAGGAAAAAATATTGAAGTCTTCTTAGATTGCATTCCCTGCAAGAAAAAAGAGTCTTTTTAGATTGCCTTCCATGCATGTATGCGAGTATGTCATGAATCTTTTGCCACCTTCCCTACATGAGGCCTTATTTGGGCTCATTACAAAGTCTCTTTGGACATCCTTTCCATGCATTATCTAGGGTAAGCAATTGTGCTACAATAGGTAAGCAAAGCACAAAGGTCCAAGACTAGCTATGACCCCTTACTTGACTTCCCATCCAAGTGACAAGCAATCTGTAGAGTTCAAGCATGGGTACGTCTTGTGGTTGGGAGGATGGACTAGCTAGAGACCACTGGACTACAAGTCTCGATGAGGATGTTGATGTTGTTAGAAGGGGGTAAGACACCCTTTTATAGTATCATTTCCTCAAAAATGAGTTGTTGTCATATATGTCTCGATCAACATTATCCACCCACTTGTCATTACTTTAAGTCATCACGTGTCACTACCCAACCCTCTTCACTAATATGTATTGTTTATTGTTTTCACTTGAACAAGATATATATAAGGTGGATTAACTTATTTCCACCCTAGTAGCTAATCTTACAAGTCCAAGGTTTGTATCAGCTTAATTATTAACCATACAACCTTTTAGACTCCAATATCAATTAGTTCCTGAAACCCCACCCTTTGGCCCAACTGTCTTTGGACGGTTGGACCCAAGCCGTATGGCTCTATCAAATTTAATATACGGTGTCAAATTATACTCATTTAAAGATATATCAATCATTATACCAAGGACCATAGTTCATTGACATAAAGTTCGTTATTAGTATACTGAAAGTTTGTTTTTAGTATATTGAATGTTTATTTTTTAGACATATTACTAAAAATGAACCTTCAATACATAAAAATCAACATTCAATATACTAAAAATAAACATTTATCTGTAATGCACATTACAATGCGAACCGTAGTCTAGTATAATTTGCCACTACTATTCAAATTCAAGTCTTTATTAGTATTATGTACAAATTGAATACGAAGCGAGCTAGCTGAGAGTAGCCCCATTTTTGAATGCATCTAGTTCATTCCTATTAGCCTTCATATTCGTTTCAATTTTTAGATTTTCTGTTTATTTCATTGTAAAATATATACAAATGTAGTACAAATAGAATTAATATGTAAATAATTAAAGCAAACATGAACTTCAACAAAATGAGAGCCTTCAATTATTACCCATTGATCCTTATATTTTAATTAATTTGAACAAATATATTTTAAGAAAGTGCCATAAGTGTAAAATAGAAAGACGTAGAGAAAAAAAGGAGTCGCCCACTAATGCCACTATCTCCAATGGTGTGTTATCACATGAATACAGATACACATAGTAAAACGCTAAAACCTTGTATAATATAATTATTGATTAATGAACAGAGGACCAAAAAAACAGTAATAGTTAAATTAACTTCTAGCTTACAAAAAAGGGAAAATTCTATACATGTAAATAAAGTAATATTTCTTCACCCAACAAGACCTAACAACGCCCTTTTCTCCCAACAAAGAAAGAAGAAAAAAACTAACGGAATAGGAATATAACAGCAGAAACATTGTTTTAACTCATCACAGTCACCAAAACCCGGTGGCAAGGATCACGAATCTTCAAGACAGAATTTCCATTTCATGTTGATCTGGCATGCATCTGATGGCAGAGAACAAATGATGTTTCTTACAATTTACGAAAGCCTGCCTGTTGAAGCTAGTGAAGCTGCCCCGTCTGTCGTTCAATTAAATGCTGTGAATTGTGTCCACTCTGTCAATGATGTCCAACGCTTTGGTTCGGTCTTTGTCAAAGTTTATAACAGGTACAGAAGACGGTCGCCTGATGGGGAAAGGGTCTTTCTTGATCTCGCTTGTACTAGGTGAATGGCTGCTGCTCTTGCTCAGGCGGTGGTGCTTGCTCAATCTGGTTCTTGCTGTATCAAATTCCTGACTTTTACTGATTCCTGGCGTTAGCTTCCTCTTGCTTACATCGCGAAGCATCTCTTGGTCTTCGACTGTCAATGTGGGAGATGGAGAGTTTGGCTTCTGGGTTGACAACTGAATCGTCTTCTGATTAGGGGACCGGATTGGAGATTTTACGGGAGATCTAACGCTGCCATTAGGGGAAGATCTTGACTGACTAACAAGATGATGTAACCACACCACAAGTTCAAGAATATAGGTTTCAGTCTTCTCCTTATCTGCATGATAAAGTGTCTCAATTCGAAGTAGATCAGTCTGCCCAGCAGATTTCCGATTCATCTCAGGCCTAATATAAAACAAAGCATATGTTGTAGCAAAAATAAATCCCAAGTAAATCCAATTGGTTTAAATAATAAGTCAAACATATATAATGAGGTTACCCTGTATTTGCCCATTCTCCAACCCATCCAAAGCCGTGATGTGCCCTGGAACGTAAACTTTTTCATCAACTGAAAGCACAAATATTTGCACAAAAAGAGAGATGAAACTATACAAAACAAAAGTTTTTGCAAGGCACAAAAGTTCTCCATGATTAAATATCTCATGCAACCTTTCATGCAGAGAAATAGAGGCTCTAAATATCACCAAACAAATCTTTAAAATTTTTAACCATGGTATCATAATAAGCATGGCAAAATGCAAAATGGAACTGTTGGTCAATATCAAATAGTTAACCAAAGAAATATGAACCAACCTATCAAGTCCAAATTGAACTAGTACAAACTCACTAAGTATAGAAAAATATAATAATATCTATACATGTGCACACACATACAGTTACTGTCGTGCTCTAAGGCGAAGGATTAAGTATGAATATTATGGATGCAATCACAACCCCAATGAGATTAACAAATTGCCACTATAAGAAATGAGAAATAGTGTAAGAGAGAAGTTCTACTTGGTTGTATTGGTTGCCATAGGTACAAGCCACTCCAATGTTTTCTCCATTTCAGATTTTATTTGAGAGACTGTCAACTGCATCAAGACCATCCATGAGAGCCAAGAGTGATCACAATTAGTAATAATTTTACTAACATGTGTGCTTTCCAAAAAATTCACATGAAACAGGAAAAGTATTGTTCCTCAAAAGATAGACTTCGTCAGGATTGTATGAAAGATGAAATAAATACCTCCTCTTTAAGTTGGAATGACTGTAACTTGAATCGCAAAGCAGACTTTATGTTTGGTGGCAGACCTTGGTAAAGAGCATCTCTTGTATTAGGTGGCACAGAACCCGATCGAGTAACCTGATGACATTAAAATTAAAACACTTGATTTGAAGTTTGTTATTTCAATTATTTAGCCCAACCAAAAAATAATAATAATCATAATAAAATTGTAAACAAGAGCTAGTGGTCAGAGAAGATACAAAAGGAAACTAAGTGTGTCAAATAGTAATAGATTCAATCTTCAGAAAAATATTCACTCTTAACACAAACTAAATACTTACAAGTGTATCAATCTGAGTGATAACATTTGCATAATGCAATGCAAGACCTGCAGATCCCAACCTTAGGTGGTGGTTTTTTATTGGTTTACCCCCATCTACAAGGTATCAGCAAAAACATAAGAGATAGAATACTGTAAATTCATAGATAAACAGCAATCCATCACATAGAACACTTTCATAGGAGATGATACATGACAAGCATGATCCAAGTACCCGGCAGGGAGTGTTCATCAAATAAACTTATTAATAAAGCTACAGGCTATACCTAGAATTCATGCAAACTTTATTTTTTGTTTTTATTGGGTATTGGTCAAGGCCTATAATAACCCAAAAAAAAGGATTTTGAAAGAATAGAGCAGCTAACACCCTGGCACAGTTTTCTCATCACGCTAGTTTTGACTTGACAGTGCTCAAGGCTCCTCCCATATTTTTTACAAGCGCTCTTGAAAATTTGATAGCAAAACAGCAAGTGCTCCTTGCCACCTCTCATGTGATTGATGTGAAAAGAATAGATAATAGCATGCCAGCTTCAGAAGAGAACCATAAGTTATTGTTTCTGAATGCATTACCAGCGCTGCCAGAGGTAGCATGAATCTCCAAATGCAGGAAATGAACAATATCTACCAACTTCTCCATCACCTTAAATTAAGAGAGTAGGAATTAGCTTTCATCAGATGCAAGTAGGTTAACCATAACATTTTTCAATGATTACATACTAAACAAATTAATGGTTTTAAAAAGCCATGTTCTTAGCATGCAAAAGTGCAATTACCAGTTATAATTAAAGAAAAGAACATAAATCAGCACTGACTTGCTACCTCTTCCAATATTTTTGACCAAAGAGACTTCTTTTTCAAACTTTTTACATGTTTCTTCTGACTTTTCAACTCAGCCCTTAAGATTGCAAGGCCATCTCCTAACCATAGAAAATGAATAGAACAGAAAGCAGTCAGCAACATATAAGAAAAGAATCATAGTGAAAAATATAGAGTAAAAAATAGCAATAGAACATAAATGAAAAGCAGCAGATCATCAAAATGAAGACAATAAAGCAATAATAAGCAAGAGAATGGATAAGAATACCAAAAGCCATACAAGACCATAGAGAAAAATTAAATAAAGGCACCATTCACAGAGTATTCTGATCTGTATCAAGCATTCAAATGCCTTTTTCAGAGGAACCTAGCAAATATTCAATTAATACTCTCTTCCCTCCTGCAACCAGCATGGAGCATTTCAGACAAATGATTTAAATAAAAAACCAAGTTGCGCAATTATCACTTCTGCACATAAAAAGGTGTACAAAATTACTCCAGTTCACATTCCACAAGATTAAGCAGAGTACATGAAATAGTAAGAAGCAATATTCCCCATTTCCCCTACGGACAGGTGCCATTTATTGACTTAATGTTACAGATAAAGAAAAAAGATAAAAAGGAATTTGCTCCCAACAACAAAAATTCCCAAGCAATCATTCAACCCATAAAACATGGAAGCTCAATGCAATTCTATACAGCCACTTAATTAGAAGGTTTAAAACTAATCAAGGTTGAAGAAATTGTTATAATCCAAATTTGATAAAGCTGGTCCTACAAAAATAGTAGTAGTAGTAGTATGAAACAATAATAATAATGTTATTATTAATAGTAAAGAAAATTCAGTTTCCCCTTCCAACAAGGAAGTCAATACAAGAAAAAATTGCAATTAATGTAAAGTAAAAAGCTGCATAAATTACCCCTCTGGGCAGCACTTGAATTATCATCTTCTTGAGCTTTACGCCGATAATCCTGCTCAAATCTGTCCAAGGCATGCAATTCATGATATAGTTCCTAAAAATAACAATGAATATCTTCATTAGATCTAAGATACTGAAATCAATAGCTAAGTTCATTAGTTTGGAAGAACACCATCTATGAGCAAGCAGTCAGCATAAACAACTATTTTGAGACAAGATAGAACTTGAAATCAAGGACATAATACTCACGGCAGTATATTGAACCATTGTCATTAACTGCTGCATCACCCCTTCTGCTTCTACTTTCAGTTGTTCATTGGGTGTGAGTTCTGATTCCAACCTGCATTCATAGAAGGCACAACAAACAATATAAAACATACTTTGCAGTGAACAAGAAGCTGTATACTTAAACTAGAGCCAAGAGTGTCATAAGTACTTCTCAAAATAACGGTCCAAGTTGTGCCACTGAGGATCTTTGCAACGATTTCCAAAGCGAATCACCTCTCCAGAAAATATTTTCAATTCATCTCTGCAAGATTAGCAAAAGTTAAATAAATTAAAAACCTAGGTAGCATATAATTACTACTATTTGTTTACTGCTATTGGCACCTCTTGTCTGCTGCAGCAATTCTCAAGAGTTCATCCATATCCTTCGATATTAAACGTTGCACCCCTTCTGAGGGCAGCACAACCTCCTTCAAGTTTTTAATGTTCTCACTTGAAAGGGAGTTCATAAGTTTTGCACCCTTGACAATAGTGTTCGCAACTTCAAAAGCCAAAATTGATATTTTATTTCCTTTAGTAGCCATGCTGGATGCAAAACCGCCACTCAGGTTTAAGTTTGTCATGCTGCTACCTAGTGTGTCCAACACATCATAAGCCTTCCCACCAGCTCTCCCCAAAAGTGAACTCACTTCTGAAACCTGTCATGAGCAGACAAAAATATAAACAAGCATATAACTGATTCCAATGAATTCTACCTTTCATGCCCATTCACAGAATTATATCAAATTATCAATACACTTCATATGTTAGATTATGTACAGAAAATTACTTGCAACATTAAAAACATTAATCACAATTCTAGTTTGGGATTAAAGCTTACTTAAGTATTGAATATTAATTGCAGATCCTTCAAATTATGCTGAATTGCTGATGCAACAATGTTTCAAGGACAGATAACAACTGAAGAGTAATATGATTAACCAAGACTTGGAATGTTCACTTAAGGGAAGGAGGTGGTTTGGGTCTTCAATTTTAATTTCTACAACACCTCTTTTATAAGAAATTGGTTATGGGTTTCCTTTTAGAGTGCAATCTCCATTAGGAATGAAGTAATCAAAACTTTTAAAAGATTGGGCAGGAATTGGAAATTTGGAAGATGGAACATGTGTTGATGACACAAGGTCTCAGAAGTGCATTCTACATGCAGATTCGTTAGCATTCTAAAAGCTGGAAATGGTTGTGCTTCCATTTAGCAAAGGATATCTGGAAATGAGTTTTTTTTTTTTTTTTTCCTGTAACTTTCCGCATACATATAGGTTATCTTACAGTATCTGATTTGTTACATCTAGAGAAGATTCCCTACAAAAGGTCACATTACTTGCCAATGTGTACACTTTACGAATTTGAATGATACCCTAGTGCTTATCAGAATTTTTTATTTAAAAAACTAAGCAAATTAGGATATGAGAATAAAATGCCAAAATTTATTAGAACACTAATTTAGAAAATAGTAATAATATGTTAAATACAAAATGACAACTACCATAAATAGACTTTCCAAACTAATTACTAATTAGGAAACAAAATTAATCAAATTAAACGTTTAATTTAGCTGACAGCATAAACAGTTTTTTTTAATGATTTCATGCCCCATCGTCAGTGTACAACTGCAATAATATACACACAATGGTATTTTTCACCTCCATATAGAAAACATAAAGCAGCTACACTAATGAAGAGCTCTTTCATGTGCCCAAGAAATTGGAAGACATTTGTGGTTAAATTTGTGCTTACATATTTCTTTCTCTATTGGAGATTTCTTATAATTGCATCTTGCTATTAAAGTAGAAAATTTATTTAAAAATAAAACACAGGATAATATGTGTACATATATTATTTAGCTCCTTCACGACCTGTTTAATGTTCTTCCTCCATAGCTTTGGTAAATGAGATAAAATAGTGATTGAAAATCTTTTCTTAGCTCTCCAATTCCTTAAACTCTAAAAGCAGTTAAAATCCTGTCAGAGCCTATAAATTCCCGGTCATATGGATCTACTGATTATAGCATTACCAATTTACCATTGACAGAAAAACTACAGAACTAAAAACAGTCTTCCCCAAATTATCCAGTCTTCTGCCCATAATGCACTACGTTGATTTCTATATGGGTGTGTGTTTGTGTCAGAGTGAAGGACTTGAATTCTTCTAACCCTATATGCATTTCAGAAACAGAACTGTATAATTACCCATAGTGTCCAACAATTGCATAGTTAATTGGCCAATATCAATAAACAATGTGCACACTTTATCCAATCTTAGCATTAGTATGTATGGTTATTAATCACATCTAATAATAACAAAACCTTATTGAAACCATTATACTTATAGTGATCATCTAATAGACCACACTCTCGTCAGTTTTTAAACAACTGGTTAGTCTTAAATTGGGTATAGGAAAAAGTATTGTATAATCAGAATCTTCTCAATCAGTCTGAATGCAATATATCAATTAGTTTAATTTATTGAGTTTTGATTAGTGTAGGAGGATTCTTGCTGACAAGGAAACTATTTGCCTTTTTTACAACCCTTGTTTTCATGTAACTATGTAAGTAACACTCAGCAATTTTGCACCAATTTAATACACATCAAACACATTAGACTGCCAAAATATCCACTGATTTTTACTACTTTTCTAATAAACAAACAGCTCTAACACGTATATTTATTTATTTACTTTGGGTATAGTGCCTTCGTAGTTTACTCAAAAGCAACAATATAATAGTGTTTATTGACATCACAACACCTATAACTGTTAATCCCTCATATAAAGTTTTTGAACTCTGAACAATTTCTATTATCTTGAGAAACATAATTAACAATAAGAGGAGTAAAATGCAAAAAAATTAAATAAATAAAATAAAAATCCCATAAATATTTGGGACTGCATACCTTTGCCATGGCCACTTGTTTGGATCTCGTGGATCTAGATTTCTGCGAGAGGGTTCTAGATAAACGAGGAATCCCATCATTGATGTCATCCATTTCGGCCCCACGGGAAATAGCATCAATCTCTGGGAAAGAAAAAGGTGAATCATTTGGATGCTTATCCAAGCTTTCCACAGCACGAGATTGTGTAGGATTGGCATTCACTTGTGTGGGCAACCCTCGTGACTGATAAACCATCCCAGCACCAAAATTAAGGTGGCCATTGACATGTGAAAGACCACCAGCAGAAGCACCCTCGGCGGTCGCCCTTCTTGAGCAAAGCCCACCCATCTTGCTGTAATTAAGCTTAACCTAATTTAATCTCAAGCTTTCCATCAAAAAATCAAAAAGAACCAAAATATGTACATATCCCAAATGAGCTGCCTGCTTCAAAGTACAAAACAGACCCTCTTTGTGGAAGTCAATGATAAGACCAATTCAGCGCAACAACTGGATTTCAAGTAAACCAGTCTCAAGTCTGTGTCCAGAGCTTGACTACGTTCTTGACCAAACTTTCCCTACTCTAAGCAGATGTAGCCAAGTCAATTAAAGTCAAACTGCAAAAAAAAAAAACCATAACCAAGAAAGATGAATTTTACTTCAAACAACTGAAATTCAAGAATCAGCATAAAATTCCATTACCAAAAGAACTCATAGATCAGCTCAAATGAATAGCCACCCAAACTGAAGAATGTGCCACATATAGAGAGCATAGAGATTGAGCCCAAAAAAGGAGCAAAAAATAAAAACAAAACAGCTCAAAGAGCAAAACCAATTATTACCATATGTCAACCCAGAAACACAATCATACTCAATTATCAAGACAAAAATGTGTAATCGAGAACCCGATTGGGGCAAAAAATTTCCACTATCATTACTCGAATTCGAGCTGAACAGTTCAAAATCCAAATAACCAGCACACCACATACACAAACAGGTAAAACAGAGCGACTTATGCACACACACAATTTACACACACTAAGCATTCCATTGGAGAATGGTTTACCAAGATAGAGAGAAGGAGAAAAAGAAGACGAAGAGCTGGATCTAAGAGGAGATTGCTATGCGGATTATATAGATGATGAATGTACAGATTGAGGCTTTGCTGATCGCGCCCAAATGCTGGTTCGCGTTGGGAGTTGGGGGTTGGAGAGCGGTGTCCGGTGAGAGGAATAGCTCTCTCTCTCTCTCTCTCTCTACGTGGCCTGAAATAGCAAACCGAACCGACTAGGCGGCTGACGCAGTGACGCCCCGCCGTGTCTCTCTCTCTATCTCTTCTGGTCAAAGCAGCGAGAAACGAGAGCTTCCTTCCAAGCCCAGCCAGCTACAACACATACGACATGCTATACATACACTATACAGAAGATATCGATAAACTAGCTTTCGTAAGTTTATACGTGAAAAGGTGTGAACACATTTATTTTGACCCAACAAAACAACACACCATTTCTCATTTCTGACGTCCTAAACACTTCTCCATTTACCAAAACTAGACTCCACTGCAATCTTCTCTATTTTTATCAATTCAATTTATTAATTATATCTCTTATCTTCTCTATTTTTATCAATTCAATTTATAAATTATCTCTTTTTTTTTTTGTGTAGTACAAGTTTCCCCTATGGAACACAATGACTAATATTCTCGTTAAATTATAGGACCACTATTGAGTGGGACAGTTAGTCTGGAGATTTAAATTGTCCCATACACAAGACCAATGAATCCAATGATGAACATTGACTTTTGATTGACGATGGACGAGTCACTTCCACACAACCACACCTCCCTGGTTGAATGACTCTTTGTAAAACCGTCTCAATAAGACCATCTCACACAATTTTTGCCACTTCAAAAAAAAAAGTTGTTAACAAAAAAATCACTAACTTTTGTAAAAAAAAAAAAAAAAAAAAGAGAGAGAGATCATATAAAAATTTTAATTTTATAAAATTAGCGATCATATGTAATAAACGTATATTGAAAAGGTTATATGGTAAGTGATATTAGTGTGACTAAAGCTTCCTATCAATTATACTACCATATGTAATAAACGTGTATTGAAAATGTTATATTGTAAGTGATATTAGTGTGACTAAAGCTTCCTATCACTTATACTACCATATGTAATAAACGTGTATTGAAAAGGTTATATTGTAAGTGATATTAGTGTGACTAAAGCTTCCTATCACTTATACTACCATATGTAATAAACGTGTATTGAAAATGTTATATTGTAAGTGATATTAGTGTGACTAAAGCTTCCTATCACTTATACTACCATATATAATAAACGTGTATTGAAAATGTTATATTGTAAGTAATACTAGTGTGACTAAAGCTCCCTATCACTTATACTACCATATGTAATAAACGTGTATTGAAAAGGTTATATTGTAAGTGATATTAGTGTGACTAAAGCTTCATATCATTTATACTACCATATGTAATAAACGTGTATTGAAAAGGTTATATTGTAAGTGATATTAGTGTGACTAAAGCTTCCTATCACTTATACTACCATATATAATAAACGTGTATTGAAAAGGTTATATTGTAAGTGATATTAGTGTGATTAGAGCTTCCTATCACTTAAACTCCAAATAATAATTGGTAACGTAAAAGATATTAATTTAGATGGCATATTTTTTAGAAACACTTATGGTCAAAGTAGTTTCCAGAAATGTATTTGAGATACTAAATTTATGCAATTATTTGAAGATATAGCTTTGGAAAGTTTAATTAATGTTTCATAATGGAAGGTTGGAATTTATTAGTGCTGATTTCCCAAAGTGGTTTAATAAGCAAACATTTTGAAATTAACTATTAGAAGATATTTGTTAGGTTCAAAAAAAAAAAAACTATTAGAAGATACAACAAATTTTGTTGCGGACGAAACTAGTTTTAAAAAGTCAAATGTATTATCCGATGGTGTGTACAGTTACCATAAATGTTGTACTCCTCGTAGCAGTTGTTATACCGTGGACCATGGTCCATAATGCATTGTGAAACATGGTCATGATCGATACTGTAGTTGTGTTGAACTGATACTGCAGTTGTGTTGATAGGAAACTGCAGTTGCGCGGAACAGAGGTCGTTTCATCCGTCTGGAACTGCAGTTGTGTTGAACTGATATTGCAATTGTGTTAAACTGATGATACTGTAATTGTGTTCTCCGTCTGTTTTCATTAATCAAAACGACGTGGTTTTGATGTCGCGGTCCATAATATAATTTGCGCTCCTCTTAGAGTTGGAATTAATTGCGACGGTAACTTTCTTGGATTGATTACTATATATTCAATGTTGCACTTCAATATCTTTATTGACTAATCCATCCTTCTTCAATGAGAAATACTAAGAATAAGGTGGAAGATTAGTAATGACAAAAGGGTAAGGATTTGGGTAGATCAATGGATACTTATTTTTGTCCACTTATTTTTGTCCACAAAGCAAACATAGAATGAGAATCTACTAAGGGCAAAATTTCATGAGGAATCTTGTGAATTGATTTTGTAAAAATTCAACTAATTAATAGTTCGACAAGCGATATGTATTAATTAGTGAAGGAGGCAAAAAAATTTGTTGATCATAAAACTTTTAGACTCATCTGAAAATTCCTTTATCACACAATTAATATATCTTTTATTGATTCATAAATATATTTTTTAGCTAGATTTACTCCAAGTTCTCATAAATTAATATGAATAAGAAACCAGACATTAAAAGCTTATAAATTAGGGATGATGAAGATCGTATTCCCACCAATTAAGTATGAACCCTTTGATAGTTTGATATATAGGAATTGACCCACATTAGTTTAATATAACTAGTTGTAATTTTAACTAATTTCAGAGTTTAGTCAAACTTTACATTCATATTATGTTGCAATGACATAGATTAGAGATATGAAAAAGAAGTCCGCAAACTCAATTCATTTGGTTTCTAAGTGGTAGGTTGTAGACAAGAACACACACAAGATCCTTGACATTCGCAGTGTGAGAGTTACGCCCGATGTGGTGTGTTGCTAAGTTATCGTGATTTACCGCTCTATTATTTTGTCAGGCTGGGGTTTGAAACCTTGGGGGTGAAGAAATTTTGCCTTTTGTAGGCAAGAGATATGAACAAGAAAAAAAACTCAAGGTTGTTGTAAGGTCTGGACTGGATCCTTTGTGCGCACATGAAGACTATGATCTGACCGGTAGGCTGATTGCGCGACTAGCGATTTACCTTCGCAGTGACTCTAGAGACAGAGTCCTATAGGCTTAGGATTAGTCTGATGAAACCAGAATCATCTCAGTTATAAAATAAAAATAAAAACCTCATTTGTTTACCATGTAATCAATGCATTTATTCAGCAACTCACAATTAAGTGACTACATTCTTTTAATTGTGAAACCAGCCTCACACATTGCCCTCCCCTGTAGGAGCTAAGAAGCCCAGGCCTATAGGTGGTAAAGATCTTATGTTATGCGGCATAATTATGACTCTCTCAAGTGGATGTCATAAGTTTAAACCTTAATGGGGATATTGACTCTTTGTGCGTCAGTAGATTAAGAAAATATGTATGGACAGCTACTACATTGTAATAGAGTCAATAGTAAAAAAAAAACATTCTTTTAATTGTAAATCTTTTTGCTCAAACTGATAATGAGTTAAAGAATTTAAATTTTTAATTAACTTGATTGACGTGAGTGATTGTGTACTCTTATTCCTTAATCGACATTGGGAGTTCAAACCCCAAATTTTGGCGATTTGATTGAGTTGCATTTCTACACTTGATTGGAAGCGTGCATAAATGATACGGAGTATAAGCTATCCGAAAAGACATGGTTTGGAAAACCATTTTTTGAGTTAGATTTTAATTGTTTGACTTTATCAAAACATTGAAATAAGTATTTGGTAATTGACTTTTTCAATTAGCATATGAGATGCAAAAGCCAATTTCAAAAACACTGCTAATAGCAATGTTTTATAACAGCTTTTTTTTGGGGGGGGAGAAGAAGCTTTGTACTTCCAAAAATGTCCTACGAAAAAAACAATACTTTTGCGCTGTTAAGGTGGCACAATTTTTTTTTATAGGTTAATAGTTAATTACAAACAATTAATTTTACTAAATATGATCTCTTTACAAATCACTAACATCTAATTTAACATTTTTTATTAATATAATATTATACATAATATTAATATAATATACATAGCTAATATCTTTTATATATATATATATACACACACACACACACACTAAAAATTGTTATAATATATTTAATTTTAAAATATACTTTTTAAATTTTTATTTTTTTTTTTACAAATAATAGGAAATGAATTCTTTATTAATTCTATTCAGTTCGAGATGAAATAACTCCAAACTTGTGTTGAATTAAGTTGAATTTAAAAAATTATAGTCAAGTTTTGATTTTTTGAATAAAATCTTATGAATATTCAACTTTAACTCCATCAACTCATTTATACATTTATACCCCTATACT
Organism: Ipomoea trifida; assembly: GCA_003576665.1. Lineage (NCBI taxonomy): Eukaryota > Viridiplantae > Streptophyta > Magnoliopsida > Solanales > Convolvulaceae > Ipomoea > Ipomoea trifida. Next base: position 18,088,885 of record CP025656.1, on the reverse strand, counting down.
AGGCTGGCTAACAGTACATACACTCATTCGTTTACTTAATTTGATATGCATGGTGCAAAATTGTGTTTAGAAATAAAAAAGGAGAATATACATAATAGTACAATGTAGTAGTTTTAAGCTTGCTAGCTTTTTTCTCTGTAGTTCTGTTGTAACTAGCTTTTCTTAGCTTCTTCCAACCAACCGTTATGGGGGATTTAACAATTTTCGTCTGATTCCTAATGCATTTAATCCTCTCCATTCAATACAGGGAGAAATAGCACAACATTTTCAACATTCTTAGAAATATTCCATTTGGTTCGGAGAAAATGGCTTGCCAGACTGCACCCTTTCTTGGGCAGGTCTATGGGGTATTTACTGAGCATTACAGGTATCATTTTCCAAAAAAGATAAAAAAGAAAAATCAGAACAATACAAGGGAAGCCCATCATTAACATCACCACGTCCACTAGTCTCAAATAGCAAGTCATGGAAACCCAAAGGTACAAACGATGAAATTCTGTGTAGTAATCATCATACACATATAACAACACCACTAAACCAATCAGCATTCCTCGAAAATCTCAAGTCTCTAAATCCGATAATATTAGCCACAATTACTTGAAACATTTCACACAACTAGTATCTCCTCCTTGGACTTCTTGAACGATGACCTCGAGGTGATCTGCATACACATGAAAATGCTCAATTAGAAGAAGTATTTGCCACTTTATTCCTGGGGTGACTAGATATCAGATTTACAGTAGGCAACTGAATAAAGAAGATTTTCAAGAGTTGGAGAAAGGATTTATAATTGTCAACTATTTCTAGTGTAGTGTAATTGCAGACAAAGGGCTTGAATGCCATTCCCCACTGTCCAATGGCTGTTACAAAGCAAAGGGTATTTAAATTTGACCTACCAAAGAGAAACCAATTTAGCCCCAAGTTTTGCCACACATGCCAAACACTCAATTTGAGATGTGCCCCCTGCCCCCCACCCCCAAGTGTTCTTTGACTATTATACCCATTCTTTTAATAAATACGGAATAACACATTTATAAAAACATAATTACATTATACTCCATAAAATCAAAATAATAGAAAATCAGTTGTGTTCCATATAAATGATAAACCTATGTGGCTGCTTACGGATAGTGGAAACTATGACCAAAGATCAAAGGGGCAATAAGGCAGCAATAAAGCAGATAAAATCAGTGTCATTGCTTGGCTTATGCATCTTTTTCTTGAATTTATTTTACAGATTTGCTAAAAAAATTTAATAGCACTATTCATCACACATTAGGATTTTAAAACAGAAAAAATATTCCCACATGCAAATTGTATCCAAATTACAAAGCATTTTGTATGATACCTCCTTGCATTCCTCCTCTTGAATGAACCTTTGCTAAATGCCCAATCAACATGAATGGTTTGAGTGAGCAGTTCAGTTCCATCCATCTCGTTTATAGCTTTCTGTGCTTCTTCAAAGTTCTCATATTCAACCAGAGCATAGCCCTACAGAAAAAAAACATTGGAAAGTTATTCAATAATACAACAGAAGCAACAAGACACCAAACTGAAAGAAAAAAAAAAAAAAAAAACATTGGTAAGTTATTCAATAACACAACAGAAGCAACAAGACACCCAAATGAAAAAAAGTAAACAAATAAAAATACAAAGTTGATCCATAAAACAATAACCATTAAAAGAAGAAAACTGTGCAATTATTAGCATTTTATGTCCAATTCTTTGGCACCAGCCATGAACAACGCTATGTTGTAGTCAGATTACTGGAATCTAAGCAACAAATCAGGAATGATTGACATTGTTCGGGAGTTCAAAATCTTCATTATGGAGTCTATGATGCCACTACTCACCTTGACAAACCCAGTGCGACGATCTAGATTCAGATGCAAGTTCTTAATATCTCCAAACTCACCAAAAGAGTTATGGATATCATCTTCTTGAGCCTCTTCATGAACTCCAGTTACCAAAACAATCCATCCTTCAATGGCTGCACAAATCTAGCACCATTAGACCTATGATTTTAAATCTTTATAAATGTTATCAAATCCAAACACCTGAATCACTCAGTCTACAATAAACTAACATGTTGAAAAAGATAAAAGTGAAGGTATAATCCTGAAACAATCAAAGAGGAACTAGTGAACTACACATAATCACATTATTATAACTTTACTTTAGGGTGATCATAAACAAGCTAGATAACCTAGTCTTCTTTCTCTCTCTTCCATCTTAATTTTTTTCTTATCATGTGATTGTCTCCTCTTCCCTCTGATCTTCTTTGTCACCCTGCCAACATATTTTTCTTTCTTTCCACTTCAATTTCTCTCTTCTTTTTAAATTATTTTCCAAGCTGAAATTAATTTTATTTTATTCGTTCATAATTTGAGAGTAATTAGACCAGAACTATCTCAATTTTATTTCAAAGGTTCAAACTTTAACACTTGCTCCCATTTTTAGTTAAATCTTTCAGAAAGAGAGCCCACATGTTTATGATCATCAATTATTTGACATTTATTCCAAAGCAAATCTCACTTCTACATAGAACCTGTCTCATGCTCAAGCCCCATATAGCAATTGGTGAAGAAACATCTATCTCCATTTTTAGAAACAACTGCCTCAAGGCTTTCTACTTGAGAAAACAAATAGCATCACTCCTTTTCAGAGTACGAAAGAAGACTTACTAACATTCACAGTATAGTTAAGCTATCATAACAGGTTTAAAGCATGGACATCTCTACAGATGCAATGCATTCGTTGTACACTGCATGGATCCATTCAAAAGTCTCTCTCTTCTATTTAATAGCTTTTCAGTTGCCTCCCTTAACATAATACCAAATTCTCAAATTCTGTACTAAAGTCAGAAAGATGAAAATTAAATTCAACCTTTGCCCGAGTACTCAGCTAGAAAATAGATCTGTACCTAAACAACCAAATACCACACTTACGAACGAAACTACTCAAACTAGCAGTGTTTTTTTCCCGTTATTAGTTATCACTCTTCGAACTACTTAGTTAAGAAGATAGAAATGTTCAATGAAATCTCCAACCAATTACTGTATCTAAAACCCTAATGAAGTAATTCTCAGTCGTACAATTGCAAAATTAGAGAGAGCTAGAGAAGGAGAGGAACTGACATCGTTCAGGACCGGGGCCACCGTCAGAGTCCAGAGAGTCGAAGCGAGCAGACATACGAGCGTTTCGGTCAGCCTCGGCAGCGTCTTCGCGGAAGCCGCGGCCCTTAGTCTTCTTGGGAGCTGAGGAGGAGTCGCCGATAGCGGACTTGATCCTCGGAATTGGAGCCCTAGGGGATGAGGAGGCGTCGACATCCTCGTCCATCAGATCGTCCTCCTCCGGCTCGAAGTCCACCGCCTCCACCTCCGCCGCGTTCGCCATTGCTGTGCTCGGAGTTCTACCCTTCTTTGACTAGGCTTTTTGAAGGTGGGAGAGTTGGAGGGAGGGAGACCAGTAGGCCAATTTGTATTCGGTGAAACAGCGAAAAAAGAGGATTTTGTAGCTGGGCACAATCATACAACAAGAAGAGAAGGGTTTAGGAATTGGGTCAATTTATTGTCCGGGTCGGGTTATGCCCCTTATTGAATGGTCTTTATTGGTAAAAATTGGTATTTTAACCCGTAGGATGTTTGGTTAGATAGAAAATGAAATCATTTTAGCTTGTTTGGTTTACAAAAAAACATTGTCTAATAGAATTTGAATTCCTCAAATTTGTAAAACATAAATATCATACCTTTCCTTTGGCATTTCAATTCTACCACTAAAAAGAGTTTGGAGTGAAAGCTATCCAAAGTGAAGCGGAGCGGGTAGTTTATGAAATAGGCTATTTGGTGCTTGATAAAATTTGGAGTGAAGCCATCCAAAGGAAAAGAGAACTACCAGATGCCAAGAAGAGTTCAGAATGTAAATCGTCCTAGAGTAAGTTGTCGTGGACATCGGATCCTCAAGGGGTGGACAATGATACAATCCCCACATCAACTCCACAAGAAATTGTGGAGTACTTAAGTTGGGGCGAAACCTCCACACATGAACTGGTTTTTGGGATGGAATTAGGGTCTTGGCTGTCGTACCATAAACTCCCATGTTTCTAATAGAATTAATTCAAAGTTGGAAAAACAAAATTCAATTGAAATGCCAACTCATTTAAGTCATTTTAGATTTTTATTTCATGGAGCATTTTGAAAAGCGTTTATAGGAGAGGTACAAATTACTGCCTTCTTTAAACATCAAGAACAATGTTATCCATGTTAGAGTAAAAATGCATGAGCATCTCAATAAGTTCCAGCTCTGGAATTTTTTTTTATCTTAGAGAATATCACAGTTTCATGTCTCTGGCCAAGCAGACCCAGAACTTCGCGAAACTGATACACAACGCATCTTCAGCTCAACTTGTTCGCTTCATTCCAGGGGAAGAAGGCACCATTGGGCCACGAAGAAGCTTCAACTTCAACTTGAACGTCGTTTCAATCTGTATCACAGATGGTTAGTGTGGTTGCAAAGGGCACATTGTCAATTTTGGGCGTGCGGGGGAAGTGCGGTAGGCAATGTCGCCAATAAGACTAGCAATGGAAGTGGGAGAAAGGGGGAAGAGCAAAAAGAATTACCGATTAAGAGCTTGGTTGTCCAGTGTTTTCCTTGATAATGTCTTCCAGTTCCTCAATAATTGCATCATAGCAGAAAAGATATTGTTCCTGAGAAGTGAGAACCAACTTAATTGTTAGTGTATGTATAATATTAGATACCCAAACACCAGCTAATTACATATTACAATGGTGACAGAATTTGTTTAAAAATCAACACGGCAAACAAAACGGGAGGAGGGAGTACTTTTGAAATTATAATGTTTTTCCGTAAGTTGGTAGAAACCGTTTGCAAGATTTAGATCTAAAGGATCATTCAGAATCATTGATACCTCATTACCCCAATTGTAATTCTCATCAGATAGAACCCTATATTAAACAACAAATCAAACTGAATATATTAAAAGGGAAGTGTATAGAATGCGAGAATGATTCATACCAATGTTTGAACCATCCCAATTCGCTGTGACCTAAATATGGTGATGGTGTTAACAAGATCTAAAGCGGACATATCTCCAAGTAGGATCCTTTGGATGGTGTTGTGAATTGTGCAATAGGTTCCAGTTCTACCAATACCCGCACTGCATAAGAACATTAAGTGTCAGTTTCAATTTTGTTAATTAAAATCCAAAGCTTGGAAGGCAAATTCGCCTGGCGGATCAAATGAGGTGAACCTGCAGTGCACCACAATTGGCCCAAGACTAGGTGGCAGGGTATGTAACCGCTTCACAATTTCACGAGCAGCAAGAGTGTCCTTCGGAACTCCATGATCAGGCCATTCAGCATATTGAACGTGTAAGACAGACAAAGGTGGTTCTTCGGACTGCAACAGAGGGAGAGAAACTGTATACAATTACCCTACCATTCCCGTGTAAATGTGATTTGATAGTGCCAAAAAGGGATAAATTTGGTTGACAACTTATCTACTACACAAGCCAAATAGTAAGGAGATAATTATCCAACTATTCACTCTTGCTCGAACCTCCAAAACTGTAGCATCCAGTATTGAACATTTATTCCATACAAATTACTCCAGTTTCTAGGGATATTTATTGTTTGTTATTTGGAGGGTTGGCAGTGGTTCATGGTTGTTTATCACTCAAGTGTGTTTTACACCCTGCATCAGACATACTGGACTTCTAGTTTAACAGCAGCATAATGATGGTTCTTCAAGTGTCATTCCACTTTTATAGGTTAAAATACTAGATAATGCTCACTTACCTCTTTGTAGCTAACCTCCAAGCAACGCAATATTAAGGAAGTATCTGTTGTTTTTATCCATTTTGTGGTGATGCATATATTCCCAAATTCTCTAACGCCATCCTCCGCCTGAAAATAGTCTCCACACTTCACCGTCTGCATTGAATTTCGCCATATAAGAGCTCCACATAAGAAGACAGAATCTTTTACAAGATAAAATACAATTAAGTTGGTATAGGCTTCACTATGAAGAAAGAACTTTGAAAATAGCTTATAATCAAATACAGAAATGCACATAATGAATAAAATGCCAAAATGCATAGACTACATGTCTAAATTTAGCATGGCCTTTTTCCAGACCAAGCTTGTGGATTGGTATACATTCCAGCCTTGTTTTGCAAAGCTTATGATTATGGATTGCAATTATATTTTATGATTATAGATATTGAATAGTCCATGATCTACTACAACTTATGGATTATTGGCTTGTGAAAGCTAAAATGTATCATACAATCCATAATTCATAACCTTTGGCAAACATATAGAAAGTTGACTCTTAACATATAATCTCAATACTCTAATCAAGTAAAAGATTTGCAAACTAGCACCAAATATTGATTAAGAAAATGCCCCCCTCAAGGAAGAAAAGGTAACCAAGTGCCAAGACTGCCAACAGGCATTAGACTTCAAAAAGTGTGAATTCCTAAAAACCTACATTCTTCCCGTTGTTTGAAAAGATAGCAACAATTTATAAAAATAATCAGGCTAACAAGTTGTGAGAGGATGAGAGTTCTGCAGAGGAGGAATAGGAGAACCTATAAGCCATATACAATTATACATCATACCCTATTTGAAGAAATCTGCAAAATCAGAAGAGAGTGGAATCTTTCTGCAAGTCATCATGACCATTTCAAACACCCTAGTACCTTCCTTGCTTAACACAAGACTAACATTTGAACACAAATACGGAGTATAATTTAATGTGGCTCAGTTCCCTTTCAATACCATGGCAATATGGCATTTACTTATTCCACCTAGAAAAAGCAATACCATATAGTTTCCACATTCTAATACATGTAATTTCCTTTGTAATTGTTGCAGAGCATAAAAATAGCAAGTTATTTAGTAGGAGCGAAAGTGTCAAATGATGGCTGTTTCCTTTCTAGCTGGAAAAAGATTTTTCATGGAACCAATATGGCTAAACTTTTTATTGATTGGTTAAATATGAATATGTAAATTATGCATTTTAATTCCCAGTCAGCTATACAGTTGAGTACCTTGTAATTGTCAACCAGTCGTGTAAGCATTACAATTGCAGGACAACGATTCTGGATTACCATTTCCCAGAAGTCCTCGAAGGTGTTTGGCAGCGGACCTTGTGTCGCAATAAAGCGAGATACATGTTCAGAAATCTACCAAAAAAATATTGAAATGTTTATTTATCTAAGTATACATCTTAATAGTCTAATGAAGAGTCTGAATAAAGCAATACGCCTAGCAGATGAAGGAATTACTGTGATCAAGCTCGCGTTGATATATCCCCTAGCTGATTGTCTGTAGTCTTTACATGGGTTCAAAACAATCCTGTTACTGTCAACTGAAAATGAAGATTGACATAATTATTTCCAAAGAGTAAAAGCAGAGAAGAAACTTGAAGAGAAGACAAAAATAATGGATTAGCATACATGGCAATACATCAGTATAACGGTTTTTGCTGATGTTTATGCTATCCAGAGCTACTAAGCATCTACTCCTCATATCTGAAGCCCTCATCCTACTTGCCTGGAATCAAAGAAAGTAACTTCTTAAAATGAATTAAAGGAATTTTCAATGTCATTGAAGGAGAGAGAATTATACAACACCACAACAAAGACAACAGTAACACACTAAGTATAAGTTGAAAGATAATACGGGAAACAGTTAGATACCATTCAGCTAATAGCAATTGATTTTAAGATTTGATGTCATTCATTTTTTACAGTTGTCAGCAGAACCATGGAGGTTTAAACAATAGCATCACCAATACCAGTATTTCCTTCTTCACATTCCATTCTGCAATTAGGTGTTTAAAGATGATTATACAGTATTAAAAGAGAAACTTAACATTTTTTAAGAATATAGAGGAAAAAAATCAGTTATCACACTACCCCTTTCTTCATCAGCTCAAATAAAGGCTTCTACTTTATCCTAAACTTTATTAAAAGTAAGATTTCATTGCTGAAATTAGATTATGCTACATCCCTAGTTAGAAATTTAGATCAAGATGCTAGGATGGAGAAAGTAACATCCAAATTCTTGTCAAACAAGCTTTAAGATTTTCTGTTACAAATAGCAATAGAAGAGATTCTTTAAGCACATAGCTATGCATTATTAATGAGATTAGGATCTTACCCAAGATTCCAAGGATAGTTCACCAGCAAAGTTTTTAGAAGTTTATTTTGGATATTTTCAAAATGATAATTTAAAGCTAACCATAAGCTTACTATGCAGCATATTAGTACAGCTTGGACCAACCTACTTAGAGGCATCAGGTATAAATTACGCTGAAATGGATGTTCCTTGTGTTGAAAAATTAACCTAGAGATGGTTACAGAGCAGCCAGAACTGACTTAATCAATTTCCCCTCTTTTGACAAAACATGCATTTTATATTGCATCTACCTTCAGGAAATAGTTCAATCTCATATGTAATCACCATAGTTGGGAAGTGAACAAAGAAAATAATGAAGACCTAAAAAATCGACATAACAAGAACCATGTAGAAAACACTATGAGTCTATGACTAAGCCCAATTCAACAATTTACAATTGTGCATGTAAAATACACAGCAAACATATATAAAATAAAAATTGCCAGAAGAAACAAACATATTAACCAAGAATCTGCTATATAGAGATTGCACATATAATCCATATTTATTATTCGGTAGATCTTTTTCTGTACTCATAAGACTAAAACTCACTTCAGATGGATCCATTTAACGAAGAAAATGATACAGTAAAGATGTCAAAATTGTTAATATGTGTGTGTACATTTGAAACACTTGATTTTTGACATATTAGAATCTAAGATTGGGTCGAGGTCACTCAACTAGGCTGTAATGCACATGGGCCAAACCACACTAAAAGATTGAATCCAATCAGTTCACTAGTCTAACCCATGACCTTATAAACTCATATGTTTCTTATTTTTCAATGTGGAACTCTTAACAGGACACTTGTAAAATCAAATAGTCTAATAGAAAAAGTGCACACATGAAGTACAAGAATTAACAAACACTTTTCACATGGAACTAATTGTCTAATTCCCAAAAAACAGAAGATAAGATACCGAAAAAGAAATGGCAAGGGTGTGCAAAAAAGGGGTGGGGAAGAAAACTGCTCTATATTACAAAAGCTAAGTTGTATTTCTTCTGCTTATGGAATTACCTAGACTTTGGATCTTGAAAACAGTAAAACACATTCTTGCCATCTCTATGGCCAAAAGCCCAAAGACTCCCAATAATCTTCTTACATTTCCTCTGCAATTGAGGTTCTTACCCCTTGGCTATACAAGCTTTCAATCACTTAGAGAACTTCCTAAGTCCCACATGAGCATATGCAGTAGATGGACTGTAGCTAATATTTGGTGGTCATTTCCACATGATATGCCGGAAAGAGTTTGGAAAGCGAGGATAAAAATGAGCTATTGCAAGTATGACCCATATTATATGGCATTTCAGCATGCCAAGAGCATTGCAGATAGCTGCATTAGCATATAACAGAACTTAAAAGGCCATTTTTTATTGTTCCATTTGACTCTCCATTACAAATCATAGTTTACCATTACAAACCTTTTTATGCCTTCAACTCATTCACTGTTGCTGCCAAAAAGTCATGCTCAAAATAGTGTTTCTTCTCCTATGCATTATAATCCGAGTTACATATCAAAAAAGATAACCCAAGCAAGTCTGGACAATAACCTTTACAATAAGATCAAATTTGCATAGAATTTGAGAAATCAATAAGTTCCTTTATGCCAGTACTACTCCCCCTTTACATCAAAACAAAAGGACTCTCAAACAAGTGCATTATAACATAGGCACGGGGTTGAGATTACTTGATCTTTTATGTGTTTTGAAGAGGACACCAGTCATAGCTAATATATCATTCCCCATTTTGTGTCTTCTTTGAGGGTAACAAAAGTACTCCCTCCATCCCACTTTATTTGTCTTATTTTCCTTTTCAGTCCATCCCAAAATAATGTTCACTTTTTGAATTTAAACACCACTAACTTTTTACTTTTCCCAATTTACCTTCTATTCATTTTAATTTTGCTATGTGGGTCCCAATTTATCACTTTTTTGAAGAGCAAATTTGGAAACGACATCACATCTTATTTGTATTCTTAAAAACCATGCCAAACACAAGTATAGTACACAACTACCGCACACAAAATGGAACGGAGGAGTAATCTATACCGCAAAACAAACAGAGATGAATAATGTAAGCAGACCAAGACAGATATAGCACTTCTGAAGCATTTAAGACAGAGAAAATGTTCCTGCCACTTCCAACTTAAAATCTATAGAAACAAGAAACTTAGTCAACATCCTCTATCCTTGAACAATGCTAGGTTCTAAATCCCACATAAACCCTTCACAACAGAGAAGATGCATATTTTTTCCTTTATTTTCCTTGAGTAAAAGTCTTGATCTTATTTCACATCAATTCAGCTGTCATCCCATTAGAAATTGTCTTCTCATTCTTCCTCCCCATCCTTGATGTTTCTCTACTCCTAAGGTCTAAGGCATTGATTAGGCATCAACACTTTTCAATTATTGTTATTTGATGCATGTTTCTAATGCACTTAATAGCCAATGTGGCAAAATAAATGCCTCTAAGATTGAGAGTCCAGTAGGATGCATACTCCAATCTGATAACTTGAAATTCCATTAATATCCTCTAACCAATCTTAGCTTTCCCTACAACAAACAATTGGCTCAATAATGGCCATGCTATGGTGTGGCAAGTACTTTAAACCTTTTTGAAACAAATTAAAAAATCATAAATAAAATTTCAAAAATTGAAAAGCAGGACCGAAATGAAATCACAAAGGCTCAACGTCTCAAAAAATTAAATGAATCAACAGATATTTTAAAAAAGAAAGAGAGCAGTAAAAGGAAAGACTAAAGAGACCTGTAAGGTACCGAACTCCTGGCGGATTTTTTCCGGAGCTTGAAACTTCTTCTCTTTGAGTACCTTGAGTGCTTCGGAGCAGTACCGAAGCTGATCGGACGACAGAGCGAGCTTCGGCGGCTGCGAATCATAAGAGAAATCGAAAGGCTTGGCAGGCGGCAGAGCAGCCTCAGCGGACGACGCAGCGGTTCCGGTGACGGAGGAAAGAGGCTTTCCGGCCGCGGCCATCGCCGATCTCCGGCTGCGAGTCCGAGTTGAAATGGCGCTACCCGTGTTGTTGGGTCTGGAACTGGAAAAGTAGTTCGTGCGTCGTTGAGTTTACGCTCAGTCCAAAAGTGAAGTCTCCAACCAAAATTAATAATTTCACACTCAATATAATTAGTTGTACTTTGGGAGGTCGTGTCGTGTAATCGGGTTTTCAATAATTTCAGATAACACATATAATTAGACTAGATAATCTAAATGGTTTTCTGGAGTTCTCAAGGCAAATTATGCTGGGACCCTGCAAGGTGGACCTGGGTCCAAAACTACATCGTTTTTGTCCTTTTTTTAAAGAAAAAAAAATTAGTAAACATATCTCTGAATATAGAGTTGTCCAAAAATGTGTGAATGTAAACTGTAGAGGTTTCAAAGTGTGAATGTAGAGTATAGAAATCGTGAATGTAAAGTTATGCATGTGTGAATCTGTAATAGAGTTGAGAAGTTCTAGCAACTTGTAGCCTTGTAATGTGTGAATGTGGAGTTCTCAAGTTGTAAATGTGGAGTATAAGACCTGTGAATATAGAGTTTTGAATGTGTGAATGTGGAGTTTACAAATTGTGAATGTAGAGTATAGTGTATGTGAATGTAGAGTATAATTACTAAACATATAATCCTGTAATGTGTGAATGTCAAGTTTACAAATTGTGAATGTAGAGTATAATGTATGTGAATGTAAAGTATAGTGTATGTGAATGTAGACCCAGGTCCATCTTGCAAGGTAGACCTAAGTCCACGGCATAACAACCCAGTTCTCAATCATGGTGATTTTTAATTTTGTCTTAAAAAGATTTTTTTAGAGATTTTTTGTTTTGGAGAGATTTTCTTTCTAACAAGAGAGATGTATGGGTATTAGTTGTGGATATGTACTAATTAAACATCATTCATTTGTGATAGTTTTAAAATCATATGGTAAAAATCAACACAGTTGACGTGGTAGTTCAGCACCTCGTCCCTTAAACATGAGGTTGGCGCCATATAATAAATACCAACTTGCTCGTTCAATGGGCATGTGTCCCAAAGAAAGTTTGAACATCAAAATTCATTTCACTCAGAATGCTCTAATTATCAACTAAGCATGTCATCAACTTAAACACAAAGAAGGATTTTAGGATCATTCACTCACCTCGTAACCTAGTGCATTAGCCACTATATCGTTAACAAATAAACAAGGATTATGACTAAAAGTTGCTCCGATCCACTCTTGTTGCGTATCAATTCTAAACCCGTCAAGCACACAGAGTATCAAAAGCTCCATTTTTTCCTACTTTCATAGAAAGAAATATATTGGGGTTATGCAATGAATAGCTCGAATCCTTGACCCAACTCGGCCCCTTGTAGTCAAGAATTTGATCTCCAAAAGCATATAATAGTAACTGTAGGTTGTTGGGAAAGTTAGGGCAATCACCTACAACTTTTATGTTTAGAGTTTCCAGAGATTTGGGTCACAACATGAAGAAAAACGCCTGCAGACAAATGATGCACGTATTATAAGATAGAGATATCATTTGTATGTGTAGATCTTACACTATTGAAAGGAGTGGTTTGCAACTGATCTAGAGATAAGATGACATCCGTCATCGGTGTTCGAGTCAAATCGTTCAATAGAACCCACAAATCTTTAATACAATAATATTTGCATGTTATACTTAATTAGAAGAGATTTTGATTAATTAATCAACATAGGGGTTAGTTGTTAATACTCTTGAGAAAGGTATAGCTAGCATAAATTAGGGGGTCTTGTGGTCTAAGGAATATACAAATGTTGATATTTATTTATTACGGTCAATGATATCCTAAGATATCACAACAAGTACTAGTACTTGTAGTCTCTAACTCTCTATGGACAACACTCGTTACTCAACCTTCTATGCTCAAAAACGAAATGTACACTTGCCTAATCAGATTTGTATAGTTACAAATCGAGTATCATATATCAAGAGCTAGTATACTAGATTTCAAAAATCAAATCTCTCAAGTTGGTGGAATGCAATATTTATAGAGTTGGAGTAGGGGCGAGGACATATATATGCACGATATCCACTAACAAGGCTAACTAATTGGTGAGTGTGCATGGATGTGATTTTCCTAACTTCTTGGTCTTCGGGCTTCTTAATTAGTTAGAGACGTTAGCCCCACTGTCTAGTCTTTTTTTGTTGGTGCATATTGCATGTCATAAAACTTTAATTCTTTAAGGATCACATTTCACCCTTATTTACCACTCTATACTATATATACACATGCTATTCACACGACATTATTACCATACTTTTGGTCCAATACCTAAAATATCCGCCTCATCTCTCACTAAAATATAGTGGTACGAATAAGTCATGAATAAGAATTATAACTATTATGTAAAATGACAAGAAATTTTAATCAATATTTAAAGTGATAAAGCTAAAGAGATGATGTTAATTTCACTGAAACAGATCAGTGTTACTACGGGGAGCCCTCGCCCCTAGCTAGCAAGCAACTCAATTGGATCGGATGGCAAGATGGCCTGGCCTGTAATAGGTTTCTGAAGCAATTAATAAGTTACTAGAAAATTGGAGGAAGTACAATTGAAATATTGTTTGGACTAGAGCGAGAATTCACAAAAGGAGATTATATGAACATATTTAGTAACACTCTTTGATCTCATTCCCATCTAATATGGCTGCCATATCTTTTGACAAACCTGCATTATTTCTACTGTGCTTCTTATTCTACATTTATTATGTTCAAGTGGATATATGGTTTGCAAATTAAAGTAACAAAAGGGAAAAAAACTACCTAGAGTATATATTATTTTTGGTATGCCACTTGTATTAATTGGACAAAAGAGAGAAAAAGAAAAACAACTAAACACCATACTTTAAAATTAACAACGACTGCACATCAATCATGAATGTGTGATCCACTATAGTCAAGGACATTTTTGAGTATTAACTCATTTTTGAGTATTAACAACGACATTTTGAGAAAAACCACTATAGTCAAGGACATTTTTGAGTATTAACTCATTTAATATATAAACATAGATGTGTGATCCACCTATCAACTTAATTAGACTTTTAGTTGAAATAAAATACATGTTTCAATTTGATATTAGAGACAACCGGCTTGCACACATGAAGGGGCATCTTGAGCATGTGATATATTTCTTAAACATAAATGTGAAATCCAACTATCAACTTAATTAACTTTTTAGGTGAGATTGGGTGCATACTTCAATTCAATTAGGTATAATATATAGAATTTTAGATCAAAATAAGACAAGAAGAAATGCACTGCTTATTACACTGAAAAATTAAGAGACCTTCTTAAAATTACTGATTGCAAAAATCCAATTGCCAACCACTACAAATGCATCAACACACTTATTATTAATAGCTCACAAAGACGAAATCTCTAAGGTCAGAGTTTCAACACCTGGCCTCTACCCTATAAGATTTGTGGAGTGAGCACTTATTATATTACAACAAACAAACACCTTAATTAGCTTATTCATGGATAGATGGATCTTAGCAATCCACAGTTGTGATATTGGCACTGTTGACGGTGACCAAATTACACCCAGCTTTTGGCACCAGTGTCACCAGAACCTTGTCCTCACCTTCCAGCCCCAAGTCCTGAAGCAGCTCCGAGATCGCCACGCTAAAAGTCGTCTTCAAGGTGGTCTTCAAGGATTTAGAAGTATTAGTAGTGGAGCCACCCTGATTATTATGCACATGTGGCAAGTTGGAAAAACTCCCGGCGTACTCGATCCTGTCCAGCTCCACCGTATTCACGTCCTCGTCCTCGTTCAGGAACACATCGAACCGTATAAACTTCGTGTCGTCGTACTCTATGTCAAGATTCAGCAGCTCCACCTCCCCCTCTTTCTCTGCCGCACTTCTCGTCACGTAAAACGTTATAGTCTTGTTCAATTTTGCCGGGAGGGCATCGGTGGACGCGGATACTGACTCCTTGCTCCTCAATTTCGCCCTTCTTTTCCTGGTGGGTTTGAAATTCTTCCATGGGGTCGGCATATCCTGAAAAGTGTACCCAAGCTTCTCGTTGTCCACACAATCTGCAACCTTGACCTTGACGGGAGTATTGGTTTCGTCATAGAAGAGGAACTCAGTTTGGCACCAATCCTTGTCGGCGATATCCTTACGTTTGCCGCCGAGAGTCTTCCAAAGGGTCCACATGCGGTCTACATTGGAATGGAGGCAATAAAACACGGGATCGTTAGCAGCGGAATAGAAGTTACCCATGTCCTCATTATTAGCGTTTCTAGGGTCACCGGTCCATCGGTGGACGGAGTTGTGTGGGATGTTCTCGATGGTCCCCATGCCGGAACCGGTGAACCCCGATTCGCCGCGAATAGGGCTGCCGAAGAACAGCAACGGGCACGGCGCGTTGGTCACCATTTGCCGGTACATAACCGCGAGATTGTTTTTCACCTTCTGGAAGTCGCTGGCTTCGATTTCGTCGCCGGAGTACGCTAGATCCATCACTACGTTTCTCTCGCGGTGCTCCTGGTCGCGGTACTGGTCGTACAGCGGCGACGACTCGTCGTCGAAGATCTCCGGGAAAGTCATGCCCTGTGGATTGTCCCAGTTCCAGTACGGCAACGTGAATGTTGGGTCGTCTATCATACTTTGCATGATCCTTTCGAAGAAGTACAAATACCTGATACATACATACATACATGCAATTCTGTCACACTACAATTACCTACCGAGTATTATTTATTTAATTATTATAATCACTATATATATATGACAGCCAAAGACCTTGTGGTTAAGTAGGCACCCTCCAAATGTGAGGTCATGGATTGAAATTTCAGTGGAGTGATATTGACTACCCGTAGGTAGTATATATGAACATATACTATATATGGGGCTAAGTGAGTATATTAGTATATATATAAAAATGAAGTGGGTTAATTAGTTGGTACCATCTGTGGAAAGGGAAGAAGAGCCAAGTGAAGTGGATCTGATAGGGCTTGTCAGCGAGTTGATAAGCGTCATTGCAGTAAGCGCAGTGGACCTTAGCTTGATTGTAGAAGTTTCGGGGATCAGTGGAGGGAAGATCCTTCATTTTCTGAATGGCGGTCTTGTACTTGTTCAAGTACTCGTCGTCTACGGCGTGAGCGGCCGGCCTGACATTAAGCTTGGAAAAACTGGGGATCTTATAGTACTCAACATTAGTAGTATCCGTGATGGGAGGGCAACAAGAGTATGGAACTTTACACTGGCTGAACGAAATGGTAGCAAGGTGGCAGGCGGAAACGTCAGGGATCGGCACTGGGTCGGCCAGGGCAAAGGGGTTGGAGCCGCCGCCCAAGTTGTAAGCGCCGTAGAGACCGCCGAGGCCCAGAAGGACGTTTCTCCGGTCAAGTTTCGCCGAAGAGAGGCTTTCCGGGTTTTCACGCCCCTCACCACCCTCCGACAAGGCTGCGCACCGGATTTTGACGTCACCACTTCTTGCAGCTGCCCTGCTGGGATTGAGAAAGATTTGGGAAGGCCTGGAAAAGTTAGGGGGAGAAGACTTGGTGGAGAAGGAAATGTTGTTGGTGCATGAAATCATTGGAAGAGTTGACGTAGCCATGGCTGCAGGCTAGGGTTGCTCTATGACTCTATCTGGAGTTGGCTGTGTACTGTTCCAAACTTATATAGAGTGCTTTCAAGTAGTATCCAAAAAGAAATCATTAGGTGGACCCGACTCATCTAAAAATGTCATCTCTCTAACTAGTGGTTATTTGTACGAGGTAATATTTTTTAATTATTCTTTTGAACTGATTTGTACGAGGTAATATGAGCTTGCTTTATATCATTATCATATAGGGAATGGAGCCAAAAAATTAAGAGTGTCGGACCCATGTACTGATGTACTTGCACAATTTTGTATTGAAATTGCTCCATAAAGATGACTTTTGGTTTAGGATAATAATTATTGGAGTATTAATTATTGTCCCATGTTACGAGGGAAAGAAATCAATGTGCGACTTCCTTGCAAACTATTTCACTTGACATACATACTGAAATTACTCCTTAAAGATGACTTAATTAGCTAGGATAATAATTATTATTGTTCCAAATTTGAGGAAAGAAAATCAATGTACTAACTTCCTTACAATATTGATAGGTGGAATGATATAATGCTCTTTGAATAACCTCAGACAAATAAAATGTGACGAGGTGTATGTGACTCAATTTTTAAAAATATTATATGTATAATCCATTATTTCTTAATGGTTATATTTCTAAAATTTACATATTGGTTTTAATTACAATTGAAACTAAAACTTTAGAAGAAATTGGCATCAATTGTTTTTTATGAATAATTTTATATCTTTTTTTTTAAAAACAATTTTATATCTAAATATATACGAAAAATATTACTTTTAAATTAAAATTTGAATTGCATTTCTTTATTATTTGTTAAATTTGTATGCATTATATTTTTTACAGAAATTTTATTACATTTTTATGTTATATTTGCACTAATATAATAATAAAAAAAACAAATGGGTTCAATTAAATTAAACTTATAGCAAATTGTACTAAAAAAAACAAATAGCAAATTAGACATGCATGTTGCTATATTTTCGGATCAGCCGCCCTTATATTAATTATATTATTATCAACCCGATCAGATCACCATTCGTTTTCACGTTTTCTTACTATTATTATATTAATTATATTATTATATTTATTGTAAAAACAAATAGCAAATTATTCATATAAAAAAAAAATGTTTATTTAAAGCTGAGAAGGTGGATCGACCACCCTTCAGGGGTAGGTGGTTTGGTTTTCAAGGAGGGTTTAGATGTTGGTTGAAATCAAATTTCATTAGTTAATTATTACTTCCATTTCCCCATTTTACCTATCATATTTAATATTCATTGGTCAAACCAACTCTATCTTCTTTATTTATTTGCTTTAGTAATTTTTACTCATTTTTAAATTTAATTTTTTGTTTTTAATAGTACTTTTAGTGTAGTTTCTAAATATATAAATTTTGTATATTAATACTAAACTTAATATTATGAAAAATTAGATTAAAAATAACTTCAGTCAAACCTCGTTAATCGATATAATCAGACACATAAAATGGGACGGAGGTAGTATGATATATGGATTAGCACACTATGGTGTGTTACCAGGGCCGGATTTTAGGAGTTAGGACGTGCAAGATGTGCAACAACACAGGGCCCCAAAATTTTGGGGCCCCTAATTTAGTTATGGCCTAATAATTAGTATATATTTGTGATTATATTGGTCTAAAATTAATTTTTTTGCAATTTTTATTTAATTTGCAGTTTATTTATACTACTTTGATAGAGTCTCACTTATTTACCAGCACATGGCCACGCAAATAAAAAAATTGACCCTGGTGTGTCCGGAATCATGTGATGCTTCGTTTGGAACGACTAATTTGAGCGCTCAATTAGTATACTTACAAAGAAAAAGAATTAAGTCAAAAGATGATACAGATATAATAAGGTTATTGGTACTCAAAAAAATTGTGAATCATTGCATGATTTCGAATGTATTTTTGTTTTCAAATGAAGTGGCCTTGTGTATTTTCAGGTATGGTTACATTAAAGTAAAATAAATATTGTTTTCAAAATTTTTTAAAAAATAAATTTAAAAATATAGAATTATTTATTTAAATTAAATATAAGAAATACAAAATATAAATTTGAAGTAAATTAAAATAAATATTATTTTTGTTATATACTCGTTAATATTTTATTTTTAATGTATATGATTAGCAAAATAATAATAATAATAAATAATAATAATAATAATAATAATAATAATAATAATAATAATAATAATCTACTAAATTATATAAGAGTCTATGTTCATAAAGTTTTAATGGGAATATAAAATGTTGTGTTTGCATAATTATATGCATTGATGATTTGTACATTTTGATTTATTCCTTGAATAATGATAAGATATTTTATTTTAAAATCATCATCTTTACTTTTTCACATTTTCTTATATGTAGGGATGTCAATCTTAGCCCATATCCGATTGGTTGGTCCGATATAACCAAAAAATTTTAGAGTTAGGTGATGTAGTTTAGGGAGGAACGGGTAGTTTTGTCGATCGATTGGGGGTTATAACACGTAATATGCAAATACAAGCAACTAGATACTAGCACTCTAGGCCGAAAATTAACAAAAAGCTAAGCAATCTATAACAAGTTTTAAAGTTAGGATAACTAAACAAGATAACATAAACACATATTAACAAGAAGTAATTACAAAATAAAGAAATAGGACTTCTATGAAGCATTATCATCTAGGCACGTGATTCAATAACCTATGAAATTAGCGAGAACAAATAACCCAGAAATCAAACGGGAATCTATGTAGACATCATAGGCTAAAGCTACTCCATCCCATGCATGAGCAAATAAACAAAGGATTAATTAGAACAACGAAACTTTTACAAGGAATTGATATCAAAATCTTTGTGAATATTTTGTATTAAAATATGCACGAAAAATAACATTTTAAAATTAAATTTTGAATTATATCTTTTTTTCTTTAATTTGTTGAATTTCATGCATTATATTATATTTGAACAAAAAAAATTTATTACATTTTTTTTTTGTCAAAGAAAGTAAGAAACAATAAAGTCCAAATGGACTCAATTATCCAAGTAATAGAGATTTTCTAGATAAGATCTTCTAGACTTCTATATTAGAGACTAAAACTGCAACTTTCACAAGTGACTATTTTGCTATCTAATAAGTACAAATGTTGATATCTCTTCCTTTGGAGATATATTAGAGACTAAAACTGCAACTTTCACAAGTGACTATTTTGCTCGTCTAAAAGAAGAAAATCAAAATATTCACTTTTTGTGAAAAATTAAAAATTAAATTTGTAACTCACAATAATTAGGGACTAAATTTACATACATTTGACGTATAACTTAAAGGATTGAAAGTTTAATTTATCATTTTAGTTAACTAATTTTAAATTACTTTTGATTACAGATATCAATTGCACTATGAAAGTTGAAATTTATACCATCATCACTTATTACCTATGCACTCGTGAGTCGTGATGCAGTTAGAATGGAGATACCAAGTATATATATACTCCGTCTGTTTTATGTTTTACATTGTTAAAATTTTAAAATTATTAAATAAATATAAAATAATGATAATAGATGTAAATTTTATCAACTAGTGCATAACGTGGTCTTTTCAATTAAATAAATTTAATTTATTAAACTAAAACTCTATTATTACATTTAATGTTTTGGATCTTAGTGGAATGATGAGTAGTTTGTCGTTTATAAAATACTCATTTAATTATGTCAAATCACAAATTATTAAAATTTTGAATCCATCGGCATCTTATACCAAACACGTTTTTATTCGACACATATTTATAGTCTCAATCACCTATTTTAACAATTTTAATAATTATAGTCTCAATCACCTATTTTAACAATTTTATTATTATTTAGGTGCAGACAAAGCTTTCTATGAATATTAAACTGCACAAGGAATATGACAATGGATGATTACCACTTCCTAAGTGACAACATGCAGATTTAATTATACATGCGAGTCTTCAATAATTAAAATTTAAATAAGAAAGAGCCAGTATTAATTTTTTATAAGTCACCTCTCTCTCTCACTCTCAGACTCTCTCTCTCCATACACACTAATTCAATCACATGCATTATATTAATTTTAGCATAATTATTGATTAGTTAAACGTGAGCTTGGTTGCTAGTGATACTATTTCATATATTATATTGCAATCTAGTTTTGTTTTACATATAATAAATAATCAGGGCGGGCGAGAGAGGCACCCGCCCTGAACCCAACGTTGTAAGGGGTTTCTAGCTTGGTTTTTATTTTTTGATTAAGTTAAAAAAAAATGCTTGCATATGCAAATATTTGAATTCATGACTTCAAAAATATTTATTAATTTTAAATCCATTTAACAATTACAACCATGTGATATACTTATCTCAGTTAATAGATATATATTAGCCAATGATTAATTAATTAATTTATAATTAAATTTCATTTATATTCGGCCCAAAGTTTGAATGGACACTACTTCAAGGCTAATTTAAAATGTTTTTTTAGAGTCAATTCTATTCCGGTCCTAGATGTATAGGTGACATACCGACAGGTTTAGCTAGTGCAGGTGGTTTATTTTGGGACTTTAAATTAAAGAGGTTTGGATAGCCGGTTTTGTGGTGAATATTGGTCTTACTGATAGCTAGTGCAGGTGGTTTATTATGTTTAGACTAAATTATTTACATCGGAAAACATTGGTCAACGGAAAACATTTTTCGGACGTTCCCAAACACCGAAAACTCAGAAAAACATTTCCCGGAAGTCATTTTACGGGTTACCAAACACACCTTTAGTGGAAGTGGCCCTAGCTGGCTAGCTCAATCTAGTTTTCTATGTTTTCCTGGAGTTGAATGTACTTATATAGAGATGGCCATGTCATGATTTTGCTTAACTCATAAAATTATCATCATTCATGCAATCCGTTATGCTCCCAAATTGGCGGAATTGTGGAGATGGATCTCTTGGGCAGAGCCAACCAAACTAATGGCTGTTTGAGCTACTCGCAATTTACCTCTTCTAGTAACGTAACTCTTGGAAAGGAGTTTTCAATGCTTAGGATATATTAATTTGACATAAACTGGAAAATCAAATGTTTAAAAAAATTATTTTGCAATGGTAAAAATGTAATGTGATATTAAAAATAAGAGTAACTATCTTTTAAGACTGTTTAATGGATCCTTATTAGTGAGACAGTAAAATATTTTGGAAAAAAAATGTAATACTTTTAAATTAAAATGTCAAATTATTATTATTTTTTTCAAAAGTATTACACTTGCCCTTATAAGTAAAACACAATTTATTCCTTCCTTATTAGTATTATTATATTTCCCCTTGTATGCCACTTTGCTATGCCACTTGTATTAATTGGACACAAGAGAGAAAAAGAAAAATAACTAAACACTATGCATACTTTAAAATTAACCACTGTCCTTTGCACATATATTAATCATGAAACAATATGAGTAATATAATGACAGTTGGTATGAAATTAAATAAAATGAGATGATGTGTTAAGCCTATATGTGGCTGATATTATCTACAGTTATTTATGTGTTCTATATTTATTCCTGTAGACTAGTTTCTGTTGTAACTTATGTTACTTCTTCTCCATTGTATACTATTTATAGCCTGCTCATTTGATCATTAATGAACAATACATTTTTTACTCCATAGCTTTAGATGATGTAGGTATAATATATAAACTTTCAATTCAAAACAAGACAACAAGAAAAACACTTTTTTATTACAACGTAAAGGAGACATTACAATTATTGATTGCAAACCTCAATTGCCAACCACTAACACACATGCATTAACACATTACTTACTCACAAAGACGAAATTTCTGACCCCGAAACTCTGTCCACACTCCGAACTGATAGAATTTGTGGAGTGAGCACTTATTATCACATCAAACAATTAAACACCTTAGCTTATTTCAAGTAGCGCCACTGATACATATATACATATAATACATGCCGGCATTCAATATATTATATTGATGGATAGGATAGATCGATCTTAGCAATCGACAATTTGGGTAGAGGCATTGTTGACGTTGAGGTAACAACCCCCAGCTCTTGGCACGAGACACACCAGAATCTTGTCGTCATCTTGCAGCCCGGAGTCCTGAAGCAGCTCCGAGATGGCGAGGCTAAAAGTGGTCTTGGTGGTTGAAGAAGTAGTGATGTGGGGTTTATGGACATGTGCCAAGTTGGAGAAACTGCCGGCGTACTCCACCCGGTCCAGCTCCACCGTATTCACGTCGTAGTCCTCGTTCACGAACACGTCGAACCGTATAAACTGCGTGTCGTCGTACACTAGCTCCAGATCCAGCAGCTCCTCCTGGGACGCGGTTTTCGATGTCGACGCTCTCGTCACGTACAGCGTTGTAATGTTGCACAAGTTTACCGGGAAAGCGGTAGTGGATGGGGGTACTGACGCGGTACTGCTCCTCAATTTTGTCTTTCTTTTTCTGGTGGGTTTGAAGTTCTCCCATGGAGTCGGCATTTTCTGCCGGATAATTCAGCAGACATGATCAAATGTTGGTGCACAACAGAAACAGAAACAGATCTGTAGACTTGGGGGCATAATAACTAACATAATACCCAAAAAGCTAAGCCGACTAATCTCTAAAATGACAATAGATATTGGTCCTGCTCGGTAAATAATCAGCCTATCAGTCAATTTTGACTTATTTGACCACCATTAGTTGTAAATTAATAAGCTTTTTGTAACTCCAAAATACTAAAATTCAAAAGGCTACCCAAAGCAGTCTTTTATACCAAACAGCTATCAACTAACACTAATTTATCAAACAACTTTCTACAATCAGCTAATGCTATCAAAAAATCATACCTGCCAACGAAGTCACCTAATAGCCATTTACCAAATAGGGCCTTAATTATAATATTAGCGGTGAATTGGACACAAATAGAGAAGAATATAATAGAATATACCTGGAAAGTGTAGCCAAGCTTCTCGTTATCCACACAATCTGCAACCTTAACCTTGACGAGAGTCTTGGTTTCGTCATAGAAGAGGAACTCAGTTTGGAGCCAATCGGGGTCGGCGATATCCTTACGGTTGCCACCGAGCGTCTTCCAAAGGGTCCACATGCGGTCTACATTGGAATGGTGGCAATAAAACACGGGATCCTTAGCAGCAGAATAGAAGTTACCCATGTCCTCATGATGAGGCTCTGTGGGGTCACCCACCCATCGGTGGATAGAGTTGTGCGGGACGTTCTCGATGGTCCCCATGCCGGAGTGCTCAAAGTCGTTATCATTACGAAGAGGTTTGCCAAAGAACAGCAACGGACACGGCGCGTTCGTTAACATTTGGCGGTACATAACCGCGAGATTGTTTTTCACCGTTTGGAACTCGCTGGCTTTTGTTTCCTCGCCGGCGTATGCTAGATCCATCACGTATCCCTTGCGGTGGTCCTGGTTGCGGGACTTGTCGTACAGCGGCGACGACTCGTCGTCGTCGAAGATCTCCGGGAGAATCATGCCCTGTGGATTGTCCCAGTTCCAGTACGGCAACGTGAATGTTGGGTCGTCTATCAGACTTTGCAAGATCCTTTCATAGAAGTACAAATACCTGATCGAGAAATAATATATTTTATAACATTATTTACTTATTAGCTACGCAAAAGTAGGTCGATCAAATAAGCTCACAAACTTTCTTTATAGTTAAAAGTTGTAATTAAGTTCATTAACAAAGTCCAAAAGTAAGTTACTTCTCTGTGTCATTTTACCTCTCATATTTACTATTCATTGGTCAAACCAACTATTTCTTCCTTCCTTATTTTCTTTAGTAATTTTTTATTATTTTTAAATTTAATTTTTTGTGTTGAATAGTACATATATATTTTATATGTTAATATTAAATTTAATATTATGAAAAATTGAATTAAAAATAACCTCAATCAAACCCAACCAGATAATCAAAATAGGACGGAGGTAATATTATATTAACTAGGGTTCCAAAGACAGAGTAGGTACCCAATAATTATTGTAAAAAGTGTTAATAAGTGGTGTGAGAGAGCTGGATATTAAGCACCAATTGGAGTTCCAACTAGAATAAATATAATTGTACGAGGAGATCAGAGTTAGGTATAGGCCAGGGGATTTATATAGAAATTGAGATTCCCATTTCCCAATGATATAATTATTGGCGGGCGGGGAGTTTAAAATATATATAATATAATTAATTGTAAAATTAATTAAAGTGCGTATGTATAGTATTTAGTATAGTATAGTACCATCTGTGGAAAGGGAAGAAGAGCCATGTGTAGTGGATCTGATAGGGGTGATCGTTGAGTTGATAAGCTTTATTGCAGTAAGCGCAGTGGACGTTAGCTTGCTGGTAGAAGTTTCGGGGATCATCGGCGGGAAGATCCTTCATTTTCTGAATGGCGGTCTTGTACTTGTTCAAGTAGTCGTCGTCCACGGCGTGAGCAGCCGGCCTGACGTTAAGCTTTGAAAATGTGGGGATCTTATAGTCAACACTAGGACCCAAGAAGGGAGGGCAACAAGAGTAGGGCACTTCTATTTCAGGGTCGGTGTTGGAAATGATAGCGGTGCCACACTTGTGAATGTCAGGGGCCGGGATAGGGGCGGCAAGGGCAAAGGGGTTGGAGCTACTGGCGGCGTACAGACCGCCGAGGCCCAGAAGGACATTTCTCCGGTCAACTTTCGCCCAAGAGAGGCTGTCCGTGTCCGGGTTTTCACGCCCCTCCGACCTGATCTTGATTGCCCTGCTGGGGTTGAGAAAGATTTGGGAAGGTGGTCTGGAAAAGTTAAGGGGAGAAGACTTGGTGGAGAAGGAAATGTTGTTGTTGGTGCATGAAATTATTGGAGGATGAGTTGAAGTGGCCATGGCTGGCAAGCTAGTTTGCTATGTTTTCTTAGCTTGGATGTCCCAAACTTATATAGAGTTGATCAGAACTTGGATAAGCTATTGATTAATGGGTAACTACAATAATGTTACAAGATCAATTTTAATTTTAATAGTTGGAGTTGTTTATTGACTATCTTGATTTGAACCTATAACTTAGACTGATTTATCCGACCTTAAATCTTTACACGTTAGATACTGTGAGTTTCTTTGGTTACATACTAAAAATACTTATAAGAGCTGATCATATCATAATTTTGCTTAAATAATTAACTTATAAAATTATGTCATCTCTCTTATTTTTAAATTAAATGTATATTTTACAATGACAAAAATGTGATGTGATATAAAATAAAAAAGTGTATTTTACAATGACAAAAATGTGATGTGCTATAAAAAATTCTAAGATGAAGCTAGTCACCCATTGGTTTAATAGTTATTTGTGTGAATTAGTGTGAGGGAGCTTTAGAGCATCTCAATAATTGAGGTTTTTTTGGACTCACCATTTTACTATATTATATTTTAATTTTTGTATTTAAAATTTTAATTATAAATTTATAGTTGTAATGAAAATTAATTAAAATAAGCATACCTACATTTAAATTGCTTAAAAATTAAAACCAAATGCTTTTATAGGTTAAGGATCAAATGAAGACCTATAGTTAGGTGAAGACCCTGTGGACTTATCTGATCCATTGATTTAAATAATTCAATGTGATTAATTATATGCAATAGATTTAATTTTTCGTTCTCAGTTTGTTGTGCATTCGTTCTTAGTATGATGTGCATTCGGTCTCAGTTTATTGTGCATTCGGTTTCAGTTTGTTGTGCATTCATAGTGTGAATGTTGTGCATCTCACCCACTTTGTTGTGCAGTTGCATTCATAACCGTTAAATAAGTCCAAATGGATGATCTAAATTAGTCCACAGGGTCCTCACCTGATCCGGAACCTATATATATGCCAAAAGTCTTGTGGTCAAGCAACATAGCTGTGACCCTCCCAAGTGAGAAGTCACACGTTGGCTCGTATGAATAGATACTACATACCACCCACTAGGTATATATAGAGTAGAGTTCAGGTGCGGCCACTATGCATTGAGTGGTGTAACCCGCTATATATAATGCTATTTTAAAACAAAAATAAATAAGAAACAAATAAATACAAAATAAATTAAAATTTTATAATTTTTTTTTTAAATTGGTCGTTGCAGCCAGTTGGCCACAAATTGAGAGTAGTCTCAATCGCCCAAGGCGCACTCACTGGGTGGATAGTAAGACACACTTTTGTTTTTTTAAAAATTTGCGCAAAATTTCACTTCTTGTTGGAGAAAAATTAAATAAAAATCACTCTTCCGATTAAATAAAAACCATCACTCTAATTTTTCTCTGCAAAAAATACCAAAGAACCTTTATTGGAGTTGTTCTTATAACAGTATTATGCATGGCCTACACATACATTTCTTACATATGAAAATGCAGTAGTACGTGAAGGACCAAAATTTGAATTAATTCCCCTCGTGTATATGGTAAATCATGCATGTGCAATGGGTACCAAAATTTTCACATTTCAACACCAGGAAAGGCAATGATTTCTAGTCAGATTGCAAGAGTAAGCTAACTTTTAGACCGATGATTTGAGTATCATTAAGGGTAAATTTGAATGTGAATTTAAACGCATGTATAGTAGACGTGAACTCGATTCGATTTTGATTCCAACTCGCATTGGAATTATCTGATTCTTATAATTTGTAAACTGGAATTGAAATTGGAATTTTATGGGTTCGGTCAAATGGCAATTAGAATCCCCCATATAGTTTTAGTTCCAATTCAATTTACACAGTAATTGGTTAGATTCAAACTACACCCTAGTAATATCTAGTGTATAATATAATTCCCATATTCACTTGATTTTTGGTACATATGTATACTCACTTGATGATTATTCGTGGGTGCTAAAAATTGTAAAATAATTTTGGATGTAATATGTAGTCATGTTTTTTACTTCTCCATGCCATTTTATGTATTTGATCTGGTTAATAATATTTGACTAAATTTATTTATAATTTAATTTTTTTATAATATTAAATTTAGATTAGTAAGTAAACTTTATATATTTAGAAACCACATTAAAAGTACTATTGAATACAATAAACTAATACTCAAACCACCACACCATGACGTGACACAATTCTAGATGTTAATAGAATTAAACTTAAAAAAAAAAAACAACTAATACCCAAAATTTGGCCACATCATAATTAAAATGAATGATTTGTGTGTGAGTGGCTAAATTAAGGGTAATTAGCATTTTTCAAACATCTATCATTAAATATTATTGATGATTGTAGGAGGTGGATGAAAAAATGATGGCAGATCAAAGTGGAACATGTTTACCGAGAATAGGCCGGGGTGAACATAGATCGGTTTCGGTCAATTTTAAGTGTTTTTTTTTTTTTTTAAGGTACGGTTGACCAACCGATTAACATGATGAATTTGTATTTTTATGTTTTCTTCTGATTTACTATAACATAGTGGTTTCGCTATTGGATGGTATTACATTAAGTTTTGACTTAAATTTTCACCGATTAAAATTGAAATTAGTCTATCTTTTTTATCAAGTAAAAAAATTATTATATTTGCACTAGCGTACGTTTAAATATTGACAAATACAAATTTGATATAATAATTACCATTTTTTTATTAATAAACTGTAAGATACATTTAAAAACTTGTCCTCTCAAAAAAAAAAAATAAAAATTGTTTGTTTGTCTTGTAATCGAATTATTTATTGGGAAGAAATAATTTAATTTGCTTGCGGATAAGCCACTTAGTACACGTACTCCAATACTCTCAAAACGTTTTATACCTGCGCGTCTGCGCGGTATACTAAGTTTAGATATTTAATCATTGATTGTTAATAGTGACATTGGAGTCATCCTCATCTCGAATAATAATAATTATTATTTTTAGGTGTTTAATACATGGGAATATTTATATTGTTTATTCACTGGAGGTATAATTATATCATTATTAATTACAAAAATTTTGAGTACTACCAACTCTGTTACAATGTACATAGTATCTATTCATAACTGTTTCTCAATATACTAAAGTACAAAGAGTCAATATTACTTTCACTAAGACTCAAACCCACAACCTTTTATATATATAGGATCGGAGTGCAACTTGGTGTCACTAGATCACATGTGATTGCTAGTTATTAGTGTATGTGATGCAAAATATATACCAATGATAAATATGTAACCAAACTTAATTATCAATTTAAAATTTTAGTTGAAACAGAACATATCTTTTAATAATTTGGCATAATTCATAGTCTAATTATTAAAAGTTCATATTTTTAATTAAAACGAGACATGCCTTTTAATTGTGTGTGCTTGTTCATGAGATCGATTATTGTTTCCTTTAGGTGCAAAAGGTGAAATTCTTTGTCTAGGGTCACGTACCGCATCTTGACTCTATAAAAAATTGTGAAAGAGTTGTTTTGAAAATAAAAATAAAAATAAAATTGTGAAAGAGTTAAATAATAGTGACTTGACGACTCCTTAGACAATTTGTTTTTCATTTTGTAAAAGAAAGGAATTTGATTCAAATCCACAACACTGGTGATTCTTTCTTTTCCGTACTAGGGTGTGCAAACTATCAAAAAATTCCGATTAACTGACCGAATCGAAAAAATTTGGTTCGGTTAATGGTTAAAGGAATCTTGAAAATTTAGTTAACGGTTAATTTGGTTAGAAACAGTCGGTTAACCGAATTTATATATATTATGGATTGAAGATTTGAAGTTATGGATGCTTGGAGTTTATAATTCGTGTTTATATGTTTATATAGTGTTGTTACGGTATTGTTTTTATATATTTTGTTATGAATTTATTATGATATGTATTTTGTTTTAATTGAATTTATTATTTTAGGTGTTATTTTTAGGATTTAAAATTTTTGTTTTTAAAAGTTCGGTTAACCGACCGATTAACCAAATTTTTTTTTTTTGATTCGGTTAATTCGGTAATACAAATTTCGGTTCGGTTAATAGTTAAAGATTTAAAGATTTTGGTTAAAACATTTCGGTTAACCGAAAGAACACCCCGGCCTATTCCCTACCATGCAAATATATATAAGTTTATTTTCAAATTTTTTTTTTGGGTGGGTTTCAGGCTTTTAACCTCCTTTAATTTTGTGTATGTTTACATATAAGCTTCCCCTATAGCTAATTTTGGTGGTGTTTGATAATTAATGAATTATAAATTGTATTAATGGATAGTTGATAGCGGATTGTGTCAGATATTTTGATAAATTAAATATTATTACTTTATTAGTTATATTTTTTTTTTAATACTATTGACTCTATTACAATGTAGTATATGTTCATACAAAGAGCCAACGCCCCCACCTGGCATATATTTTATTATTATTGAAAAAATTGTACTTTTGGTTATTATGTTATAGGACCAGTGTAAATTGAGTCTCTAATTAATTACCATGGGTTGTAAATTTGACCTTTAATTAATTAGTAACAAATGCTGATATCTCTTACATTGAAGATATATTAGAGACTAAAAAACTACAACTTTCACAACTGACTATTTTGGTCATCTAAAAGGAAAAAAAAATCAAAATATCCACTTTAATTTTGTGACAAATTATAAATTATATTAAATTTGTAACTCACAATAATTATGGACAAAATTTACATTTAACCTATAACTTAAGGATCAAAAGTGTAACCTTTTGAGAACAAAAACTTAATTCATTAATTCATCAGCAAGACAGTCAACACGGAAAGACAGAGGAGTATCAAATCACTCCCCGCAAGAAAAGGCCTCCCAAACAACATTGTGGGCGGCACAATTCACATATCAGATCACTTAACAAAATTGAATTCGACATCACCAAACATGAAAGCCAATTTTTTAATATCGTCAACAAGTAAACCAAAAGCAAAATAAACTTTTAGTTAACTATTTTTAAATTACTTTTGATTATAGATATCAATTGCATGAAAGATGAAACTTATACGTTTTGATTATTTCAGCCAATTTTTAATTCATAATCAGTCACTAACCAAACAGCTAAAGAAAAACACTGTTTATTACACTCAAAATAACACATTACAATTATTGATTACAGAACCCCAATTACCAATTCAATCACTACACACATGCATTAACACGTTACTTGCCCACAAAAGTGAAATCTCTCGCTCGTCCCAAATCCCCCACACTCTGAGAACTGATAGGATTTGTAGAGTGAGCACTTATTATTACATCAAACAATTAAACACCTTAGCTTAATTATGGATGGACAGGATAGATCGATCTTAGCAATCGATAATTTCGGTACTGGCTTCTGTGACCTTGACGAAACTACCCCCAGCTTTGGGCACCAGAGTCACCAGAATCTTGTCGTCACCTTGCAGCCCCAAGTCCTGAAGCAGCTCCGAGATGGCCAGGCTAAAAGTGGTGTTCGTAGTAGTGGAGCCATCAGTGGGTTTATGCACATGTGGCAAGTTGGAGAAACTGCCGGCGTACTCGATCCTGTCAAGCTCCTTCGTATTCACCTCCTCGTCCTCGTTCAGGAACACATCGAACCGTATGAACCGCGTGTCGTCGTAGTCAAATTTGAGATCCAGCATCTCCTCCTTCCCGGCGGGTGTCGATGTCGACGACCTCGTCACGTAGAACGTTCTAATCTTGTCCAAGGTTGCCGGCAACACGGTAGTGGATGCGGATACTGACTTGGCAGTTCTCTTCAATTTTCCCTTTCTTTTCCTGGTGGGCTTGAAGTTCTTCCATGGAGTCGGCATATTCTGCCAGAGCATTTAAGACAATGTAAATCAATTTACTCAAACTGACCAAATGTCAAGATTGAATTAGAGCAAATATCAATTTTGGTCTCACGACTATTAGCAAAATGATAATTTTAATCTACATGTTTAATTTCTACTAATTTTGGTCCCATGATTATTGTTTTAGTATCAATTTTGGTCCACGACTACTGTTTTAGTACCAATTTTGGTCCCACTGCACGACTACTGTTTTAGTGCCAAAATTCATCGCGCTGATCACCCATCCGTTTGAAACGTGCCGAAATTTAAAAATTTTAAAGGTATTTTCGTCCTTTTCAACTCAATATCCCAATTTAAGCATGAATAAAGAGATTTAAGCCCTAAGATCGATTACAATTCACAGTTTTCCTCCTCAAATTAAGGTAAAAATAAGGAGAAAAACTGTGAATTTTGATCGATCTTAGGACTTAAATCCATTTATTAATGCTCAAGTTGGGATATTAAGTTGAAAATGACGAAAATACTCTTAACAATTTTAGATTTTTGCACGTTTTAAACGGATGAGTGACCGGCGCGATGAATTTTGGCACTAAAACAATCGTCGTGGATGAAATTTGGTATTAAAACAATAGTTGTGAGACCAAAATTAGTATGCTAATAGTCCTGAGACCAAAATTGATATTTGCTCGATTTAATTATAATATACCTCGAATGTGTAGCCAAGCCTCTCGTTGTCCACACAATCTGCAACCTTAACCTTGACGAGAGTCTTGGTTTCGTCATAGAAGAGGAACTCAGTCTGGAGCCAATCGGGGTCGGCGATATCCTTACGGTTGCCGCCGAGGGTCTTCCAAAGGGTCCACATGCGGTCTACATTGGAATGGTGGCAATAAAACACCGGATCTCTAGCAGCAGAATAGAAGTTACCCATGTCCTCATTATGATCCTCCCTAGGGTCACCCACCCATCGGTGGATAGAGTTGTGCGGGACGTTCTCGATGGTCCCCATGCCGGTGTTCGCGGAGTCGTTATCAGCGCGAAGAGGTTTGCCGAAGAAGAGTAACGGACACGGCGCGTTGGTTAACATTTGGCGGTACATAATAGCAAGATTGTTTTTCACCTTTTGGAAGTCGTTGGCGGTGTTTTCTTCGCCGGCGTATGCTAGATCCAACACGTATCCATTGCGGTGGTCCTGGTTGCGGAGCGTGTCGTACAGCGGCGACGACTCGTCGTCGTCGAAGATCTCCGGCAGAATCATGCCCTGTGGATTGTCCCAGTTCCAGTACGGCAACGTGAATGTTGGGTCGTCTATCAGACTTTGCAAGATCCTTTCGTAGAAGTACAAATACCTGATGAGGAAAATATATTTAATAACATTATTTACTTATTAGGCAAAAAGCTATGTCAAATAAGCTCATAAACATTTTTTTTTTTACAACTCTAAAATCAATTATAAGCTCTTAGCCAAGGATCTTGTGGTCCAGTAGCATCAAACCCTTCCCTTTATACGGGAGGTGGTGGGTTCGAGCCTGGAGTAAATATTGACTCTTGTGCTTCAATAGGTTGAGAAAGCAGTTAGTAGTATTCAAAAAAATTATAAGCTCCTAAATAAATTCTGTCAAACAGAGCATATAGTATAGTACCATCTGTGGAAAGGGAAGAAGAGCCATGTGAAGTGGATCTGATAGGACTTGCCGTTGAGTTTATAAGCTTCATTGCAGTAAGCGCAGTGGACCTTAGCTTGATTGTAGAAGTTTCGGGGATCAGTGGAGGGAAGATCCTTCATTTTCTGAATGGCGGTCTTGTACTTGTACAAGTAGTCGTCGTCCACGGCGTGAGCAGCCGGCCTGCAGTTAAGCTTTGAAAATGTGGGGATCTTATAGTCAACATAAGTGCCATCGAAGGGAGGGCAACAAGAGTATGGCACTTCTTCGTTATCTGTGGTGTTGGAAATGATAGCTTTGCCGCAGTTGGAAAGGTCAGGGACTGGGATAGGGTCGGCAAGGGCAAAGGGGTTGGAGCCGCCGGCCAAGTTGTAAGCGCCGTAGAGACCGCCGAGGCCCAGAAGGACATTTCTCCGGTCAAGTTTCGCCTCAGAGAGGCTTTCCGGGTTTTGACGCCCTTCAGCACCCTCCGACGAGGCGGCGCACCGGATCTTGACGTCACCACGTCGTCTTGCAGCTGCCCTGCTGGGGTTGAGAAAGATTTGGGAAGGTCTGGAAAAGTTAGGGGGAGAAGACTTGGTGGAGAAGGAAAGGTTGTTGGTGCATGAAATTATTGGATGAGTTGAAGTGGCCATGGCTGGCTAGCTACCTCAATCTCAATCTCAATCTAGCTAGTTTCTGCGTTTTTTGGAGTTTGGATGCCCCGAACTTATATAGAGCTGATCATGTCATGATTTTGCTTAACTCATAATTATCATCATATATTCATGCAATCCCTTCTTATTTTTACATTTCACTCCCCAAGTTGGCATAAGTGTTGGGATAGATCATATCCTTAAGGGCAGACTTAACGAGAGAATTTACTGGAAAATAGTTTGGGTGACTGGTGATTTATTATCTCATTGAGTGACTCTTAGACATGTATTTTCAAACTTAGGATTAATCTAGTTTAAGGTGAGAAACTTAATGAATAAAAAAAGTATTTTATAATGGTAAAATGTAATAAGATATATATATATATATATATATATATATATATATATATATATATATAATAAACATAATAAGTCTTAATCAATGTTATGTCTTTGATTTATGTCCCTCTTTTTGTATGCTAATAAATGTATACATTTTACTTTAAATGCTGTACACTTCAATGTTAGACAAAATTATCGCTACTATATTCTTGTTTTACAAAATTACCCTTACACCGTTAGTTTTTAACTCCATCATTATTACCATACACCTATATCTATCATATCTTTTTCCTATTCTTTAATTATTATTTTATTAAAATCATTACATAATTAATTTAATGTTTGATGGCTTCAAAAAAAAATTTAATGTTTGATTATATTTTAATTAAATTTCTATGAATGGTAAATCATATATGTGTGTATGAAATACATATATTATTTGTGTATATATCATTCAAATTATAAATTTTAATTCTTTGTATTTATTAATGTTTTAATATTGGGCATCAATTTTCGCGCATCATGCGTACAATATATATATATATATATATATATATATATATATATATATATATATATATATATATATATATATATAAATAAAGTGAAGTCACCTAAAAATGTCATTTGTCTAATGGTTAATTGCAGGAGTAAATGTGAGCCGGCAAATTATATCATACATGGATCAGGTCTACCTTGTATTGTAGACCCTGATCCAAAAATAACCTTCAGATTATGTATTTGTAGTTGACAGTTTCTGTACCTGTAGCTATCATATTATGTGTTAGTAATTATCAAGTTATTTGTTTACATGTACAAAAAAGTCAGAAACTATTAACAGTAGATACAAAATGCATTAATTGAAGGTACATAATTTTTGTATCAGAATTCACAATGCAATATAAACTATAGTCATTGGTATAACAATATCTGTGAGCCAGCTTTATAACAGAATTATGCATGACCTAAAAAAATTTCACATGAAAATGCAGTATTTAAGGACCAAAATTTGAATTAACACCCTTCTTTATTTTATGAGTGACAAGAAAAAGAGTTAATACCACAAATGGTCCTCTGACTATTGGGGTAGTACTCCTTTTAGTCCTCGACTTTCAATTCGACTACAAATGGTCCTCTGACTTTCATTTTTGACCACAAATAGTCCTCTGTTAACATTTCTGTTAAATATGTGTTAAATCTAGGGGTATTATCGTCAAATTGATATATCTAATGGTCATAAAATAAAAATGTTTATAATTTTTCACCAACAAGCATAATTGAAACAATTAACAAATATAAATACTCCTAAATAAAAAGACAATACACCTTTTTCTCGTAATTATGCGTACAAAATGAAGATTTAATATTAGTGCTATCTTTTTTAATTTAACCAACAGATTAAAATGGAAGAATTTTTTTTTTTAAAATAAACCTTGCTTCCTTCATTTTCATGATTGTTCATACATAGCCGATTAATAGTTTTCATTTTTCATTAGTTGATCAAACATTTTATTTGGGACATAACTGAAGGCTGTCACCGTTGAATTAATATAATTAATCAAGTACAAATTGCGAACATTAATCATGGATTTTTAATTAATTTGTTCATTTATGTAATTTGTCACGTCCATTTTGTTTTTATAATTATTAACTTAATGTTTATTAATGTTTGAAATTAATTATGTTGTCATATAATTTTAAAAAATAAGTAATCATAATAATATTAATCAATTTGACGATATTACCCCTAGATTTAACACCTATTTAACAGAAATTTTAAAAGAGGACTATTTGTGGTCAAAAATGAAAGTCAGATGACCATTTGTGGTCGAATTGAAAGTTGAGGACTAAAAGGAGTACTACCCCAATAGTCAGAGGACCATTTGTGGTATTAACTCCAAGAAAAATATGGAGTAAAAGTTGGGAGTTGAATTAAGAAATCCAAATCGTATTTTCCATATGAAAAATTATGCATGTGCAATGGGTACCAAAATTTTAACATTTCAATAATATATAAAATAAATAAATAAGGGTTTGTTTGGTTAGGGGGTTTAGGCATAAGGAATGGGTATGAAAGTGATTGCTAGTGTTTGGTTGATAGGTTTTGAGAATGCTACTATGGGTTTGGAATACTCCATTAATGAGAAAACCCATACCCTTATTAAATAAGGGTTTCATTTCACTTCCTCATTTCTTCCCCAACTATTAATAATAATTCCCATTCCACCCAACTACCAAACATGCTAAATACTTTCACCAAAACCCATTACCCTTACCAAGTATTTGATACCCATTCTGATTCTGATTCCCATGTGCGAACCAAACGCACCCTAAGAATTTATTTGATTGATGAATAATAAATAGGAAAAGAAAAATAATATAGATGGAATTTACAAAAAAAAAAAAAAAAAAAAAAAAAACATCTATCATTAAATCTTCCTCTCCAGCTGGCCAAAACATTCCTTTGTTAAGGATTTTGAACTTTGATGGGACCGAATTCTGTGTCTGATCTGGAAATCATTTTCTTGAGGACCAAGGGTGTGTTTGGTTCCGAAAATTGGAATGAGAATCAAATACTTAGTAATGGTAATGAGTTATGGAGAAATTATTTTGTATGTTTCGTCGTAGGGTGGAATTGGAATGCTTACTAATATTGGCGTTTGGTTGTGTATAACACTATAATGGGCCAGCTCCCGTGCCTCCCGGAGCGAACGTGGGTGGACCCCGAACCGTTAAAACGGACGGAGAGAAAGACCATGTAAATTTATCAAAAAAACTATAATGGGAATAAAGGGTTTAAAAATACAAAAACAAAAAATTCAGGCAATTGGTTGTAATATAATGACATCCAAATCATCAATATGAACTAAAACAATCAAAATAAAAATTCAAAAGTACTAATCTAGACTTAAAAATTAGATTACCAATAAGATTGGAATGATATCTCTTTTAATTAAGGAATGTGAATTTTAATTGAAAGAGTAATCAAATCCCATAGTTGTGTTTTAAAAAGTTGTCAACCAAATACTAATTATGATTTTGATTCTCATTCCTAGTGTTTAAACCCATGAACCAAACACACCCCAATTTTGATCCCACGAATATTGTTTTTAGTACCAATTTTGGTCCCACGACTACTGTTTTAGTGCCAAAATTCATCGCGCTGGTCACTCATCCCTTTAAAACATACCGAAATCTAAAGATTTTAAAGGTATTTTCGTCCTTTTCAACTCAATATCCCAATTTGAACATGAATGAAGAGATTTAAGCCCTAAGATCGATCAGAATTCACATTTCTCCTCCTCAAATTAAGGTAAAATGAAGAGGAAAACTGTGAATTTTGATCGATCTTTGGACTTAAATCCATTTATTCATACTCAAATTGGGATATTAAGTTTAAAATTACAAAAAAAAAAAAAAAACCCTTATCAATTTTAGAGTTTTACACGTTTTAACACGGATGTGTGACTAACACAATGAATTTTGGCACTAAAACAATAGTCGTGGATGAAAATTAGTACTAAAACAATAGTTGTGGGACCAAAATTGGTAGAAATTAAACATGTGTACCAAATTCCTCATTTTGCTAATAGTCGTGGCACCAAAATTGATATTTGCTCTTTTATGAAATGTCTTGATTATTGTTATTATTTATCGAATGACGAGATAAACTTACAATCACTATTTCAAATTGTGGTGGAGACGATATTGACTCTTTGTAATAGAGTCAGTAGTATTAAAAAAAAAATTCATCAATGCCAATTACTACTATATATTAGACAATGTCGCCGAACAAAGTTGTTCGATCTTTTATTAATTGTTATAATGAGACATCCAAGACTACAAAAATAATCTTGTTGTATGCAACCCTAACACATGATACATATACAAAATTACTCTTATACTATATCACGGGACATTGCCCTTGCACCCCAACCCATTCTGTGTTACATGACAAATTAAAAGAGGAAAAATGTAAAGCAAATAGGTATTAGATTTCACTCCATTCCGTCTAACATTTATCATCTTCTAATACACCTAAGACATACACAACACTCATTTTTTGTTGGAGAAATGAAAACTTAGAAAAAAAAAAAAAATGAGTTCACTACATGTTTACTTGACGTACTGAAAGTGCTCCCTAAAGTCATTATAGGATAATAATTATTAATTGGGAGAAGGCCGGATAATAGTTATTACCACTCTGTCCCATTTGTACCAATCTAATCTTGTTTACTTTTTGTTTTTTGGAATATCTAATCTTGTTTACTATTCATCTTAAATCTTCTTTATATAGTAGTTTTAATGTAGTGTGTGTATGTGTGTGTATATATATATATATATATATATATATATATATATATATATATAGCTTAATATAATGAAAAATATAAATTGTAATTAATTTTAATTAAGTATGTTGTTAATTGAATCAGACAAATAAAAAGTGATAAGGTGTATATTTAAAGTTGGCCTTGGCCATGTGCGGCTAGGGCAACGGTACAGGGTCTCTAATTTTATAAAAAAAGTTGTATGTATAATTCATTATTTTTATACTTGATAATTATGTTTTTAGAATGCATGCATATATTGATTTTAGTTACAACTGATGAAATAAAATTTTAGAAGAAATTGATATAAAAATTTTGATGAATAATTTTGTATCTAAATATGCACGAAGAATATTACTTTTAAGTTAAACTTTGAATTATTCTTTTTTCATTTTTGAATTTTTAAGCTTAATATTCGGTCTATCTTCAATCCTAAGTGATTTACTGTTTATCATTTTTTTTTTCTAAGATTCCTCATCAATCAAGACATGAAAGTATTTAGCAAGATTTTTGCGATAATAGCCGTGTATATATGCAGATTCATGGAGAGAATTTGAAATTTTTTTATAAAATGATTAATATGTCCTTTAATAATTAGAACATTTAAAATAAATTTTTAATATTAACAAAATCTATAAGTAATGAATTGAAACAAACACTTTCAACATAATTAAAGAGAAAAGTTTGTACAAAGTAACAATATATAGATTAAATTTACAATTTAGGTATAACTAATTGACTAAAATTATGTTTTCAAAAAAATTGACTAAAATTATATTCTCATTTTACCTTCTTTAAACAAACCAATCATTTGAATACAATTTCTAAATTTATTCCTTTTTCAAACCAATAGAATTCATATTCTATTTCATTCTTGTCTATTTTAAGGATATAATTAATAATTTTTCAAATTTTATTCCTTGAATTGAATGCGCAGAATTATTGTTGGGAGTGGGGATGGCTTGAATGTCACTATTCTCAATCAATGATTTTGTGTGCATAAATCGTTTTCGGGAGTTGGGTAGGTTTGATCATTTATATTGTTGCTCCCAAAACATATTAAATTCCCAACTTCAAGGTTCCCTACTCAGCTAAACACACAAATTAGACTTTTACTTATTATGCATAAGGAGTCCCACTACTGAGATTCGATCAACGGTCATTCTTTCCAAACTTCATCGTAAATTTTACTGTGAACCGTGGTGCACAATGCATATATGGTAGTCCATGCATCAAAACCACGTCATTTTGATTAATGAAAAGAAACAGTAGACAGGGCACATGTTTCGTAAAAAGTAATTTTATGTGTATAACATATTCAGTTTCATTTTATATACACTGTAGTTTCCTTTCAACACAAATATAATTTCTTTTTGATATAACTACAGTTTCATTCGACATTATACACTCGAATATGTGAAACTGTTATTAAGTTTCATTTTATATGCTCTATAGTTTCATTACAATACAACTACAATATCATTTTGATATAACTACAGTTTCATTGGACAATATACATTGAAATATGTGAAAATATTATTCAGTTTCATTTTATATACACTGCATTTTCCTTTCAACACAACTACAGTATCATTTTGATATAACTATAGTTTCATTTGATAATATAAAAACAAATGTGAAGTAGTATCATTTGAGATGAGCTGTAATTTCATTTACGAAACTCCGTTAAAATGTGACGGCAAAGAAACGGTGCCGTTTTTGGACCATGATCCACCAAACTTTGTGGACCATAATTTACGATATAACAACTGAAACTTTACTCTTATTACCCATTGAGTTAATTGGTAACGCTGGCAGATTTGATCATTTAAATTAAAAACTTTAGAGTGGTGGAGTGTGGTAGGTGACTACTCCCAATCAAATTAAATAGTTTTCTTGCCGACAAATAATTCAATTGCAAAACTCAATATGTTCCATTTATATCATGTGCTAAAGTATTTAATAAGAAATACAAAAAATTTATTCATAACCATTTCTAATGGCACCTCCAGTGGACTGTGATTGGATATTTTTCTCAACCTAGTCATATGAAATTCTGGCGATACTCCAGCGAATTAAAATTCCGACAACAATAAAAATAAATTTTTTTTTAATGTAGGAATGTAGGGAAGAATATATTTATTAGGAATTGTATTACCATATTATATTTTAATGTACCATTGTATTACGAATAAGAAGTGTATTACCATATTTTACAATATTACGCAAACCTTAATAGTATAGAAGTGTTTTGGGCGAGAATTTAAAATTGAGGATTTTGTTTTTTATAGATAGTATAGAAGTATAGATTGCATTGTAGGGAAAAATATATACTGTATTATTACGATTAGTAATTTTAATCTAGAATTATATTACGAATATGAACGTAGGGAAGAATATATTTTATTAGAAATTGTATTACCATATTTTAATGTACAATTGTATTACGATTAGGAATTGTATTACCATATTTTACAATATTACGCAAACGTTAATAGTATAAGAGTGTTTTGGGCGGGAATACGAATAGGAACGTAGAGAATAATATATTTTATTAGGAATTGTATTACAATATTTTAATGTACAATCCTACTACGAATAGGAGTGTTTTGGGCGGGATGTTGTTTTTATTAATAGTATAGTATAGATTGCATTGCAGGGAAAAATATGTACTGTATTATTACGATTAGTAATTTACTAATTTTAATCAAGAATTGTATTACGAATAGAAACATAGGGAAAAATATATTTTATTAGGAATTGTATTAGCATGTACAATTGTATTACGAATCGGAATTGTATTACCATATTTTACAATATTATGCAAACCTTAATTAATTCGTTGCTTGCCGCAAGGCAATCTGTCGAGGCCCTTGGAGTTGAGGATTTAACATTTGTTGGGAAGAAGAACATTATTCCTTGTTTAAAAAAAAATAAAAAAAAAATCCTTTGTTAAGGTTTTTAATGGAACCAAATTCTCTGTCTGGAAATCATTTTCTTGAGGACCAAGATTTGCCTTAATTTCCAATTAATTAATTATTCCATCAATCAACCGACACTATTAGAATGCATTTACCAATTGAGAAATACTCAATGTTAAAATTAAGGGTTAATTCCTGGGTCATTCACTATTGATTTTTATCAATTTTTGTCTTCGACTTTTAATTTGACCAAAGTTGTTAAAATTGAGGACAAAAATATAAGGTTCACTTTTAAAAGTGAGGGAGTATTACATGGATAAAGATAGCCTAGGATTACTTGACGTATACTGAATAGTTAAAATATAATTAATAATATCACGACGATGAAAATAAATTGTAAAAATATTGTTTAAGAGTCAAGTAAATAGCATAATATACTTATCACATAATTATTATTAACAACTTATGTTGATTATTTTTATTTGAAATTATATTTTTAATATTGAATTATTATTAACTAAATAGTATTTCTTTATAATTATAACATTATTAATAGCAAAACAACAAATAATAGTTAAAATATAATTAATAATAACTCAACGATGATAATTTAAATTGTAAAAGTATTTTAAAAGTTAAGTGAATATCGTATTATATTTATGTCTTTATAGGTAATTTTACATGTAATAATTAGTTATCAACTAATTATATGTATTTAGCAAATATACCCTGTCTTTATAGAATTTTTACCACTCTGTCCCATTTTTGCAATCTAATACTATTCCTCTTAAATCGTTTTATTATTTTAAAAAAACTTGTTTTAATTAATGTACTTTCTAAATTCTCTCTCTCTATATATATAACTTAATATTATAATAAAAGGAATTACAAATAACTTTAATCAATTCTGTTGATAATAGAATCAGACGAATAAAATGTGAAGGGAGTCTAAATTTAGGGTTAGCTCTAGCCATGTATGGCTTGAAAGATGGCACAAGCCTCCAATTTTTAGAAAATATTATATGTATAATCCATTATTTTTTTTTCAGTGCTACTGACTATATTACAATGTAGTATCTGTTCACAAACTACTTTCTCAACCTACTGAAGCACAAAGAGACAATAACGCCTCCACTGAGACTCGAACTCACTCCTTTACACATGAGGGGTGCAACCGGATGCCACTAGAAAATATTATATGTATAATCCATTATATGTATACATAATAATTATGTATTTTTAGAATTCATAGATTGAGTTTAAATGTAATTGAAAAATAAAATTTTAAATGAAATTGATA
This sequence comes from Ipomoea trifida, assembly GCA_003576665.1. Lineage (NCBI taxonomy): Eukaryota > Viridiplantae > Streptophyta > Magnoliopsida > Solanales > Convolvulaceae > Ipomoea > Ipomoea trifida. The sequence continues at coordinate 18,046,154 of CP025656.1, read as the reverse complement.
TCAAATTTTTTATGAATAATTTTGTATTTAAATATGTACGAAGTATTTTTTTAAAAAATACGAGTATATCATTTTTAAGTTAAACTTTGAATGGTATTTTTTTATTTGTTAAATTTTTGTATTATATTTTGACAAAAAAAATTATCACGTTTTTATTTTATATTTATCTACATCTACATCTGTATCTACAATCTTAATAAGAGCCAATAAAGTTAAAGGTTCTAACGGGAAGAAAAAAATGTTGGTGTAATTATTTACTTAAACAAATGGTTCATATTATTTACAATCTTAATAAGATCCAATAAAGTTAAGGTTCTAACGGGAAGGAAAAAATGTTTGTGTAATTATTTACTTAAATGAATGGTTCATACTATTTTGATTTTAGTAATCTTTTATGATTTTCCTACTTTACCCTCTATTATATTATCTTCGACCTTTGAATAACCCTACATTCCGTTAACTTTTAACTTTAGTAACACAATATTCCGTTAAGTTTTAACTTAGAGCATCCACAGCAGAAGAGCATGGGAGGATCATGTCAGTAAATAAGAACCATGGTTTGATCATGAACTGATGCGAGAGTCATTTTCAATGCATTTCTTATTCCTGCAAATGAGGGTTTGTAGTCTGACAAATTTATTGAAGGCAAAGTGGTGTTGTGAGCCTTCTGCGCACTATTAATTTTTTTTAATTTGATTTGTTTTTATTTTTTATTTCCTCCCCACTCATTTTCTCTTTCCTAATCACACTTACAAAAGCCACAAAAAAACTTCATTATTAAGGATGCTCTTACCCATTAATTTCTATAAGAAAGGTCTTAGATTCGAATCTCATCCTAATCATAGTTGGTATAATTGTTAAACATATACTAGTATATGATTGAAAATTAAATTAAGTATCCATTCTATTACCGTTATAGTCTTATTAAATTAAATAAATTAGTAGTTACAACAAAAAAATAATACATATGCATTAATGTTTACAATGCCTTTATTCAAAAAAAATATTCATTATCAAAAAATTAAAAAAGATATATAATTTAATTAGGAGTCATTTCCATTTTTGGTCCTACTGTTATTAGGGCATTGTCAATTTTAGTCCACTTCATTAATTTTTGCCACATTGCGGCCAATCTTATTTAGTCGTTGCCACTTTTAGTCCACCGTTAAAATTTTTGTCAAATAACCGTCCAAAACATGGATATTTTGGTCTTTTCATGCTTTGATCATCTCCTTAACCCTTTGCAGTAGTTTTCCTTAAACATTTTCATCCAATGAAGAGGTCCGACGAAAGCCATGGTTTTGTAATGTGGCTCACATGGCTTTCGCTGGATCTCTTCATTGGATGAAAATGTATAAGAAAAACCACTACAAAGGGTCAAGAAGATGACCAAAGTATGAAAAGACCAAAAATACCCCTATTTAGGACAGCCATTTGACGAAAATTTTAACGGTGGACTAAAAGTGGTAAGGACTAAATAAGACTGGTCGCAATGTGGCAAAAATTAATGAAGTGGACTAAAATTGGCAATGCCCCAATAACAATAGGACCAAAAATGGAAATGACTCTTTAATTAGTTATATTGTCTTTATTTTCTACAATAAAAATTATTCATTATCAAAAAAAATTAAAAAATAGATATAATTTCATTAGTTATATAGTCTTTATTTTCTACAATAAAAATTATTCGTAGTAGTAGTAGTATTTAAAAAAAAGGGTAAAATTGTCTTTACACCAACAAATTCATTAGGAGATACCCATGAATTGCAATTCATCATTTGGAGGGAATTGCAATTCTGCGGAATTGCAATTCTCTCCAACCAAACGTTGTAGTTTGGGAATTCCCTGATTGCGTAATTCCTCACAAACTACATCCAATCAAACAGGCCACTAGTTAATGTTGGGTTTGCCAACATTTTCTTACTATTAACGGTACCATGCACGCATATAAAAGGTTTAAAGCTGAGTAGGTGGATCACCATTCACCATTCACCAACAAAGTTAGGTGGCTTTGAGTTTGAGTAGTAGGTGCACGTGACTAGGTTTTTTCCGCAGTCAAAACTCAAAACTGTTTTCTTCCCCATTATGAACCTCAGCCCATAGTCAATTAATGGGCTGCATGCTGCATGCTTTCCATTTTCAATACCAGACGGCAGACAATGAGACAAACGTTAAGCACGGAGTATTAATTATTTATACAAAATTTGGAAGAGGATAAGTGCAATCGTTATAGCTTGGAACATGGTCCACAATGCATTGTAGACCATGGTCATAAAACGACGTCGTTTTAGTAAGTAGGAGAAACGGTTGTCGCAAGTTGTAACGGAGCTCCGTAACTGGTACTACAGTTCATCTCAAAAGATACTGCTTCACATTTGTTATTATATTATCGAAGAATGAAACTGTAGTTATTTCGAAATGTAATTGTAGTTGTGTTGAAATGTAACTGCAGTGCATATAAACTGAGACTGAATAACAGTTTCTATTGTCCAATGAAATTGTAGTTATATCGAAATGATATTGTAGTTGTGTTTAAATGAAACTGCATTGTATTATAAAAGAAATTGTAGTTGTGTTGAAAGGAAACTGAATAACAGGTTCACATATTTGAGTGTATAATATGGAATGAAACTGCAGTTATATCGAAAAGAAACTGCAGTTGTGTTGAAATGTAACTGCAGTTTCAACTGTCTATTTTCATTAATCAAAACGACGTCGTTTTGATGCATGGTCCACAGTAAAATTTGCGGGATAAGTGTGTTTTATTATTCTTGGTATTTAATTAAAATCGAGAAAGTGCAGTGAAATTGTATGACGCGCATATTGACATTAATGAGTTAATAGCTAATATAATCATGGACTATAGTAATTTTATTGAATTGAATTGTAAGTGACTTTTTGTGCTTAATTGAATCTTCATTTTGATGATTTTATGCAATTTAATCATTTATTAACAATTATGTTTGTTGGTTGTTTAAAGTAGAATTGACATGAAAATTTCCCCTCCCTCCTCGTTTTGTTAGATTACCCTCATATGCTGCTCTTTTTTGTCGTACTAATCCTCCGAGGAGCTAATAAAGTCCGGCGGCTCGCCGGTCATCATGGTTGTGCTTGAACAATATTAGCGTTTTTTAATTCATTCTTAATTTCTGTAATGACATGATATGATGATGTTCATCTTGTACATCATTACACTGCACTTAGCTACTTCTGGAGATTGCAGCTTCAAATATATCTGTTTGTAATTTTCTGAATAATAATCCATAATTGGAACCAAAAGCCTTATTGTCTTATTTATTTTTTTATTTTATTTTTTTTTTCTACTTCTGGAATGATTCCACCATGTTTTGCCAAATGAAACTCGGTGGAGGACTGGATGACCAAGAAGAAGAAGGAGAGGAGGGTGTAATAATCTGACCAAAAAGAGGAGGGATGAGAAATTATCATGTTGACCTTACTTAACAATCAATAAACAAAATTGTTAATATAAGACTAAATTGTGTAAAATCATCATAACAAAGGATTCAATTAATCATAAAAAATTATTTAAAATTAAATTGAGTAAAACCATTATGAAACCTATATTAGGTATTAACTCTTACATTAAATGTACTTTAACTATTGGGGACATTAATTGTACTTTAAAACTACTTATTTTGGAATGCCGGCCTTTAACTATTGGGTGCAATGTGTATCCAGACAAATCGCCCAGCCTAATTGTACTTGTACTTTAAAAGTCTGCAAATTCAGCTGCCTAATTGTACTTGTCCTTTAAAAGTCTGCAAATTCAGCTTTTCGCCTGGCTTTCAATACTTTTGCCCAGTACACGCAATGAGTTTTTTTTTTTTTTTTTTGAAAACACACGCAATGAGTTAATATCGCCTCAACTGATACTCGAACCCACATTATTTTATATGGGAATGCAATCTGGTGTCACTAGACCACAATGTCTTCTATATAACTTAGTGTTGACTTAGAGATAGAGATCATAGAGTTGTGTAGATGATGAGGTGAAGAAAACTCCAATATGCAAGGAAAACTGAAAGAAAAATACTCTTTACTATTTAGTTTGATCTCAAAAATTCACTCTCAACTTTTACTCTCATTAAGTGTTCAAATTTTATTAGAAGAAAAAAAGAATATATAAAAATCATGACCAACTGCTTATATCAAGTAATCTAAGCATAACAGATAAAATGGAATAGAAAATAAGAATAAAAAAAAAAATACTATGTAAAATTACTCGAACGGAAAGGGTTAGAGATGCATAGGTGATGTACTTGAAGTTATGCAATAATGAAATGATGAATCGAGCCGAGACAAAATAGTGATGAAAATTTTTACATCTATTACCGAATTATACTCTCACTGTTACTCCATCACAGTGCGTGAGGCGCCTAGCCAAGCGCGTAATTTATTTTTATTTTTAATTTTTTTAGTTTTGTTTTTTTCTTTTATTTTTTCCCATCCCATTTTCTCTTTCCTAATCACACTTACAAAAACTCCTCAAAAATCACACCCAAGTTTAACTATTGAGGAAGGCCTTATAGTCTGATAAGCATACAAAAATTCAGGATTAGGACCAATAAATTTAATCTAATAAAAAATTAGTCTGATAAGTAGACATGACCGTGGTTCGGTTTCAGGAGATGATAAACCAGAAGTGGAGGTTCAATTTTTTTTTTTCTATTTTAAAAATAGTTCAAATTATGCAATTATTTTTTTTCAGTTCCTATTTTAATAAACGGAAACCGCAACTCTTCTGAACCGTAATCGGAGCAGGGGACAATTCTAGTTCAGTTCAAACTAATTGGTTCAAACTGACTCATGGTCATCCCTGTCGATAAGCTCGAAAATGATAAGTCCGATGGATTAAACGGGCTAGCCCGATAGCTCAAGTCACTTAATGCTATTTTATTTTCACAAGTGATGTGAAACAAAATATATGAAAAATTTATATGTAAGCTCATTTTTAAAATAAATATATGGGGCTTAACTGAATGCAAACAACTACCAATTAAAATAACTGAATGCAAACAACTACCAATTAAAATGTACTAATTAGGATGTACACATTTGGTTTAAGATAATCAAATTAAAATTTGCTTGACTTAAAAGTATTTTATATATATATATATATATATATATATATATATATATATATATATATATATATTTACTATATTACTAGTCTTTTCATAGTTTCTTTTAATCATTTTGAAAACATTTAGCTATAAGATTATTTGTCTTTGTTAAGGAGTATTTAAATGAATTTATAGAGAAAAAAAATTATTGTTTGATGCTTTTGACAGAAAATATATATTTTTTGCATATTTGATGTGTACTTTGAGTGGAAATTGACGAATTTACATATTTACCTTTCTTTCACCTTATTTTAACAGTTATTTGAGGTGAGTGACTAAAATAGCCTCCAAACAAACAATTTAGGGACTAAATAGAGTCATATGTTTAATTAAGCGACTCGTTTTTCAAAAATATTTTATAAACAAGCAACTCAGTTATCTATTCTAGTATAATTGAAGGACTAAAATGATCATTATTCTCCTTAATTTTATTATTATTATTATTATTATTATTATTATTATTATTATTATTATTATTACACACATATCATTCAAAATAGAGGGTATTTATATCTTTTAGAAGTTTATTTTATTTCTATTCTTTAAACAAACCAATCATTTGAATACAATTTTTAAATTTATTCTTTTTTCAAGCCAAATAATGTTTGTAATACAATTTTTATATATTATATTTCTTGCGTATTCTATTTCATATAAAATATAATTTGATCACGTTTACAAAAAAAAAAAAAAAAAAAAAAAAAA